>CM034298.1:43649508-44249508 GCA_019925795.1 Dendrobium chrysotoxum | reverse complement strand
CCAAAGCTACTGACTCTACTGAGTTCTTTTGAGCAAAGTTTGGCAGAAAACATTAGAAAGCTCAAGCCCAATGATACCACAAATTTTCCTAGTTTGTTATGGTTGAGACAAGCAGTTGATGCACTACTTGAGAGCCACAATAAGCTCAAGGCTCTCATATTTGATCTGGAGTTCCCTGCGTCGGTCTGGGATGAGAAGTGGATTGAGTTATATTTGGATGACAGCTTGAAGCTACTTGATGTTTGTATCGCATTGATTTCTGAGGTTTCCAGATTAGAGCAACACCAGATCCTTCTTCGATATGCTCTGCAGATTTCTGACGTTTCCAGATTGGAGCAGCTACAGCGAGCTGATGAAGCTCTTCATGACTGGACAGAGAAGCTTCACTTCAGGAGCTCAAAACTTGAAAATGCTCCATTTATCTTGCTGGGAATGGTGGGAGCACTCTCTTTGCCAAAGGTTAAAATTTCACCAAAGGGAAAGGTCTTGACGAGAGCATTATATGCAGTCAAGGTTGAGATGATGTTCATCTCTAGTGTCCTCGTAGCAGTATTTTCAGGCTGCTCAAAGTCATTGATAGACATGCAAGTTCCCAATGATTTTCTATGGGCTGACGCTTTCAATGATCTGCAAACCATTGTTTACAACGAGCTGAGAAGTCGACTGTTGTTGGATAAAATTGTAATATTGAAAGAGCTGGGTGAAGTTGATGCATGTTCCAGGCAACTTCATGGTATGATTGTTATCATTATTCAAAAGGAAGATGAAAAGGAAATAGCCAGAGATAATCATGTGGATGAAGTGAGGAGATATGGGAAACAAATTTCTGTGCTGACTAAAGAAGCTTTGTGTCTTGCCAATGAGTTGGAGCTTCTTGGAAAGAAGTTGAATGACTTCTTCGAGCTTATCATGTTAGAGCGGGATGGTTTGCTTGCTAGCTTAAGAACCTCCGATGATTGTAGAAAGCAGTTGTTATAGGAAGTTGATTTTAGTATCTACAGCATTCTGCTGGTGTACACCTGGTGGCACTGATTGGTAACCTGATCCATGCTAGGCCGTGCAAAGTTAAATCTTCTAGAAGGAGCTTTCTTGAATATTAACTTGGTACAAATCATACTGTAGCTGACCAAATTACTGTAGGTTGTAATGTCTACTAATCTGAGGCACAAACTCTTTTTTTCTTTTGGTGGTGTTGTAAACTTATGTGTTAGAAGTCTTTCTGTTTGGTCTTTGTTTATGCATAGGTATTAGTGTGAATAATAGTATTATGTGCTATTGCTGTTCACTGGGTTCAATCTTGTAGGTTTTCCATCTGTTTGAAGCAAAGCAGTTGATTGCTCCAGGATTTCTAGTTGGGATGTTGTTTCTTGATGGTAAGATTTTAGCCATGGTTCAATAGATGTCCTTGGTTTTCTGTTTCGAAAATATTGTTTTATCTGATTTTTTTAATTCCCGAGCTCAAGGGCACTTCTGGCTACCTGAGGCAGTGTGCAGATGCTTGGTAAGGAAAAAGCAGGCAGAAAGCCTTGTTGATAGCAGGTTCGACTACTTATTTTAATCTATATATCTTATGGAAGCTCTGGTTGTATTTTGCCTGAGATAAATCTTTTGAACACCTAATACTATTTCAGCTGATATTTAGCTTGGATAACATTCTTGCCATGTTGATTTATAGCTGCTGATAAGATTGCATCAATAGTAAAGACCATTTATAAAAGGACGGATTCTAATCTGGAAAAATGTTTCAGACACCTCAAATTTAAAGCACAACATACAAGAAACTGAAGAGCCTTATAAACTGTAATGCTAGTTGCATAAAAAGGATCCGAAAATATACTGGACTGTGATGGTTATTACTCTTTTTATCGGTTTCCTGTTTTTAGGGTTGTCAACATAAACCTGATTTAAAAATTGGGTTTGGGGCGATTTGAATATCATGCTGGGTTGCTTTAGGCTTAGTAAAATTTAAACTGTGATATCTTTTCCTTTTTTTTTTCTTATGCGGCTTGTTCACTCAATATGAAAATTTTATCTTTGTTGTCTGGTGCCTTAGTCCATGTAGCGAAGGATTCATGCCGCTGACCCCGCATAGTGGGATAAAGGCTTGTTGTTGTTGTTGTCATCGTGGTTGTCGTTTGGTGCCTTAGTAGAGAGCTATGAATATTTTAATTTGTATGAAAATTGAAACACTACAAATAAGAATTGCCTTAATCAGCTTTTTGCGGTCCTCCAAGGATGCGGTTGGGCTCAGCTGAATATTAGATTTCTATGTCATGCCGGATCCATACAAATATTGATCATTGATCTCCAATATTTGTAGAGATTTTAAGCATCTTGGGCTATTAAAATTGCAAAATTTTGTATTTAGCATCGCAGCTTTTGCTCTATCTTGATAAAAGAGTGTACGAACATTATTGTTATCATTATAAGGTTACCCAAAAAGAAAAAACAAATTATAGCATATCACAATATTGTTATCATTATAAGGTTATATCACAAACCTTGGATGCCTATGAGATATTCCAGATATTGCAATAAGAATAACAATATCAAACTTTTACCCATCATGTGGGGTTTGTTACATTAATTATTTTTATTCATTTTTTTGTTAAGAGTCAAGGTCTCATTTAAATTAAATAAAGATATGACATTTTTAATATTTTCTAACAAAATTTTTTTAGGTCTGCCTCTATCTTTCTTAACATAAGTTAAATCTAATGCATCTACTCTCCTAATCAGGCTATTGGAAGGTTGTCGTTTTATGTGACTAAATCATCTTAAGGCGACTCTCTCTAATCTTATCTTTCATTGGATTTGTCCCAACCTTTCCACGTATATACTCATTTTGTCTCCTAGTGTAAACTTTTTGTTGATAATATTCTTCTTGTTGGTAAGACTAGAGAGGGAGTTGAAGGTAAACTTGAATTATGGAGGTCAACCATAGAGTCTGAAGGTTTCGTTTGAGTTGACCTAAAATCGAAAATATGAAGTATAATTTTAGTAGTAATAGATCTAGTGGGGGAAAAAACATACCTTCATTCGCTTTTCTTGATATTATTGAAATAAAATGTAAGAGTTACCCACTGATTTAAGATATACAATGCACTTTTAAGCTTTGTTGGAGACAAGCCATTAGAGCATATGGTGAACTGCATGGTCAAATTTATTGACTATAAGGTGTTATCACTACTAAACAAATTCGGTATAATTTGATTGAAATTGGATTATTAATCAAACAATGTTAAGTTTTTAAAAATTTCTAGAATTTAATATCAAATTATTTTATAATTTTTAATCAATGAAACAAATAAAATGAAATAGGCTTATATTTTGAGTTTATTAAAATAACGAAAGTTAGATAATTAATATCTTAAATTTGTAAAAATATTAGTATAATTAATGAAGCATAATATTTTTAATAATTCTCTTGAATTATTTTAATTTATTTAAATTTTTATAATCAATTTTTGTAAAATATTCCTATATGAAATGAGTATATTATATTTTGAGTTTATCAAAGTTTTTCAATTTGCAAAAAATATTTAAATTTAACAAATATTTATTTATTGAATGATTATTCCCAAATTCAAAAAATGGTGATCAATATTATGAATTTTTTGAAATGTTTAAATTTATATTTTTATTTTAACAAAATATAATACAATTTGGTGAATTTTTGTTTATTTAAGTAACATGTACAAATTGTATTCTAGTTGAATTTGACTTTATTTATACAATTTGCAAAAAAAACGTTTGCTGAATTTTGAAAAGTTAGAATTGTTTCTTTATAAATTTTAACTTAAATTTACGATTTTGTAATTTGTTTTGATGGGATGAAAAGATAACATAGAGTAGGAAGAACAACTTCTGTGGAACTCAATCTCTTGAACACCCTTTCAATAGTTTACTTATAGTTACTCTTAACTCTCTCACCTTCTCTCCCTCACATTATAGAGTTAGTCTCTCTCAAAAGTTCTCTCACAACACTCTTGATCTCCCTCAATAAAGCTTGAGACGTCCAATGACTTCTACTAAAAGGACATAAAAGGTATTTTTATTAAGCTCTAAATCAAACCCTAAAAATCTTGATATGAATAATTTGATGGGCAAATTGAATAGTTTGATTTAAGAACATACTGTATGATTTGAGCAATCTTAACGACTTATGGAACCGGATCGCCATAACCTAATGAAGTCCATTCGAAGAAGCTTTCTATTTATTCAGACTATATGATGTCTATTGTACAGTATCAGAAGTATGGCGACTCAGAGCATTGGATTGGCCTATCTAATTATATTGGGTCATGCAGTACGAAATCAACTCTGCTTCATGCCCTTCATTTTAAGTTCCAAAATAGATAATTTATAAAGCACATCATTAACTTTTATTCTGTACGAATCAATTCCTTCAGTACGAATAGGTCAAATATTGAATTTATGTTTTTTCAGAAAATTTTGGATTTCAATGTTTTGAATTTGAATAGCCAACTTCTAATACGATCTGAATCATTACATATGATTAGTTATACAAATTTTCAATTCTAATTTTATGTTAGTTAATCCCATTTGATTTTCAAAATTTATAAAATTATCATTCATATCGTACAACACAAAGTAAATCATATAGTACAATCAAGTTAAAAAAATTTAATGTTTTAATTAAATCTGTTAAATTTTATAATATCCTTTATGTGTGTTAGTGTGTATGATTTTTCTACCCACTTCATGCCTAACATACTAAAGACAAAAAATATATATATATAATTACAAGTTCATACATCACTCTATTTCTTATTCTCCATACCACTGATAAATTTCCTCCACTTTTAACTCATTTTGGCTTTAACTAGTTATTCTTAGGTATGAAGAAAATTCAAGAAGAAGCTCAGTGTGATAGTGGAAGGTAAGGGAAAGGACTAATCAAAGAGTAGTAGCAACAAAAAAAAATTAGTACCTAAAATCCTAGTCTTTCTTAATCTAAAACCTTTGAGTGAGTGATAGATGCCTCTTAATAGCGTATATATACTTTTGCATCTTATCCCTTATGAATCTAGCAAACCTTTGCGGTTGGGAGCTAGTGAACATCTATCTTCTCTTGCTTTCCATTTGAAGCCTTAGAGTGAGTGTAGTACTAGGAGTTGGAAGTTTGGAGTGATTTGAAATGAAATTGGTCCCCCTACTTATATCATTGATTCAATTGTATAGTATGATGTGATTCATACAGTTCCATCAGTACAAGACAAATCATCCATCAGTCTGTATGAACATTAGTTAAATCATACTATTCGATCAATTTTGTACAATACGATCTTTAGCATTAGATCATCCTTTATACAACTAGTTGAATCTTTGACCAAGTCAAATCATCGAATATGATGAGATGTTCATACTATGCAAACTACAATAATGGATCATTCTGAAATAGTTATTATTGTAATTATTATTAAAATATTTGATTTCTATAGGTAACATATTATCAGAAGGGGATTCATATAGTAAAATTTGCTATAAATATATAACCTATTTTATAGAATTTGCAATTTGGTCTTTAAGAATCATCCTTTTCTATATATATCATACAATATGAAGTGGTTCTTACAGTACGATGTGACTTAATTTTTCACATTTTTAATGATTAGGGCCATTGGTCACATGCAAGTAACATATATCAATCACACTAATACAAATATCACACATAATAACTACTACCATATAATACATACACATGCAAAAACAATAACAACAATAATAACATCAACAATAAATAGAACAAAATCATAAACATGAAAAATCAGAAAGGAATCTAAACATTTTGCACATATAAATATTACTCAAAATCATCTAAGCACTTAAATCTATGATTCTTAATTTTATCCTAAGTGCACTGAATCTCTCGAAATGTAAGGGTTCGATAAAGATGCTAGTTATTTGATTTTTAATGTCAATGGATTGAATATCCACATCTCCTTTAGACATATGGTCCCTTAAGAAATGATGTTTTATTTGTGTCTTTAGTGCAATACTATTGTATTGGATTTCTAGAAATGCACATTGCACTTATAATTTCACACATTATGAGTATTGTATCCACCTTTAGTCTAAAATCATAATGTTGTTGCTTCAACAGCCATAGGACTTGGGTAACACAACTTCTTGCTACAATATACTGTACGTTTTTATGCATAGAGCTACAAAGTTTTTCTTCCTACTTGCCCAGGAGATTAAGGATTTACTATAAATTGGTAGGTTCCTAAAGTGCTCTTTCTATCTATCTTACTTTCTACAAAATTTGAATATGAATACCATATTAATTTAAATGCCAGGCTATTTCTAGGTTGAAAAATACCTTGATTTAATGTGTCTATAATATGTCTTAATATTCTCTTAATTGTGGTCATATGAGATTCCTTAGGGTCAATCTCAAATCCTACACATAGGTAAATGATAACCATAACTTCAGGCCTAATTGCAATCCAAATAAGTATTGAGCTTATTATTCCTCTAAACATCTTTTAGTCAATGAATTTTCCATTTTGATCCTTATCTAATTGGTTAATAGGGCTCTTGGGTATGGTTTGTACTCTTGCATCCTTACATATCAAATTTCTTAATGATCTCCTTAATATACTTTGTCTTGTGTAAGAAGGTCCCTTCTTCTATTTATTTGATATTAAATCCTTGAAATTATATCAGCTCACCCATCATACTCATTTCAAACTCACTGCTCATAGTGGATGAAAATTCTTTACATAAATTATCATCGGTGTATTCAAAGAGATTTTTATCCACATAGATGTGCACAATTAATATATCATCTCTAATTTTTTAAATAAATAATGTGTTATTTTTTGTGCCCTTAACAATGATTTTTTCTAAAAGAAAGGTACTATGCCTATCATACCATGCTCTAGTACCTGTTTCAATCTATAAAGTACTTTTTTGAGCTTGTAGGCATGATTGGAGATTGCTAAACTTTCAAACACAAGGGTCTGCTCTACATAGACATCTTATTTTACTATGCCATTTGGAAATGCACTCTTCACATCCGCCTGGTATAATTTAAATCTTTTAAAAAGAAATAAATGCTAATAGTACCTGGATGACATCTAACCTAGATACTGGTGCAATGGTTTCTTTAAATTGTATCCCTTTTATTTAGTTATAACCCATTGTAACTAACCTAGTCATGTTGCTTATAATTTATACTGATTTAATTTATTTTTTGAATACTTATTTTCTCCATACAACCCTCTAATCAGTTTATCTAGCCACTAACTCCCATATATTATTTTCTATAAATTAATTTAGTTCATCCTGCATTTTAATAATCTAGTATTCATCCTTCAAGGATTAATCTATACTCATTGGCTCTACCATAAAAATGAATTTAGTATGGCTAACTTCTTCCTAAGTCCATATTTAGTCTTAACTCTTATATAGGGGTCTCTTATGATATCTCCTTAGGATAACTAGAAACATATCTCCACTTTCTAAACAAGGCTTCTCGTGTCTCATTTTTATTCTCTAATCCTATATTTTCAATGTTGACCTTATTTTGTATGAGGTCAATACTTCAAGCATCACTTTCATTCATGATGCTCAATTATTAAGTTTTATTCAATCACTCAATTCAAACCTCAATCATTTAATCACTAAAACCTAAATATTTAATCATCATTCGACCATTCAATGATTATTGATGAGCCAATCAAGCCTAAATCAATCATCAAGTTCCAATCCAGCACTAGTTTCAACTCTCCAATCAATCAATTTCAATTAATTTTATTCAATAATTAAACTCAAGTTCAATCATTTTAATCCACTCATCATGCTCAATCCATGGTGTTTCAATCATTAAACCATGTTAAACTTACTAAAATTCAGTTATTCAATGATCTCTAATCTTTCTAAATCATTTTCAATATTCAAACACTGAAATCAAATATCAAATCTAAACCATAACACCTTTGGGCTTTTTGTTTTTCAAGGAGATTTTCACTTAGATCAAAATCCTAGGTAAAGCCTTTAAAATTGTGTGATCCTTGCCATATTGTTAGACATATCACTAGAGCCTACCTAATCAATTTGGATGCCACCATGACTTTACAAACCCTAAAACTCAAATCCTTTTATGTAGGTCCAAAACCGTTAAATATTTACCATTCATGCCACTCACATGGCACCTTGATTCAAAAACCTTTTAAACTCTTATAAGTGGCCTAAATATGTTCAAAATCATCCTTGTAATGATTTAAACCCATCTAGGCCCATGTTTGACCATTATTGATCTAGGTTGACCAAGTTTGACCAAATAAGCCTTACCATATACATGAAACACCTTGTAAATTTGAACCCAAAACTTAGGTTTGACCCATAGGCATTCTAGAATCATCCTTGATCATGCATGAACCCAAATTGACCCTTATTTGCTTGAGGTTGACCATAATTTGTCACTATGACCATTAAGGACCCATTTAACCCATACACCTTCAATCATGCATATGGGTTAAGCTAAATAATGTCGAAGCTTCCTATAGCTTCCAAACATTAAACCTTACATGCATAAACATGATTGAGATTGGTCACCATTATTGACCCAACTTATATTAATCCTAATATATGCCTAAATGAATCCTAAATGAAATTCAATGCAAGTAGACCATGGATTGACCTATAATAGCTTCCAATAAGTTATAAATATCATTTGGAACCTATTCGACCCAATGCCAAGGATTGGTCAAACTTGGTTGACTAAGCTAACCTAGGTTGACCAAGCCTTCCATATGTGTCATACCCTTTAATTCAAGTGATATAAGTTAACCCAAAGCCCTAAAACCCCTTGGATTGTCCAATCAATGCCCAAGGGTCAAACCAAATAAATATAACCGTTGGGCCCATATGGTCTAGCCATTTGGCTAGCCAAAGTGAACCCAAGTAGGTTTCGTTGAGTCAAATCTCAACCAAGGTGGAATTAAACCAAATCAATGCTTCCATTAGGTTCCTATGGGTTCCTTACAGAAACCTAGCTACCCCAGCCCATGGGCTTAGTTGGGTTAGCCACGTTTAAAAACACATTTGCATGAGCCATTTTATAACCTAGAAGCAATTAGGCCCAACCAACACTTGCATTTGTCTTTAGAACCTTCCAGACACCTTTCCATTTCATCTTAAGCTAGGTTGTGGTCTAAGCTGGATGAAATTTAAGAAATAACAAGCTCAATTCCTTTTTTTTTTTTGAATGATTGCAATTAGCATTGAAACAAAAGAAAGGAATTACAAAATCCTAAGTGATAGCTAATCTATCACAGTCCTTCCTAATCAAGTCGTAAACACTTGATGGAAGGACATCATCAAGACAATATTCCCATAGAAAATCGCCCCCTAAAGCAAATTGGGCACAAGCATTTGCAACACAGTTGCCTTCCCTAGAACTAAAATGAAAGAATACATTTTTGAATACATCAAGAAAGGAGAGATCCACTTCATGATTCTTCTTGCTGCAATTCTTCAAAAAAGTAGATTGTTTGAGTAAGCTGATAACATTTTTGTTATCTCCTTCAATTACTATACCTTATTTTTCCACCATCCAATCTTTGATAACCTCTTTGAAGTTGAGGATAGAAATCAGTTCTAACATTGATATATCCCAATGTACCAACTTCCTTCCATATGCCATCAAAAATCTTCCCTTATGATCCCTTAAGATTCCAGCTATGCTTGCTTCCTTGCTTTGCTTTAAAGATGCATCAACATTGAGTTTAATCCAATTGGTAGGTGGAGGATACCAAGTTTTAGA
This sequence comes from Dendrobium chrysotoxum, assembly GCA_019925795.1. Taxonomy (NCBI): domain Eukaryota; kingdom Viridiplantae; phylum Streptophyta; class Magnoliopsida; order Asparagales; family Orchidaceae; genus Dendrobium; species Dendrobium chrysotoxum. The sequence continues at coordinate 44,239,712 of CM034298.1, read as the reverse complement.
CAGCATTTGCTGATTAGCTTCCCAATTCATGCCAATTGGAATCGTAAACGGTTGAATAAGTTCAGCCAAAATCTGAGCTGCTACCAAACCTTCACTCCTTGGTTTGCTCCCATGCGTACTCAAATTTCTTTCCTTCCAGTTATGGTATACTGCTGATATGTACAGCTTAACAATTCCTAGATTAGAATCAACCATCTTCTCCATCTTATTAATGCAATTTGTAAAATTGCTGAAGCATGGTAATACAATGCCCCACTTCTTTAGAGCAGAAAAAATGGCTTTTAGCTTTATACATTCAACAGTAATGTGATCACTGTCCTCTATAACAGCACAACCTCTCGGACAGATTGCTGTTTTAGACAATTTCCTTCTATACATCCACACATTCGTAGGTATTACTTGGTTAACCAATCTCCACCAGAAGAGGAATACTCTAGGCATGATTTTCAGTTTTCGCATCCAAACTATTCTGTTTTGAATTCCAGTGCACTTGATAGAAGCTTGATAAGACAAAGAAGTAATAGTCTTACCAGAATTAGTATGCATAAGATCCAAGGTGTCATCCTCCTCTCCTCCGTTAATGGGTGTTCTTAGAATGATGTTTATCAAGTCTTCAGAGAACATTTTGCTAAGCAGCTCCTCATCCCATCTTCCATTTTTAATTAAAAAAGAGACATCTTTATTATCTAGATTAGCAAAATCACATTTTGCTGGCCATTTGTTTAAATTACAATCAAGAATCCAATTGTCATTAAGGATGTTGATTCTTTCACCATTAGAGATCTTCCATCTTGTAATAGGCTTTAAGAACATTCCTCCATCTCTAATGATACGCCAAGCTATAGAAGAATATCTCTTAACTTCACTGCTACATATATCCATCCCGTATTTGTTTGCTAGAATTTTATTAAGAAGGCCTTCCTTCCTCTTAACGTAATTCCAAGCAACACGAGCTCTAACCGGACCCTGTCTCTCAGTTGCCCCTTGAATGCCAAGCCCACCAAGATTGATCAGTGTACACAGCTTATCCCAAGGGATATAATGCATACCATAACACTTATTCTCTTTATGCCACAAATAGTTCCTGCAATAATTATCCAAATCATTGAGTATGCTTTTAGGAATCAAAGAATGAGCCATACTATATAAAGGAATGGAAGAGTATATTGAATTAATTAACACTAGCTTCCCAGCCAAAGACAAATTTCTTGATCCCCAAGTATTGAGCTTATCCATTGCCTTCTCTAGGATTTCACTATAGTCATTTGCCTTCAATCTCCTGATAGCCATCTTGACCCCAAGATATTTGAACTCCTCCACCGTCCTGTAGCCAAGCATGCATTTCAATTTCTTCCTTTTGGACCGAGATACTAATCTACCATACATGACCACTGATTTATTTTTGTTGATGATTTGCCCAGTGCAGCTACTGTAATCATCTAAAATAGACAAAACAATCCTTGCATTTCTACAAGAAGCCTTGGCTGCTATCAAAATATCATCCGCAAAGAGCAAGTTGACAAAAGCTCAGAGCAAATAATAAATAAGCTAGGAGATAGTGGGCACCCTTGCCTGAAGCCACATTCAGCCTTAATCCATCCACTTTTTTCCCCATTAATGATAATAGAAAATAGCGGGTCGTAAATGCATTCCTTGATAAGATTAATGAAGCCAACAGGAAATCCTACAACATACATGATTCTATAGAGGATTTCCCAACTCATGCTATCATAAGCTTGTTCCATGTCAAGTTTGAGAAGCATAAACCCTGGTTTAGATTTTGAAAATTTAAGCTTATTGACTAGTTCATGAGCCACAAGGCAGTTATCAGAAATCGTTCTACCCATAACAAAAGCACCTTGGTTATTCGAAATAATTGTTGGAAGGCAAGTTCTAAGCCTATTCAAAATCAGACCAACAACCATCTTGTAAATGGTTTGACACAAGCTTATAGGACGGAACATACCTGGCTTATTAGCATTAAAGCTCTTTGGAATGAGAACTATCAAATTTTCCTTCCAAAATTCTAGCATTACACCAGTCCTGAAAAACTGAGAAACAGCATTCCACACTTCTTCATTCACAATGCTCCAAAAGAATTTAAAAAAACATGGATTCACTCCATCATTACCAGGTGCTGTGTTGTTGTTCATATTCATCACCACCGAGAGCAATTCCTGCTTAGTAACTTCTGTAGATAGTAAAGACTTCTACATTTCACTCAGCATTCCTCCATCTAGAAACCCGGGGAGCTTGGTCAGCATACATTGTCTTTTCCTCCATTTATTCCTGAAAAAATCTTCAAATACTACTCGAATATCCTCTGGATCTGTAATTACTTGACCATGGGAATCAATCCATTGCTTAATCGTATTGCTATTCCGTCTAGCGGATGCAAAGGTATGGAAATAGTGTGAATTCCGATCCCCCTGTTCTAGCCAATGGGATTTAGAACGTTGCTTCCACCACATAGCAAGCCTAGCAAGAGTCACATTGAGTTCATTCACCTTCCTTATTAAGATCAGTAGCTTTGCTGGATCCAAGCCATTATTACTTTCTTCTTCCTGCAAGGATAAAATATCCCTTTGCAACTCCTCTATGTACTTGTTGAAGTCTTTAAGCTTGCTTTTACTCCAAAAGAAAAGGTTCTTCATTGACCTTTTCAATTTCCTTTGAAGAATATCAGAAGGTTCTCCAAAATCTTTTTTTCTCCAAGCATTGGTCACCACTCCCCTAGAAGCTTCATAAGAACACCAAGCATTTTCAAACTTTAAGGTTTTATGCTTCCACACATTAGAACTAAGGTTAAGCAATAGAGGGCAATGATCGGAGGCAACTCTAGGTAGATGATTAGTGACAACCAAAGGAATCAAGCTTAAGGCTTTAGTGTTGAGGCATATTCTATCCAGTCTTTCCCATATCCTAGCATTCCCTTCTTTATTGTTTCACCAAGTAAATTTTGGTCCAAAAATCCCAATATCATGAAGATCATTATTGGTTAGGAACTCCTTCATCTCTTGAGGTCCTTGAGAAAACACAAACCTCTTCCCTCCCATCTTATCATTTTTTGAGAGAATACAATTAAAGTCACCTCCTACAATACAAGGCAAGTCCTTAGTAGTGTAACCTTCAATTAACTCCCACAATTTCCTCCTTTCATATTTGTCCTTGTTAGCATAAACAGTAGAAACATTCCACAAATCACCATTGGGACTTTTAAGACAACCAACAATACATTGAGATGAAGATTTTAAAATCTTAAAGGAAGAAATTTTATTCCTCCAAAGAACCAAAATACCACCTGATTTACCTCTAGCATTGACATGGGAGAAATCCCATTCACTACCAATGATTCTTTTCACCTCTGAAGCATCCAACGAACACAACTTTGTTTCCAATAGACCAATGAAAAAAATATCATAATTCCTTACTAAACTACGAAGATAGTGGGCAGCCTCTTTTTTCTTGGCTCCCCTACAATTCCAAAAAAGAACCGACATTATTGTTTAAGATTGGGGTTAAAACCCCCATTCTTTTTAACTTTTCCACCCTCCACCTTTCTATTATGAGCAATTATATTACTTGAGCCTAAGGATTTGAGCTCTTTCAATAGCTTTACTTTCTTACCATATGAAGAACTATCCTTAGCACCCATCTTCAGCTCTGAATTGCCCATGCCTTCAATCTGACATGAATGTGGCTCCCCACTGCAAGAAATAATCAAGTTTTTTTTACTTCCCAATTCTTTATTAAGAATTTCTCCTTCCTCAGCACCTTCATCCTCATATGCTCCCAATACTTCAATATTCTCTTTACTCAATGGATTGAGTTCCCTGTTGAGATTACTATCATTTTTAAGATAGGGAAAACCTAAGTTCGCAAGTAATCCATTAGGATCTACTTGAGTTCACAGGCATCCCTTCCCATCTTCATTCCTACCTTGATCAATAAGTAACCCAGCAGCTAGCTTGTCATGTTCTGTTTCCTCAATTCCTCATTCAAGCGTCCCCTTATTGGCTTCATTCGCTTCCAGAATCTTCACACCCACAGCAGGCATTGCCATCTTCACAATAATCTCTTCCCCATTACTATTTTCCATATCCTTCCCACCATCAACTTTATGACTGATTTCCCCATCATGGACAGGAGCAGCCTTTTGAGTCGATTGCCAAACATGATCAGAATTATTTTTCCCCTTCTCAAACTTCTGATTTGCATCTTTAGCAACATTTCTATATGGGCCAACCCTTCTACCTTTATTCCTGTTAACTGGAATCCAAGGACCATAGGTAGTAGAATCAATTGCTACCGGTTCCTTCTCCACAGTAGCCCCTTCTCCACCTTTATTGTTAGCTCTCACCACTTCTTTAGGGACGTCACAAGCTTTATCACATTCATCTTTCACATGGCCTATCAGACCACATTGGAAGCATAAAGATGGAATTTTTTTGTATTCCACTTTTTGAAAAAACCTCCCTGATATGCTATCCACCCACACTCCTAAAGGAAGTCTTTGATCTATCTTTACCCGAACACAAACTCGTGCAAATTCAAGTCTGCCCCATTGGAATAAATTCCCATCCAGCATGAGAGGTTTACCTATCATGGAAGCAATCCTTGCAATGTTCTTTTCATCCCAACAATGAAGAGAGAGATGTGGCATCCTAATCCATATTAGAGAGGTCAATCCTCCCATAGTTAATGGTGAAAATTCTGGCTTCCATTTGTCCATTCCAATTATGTACCCATTCACAAACCATGGCCCTCCAGTTAAAACTTCCTCCATTGCTTCATTGGACTTGAAGGAACACAAAAACCATCCTTTCCCTAGTGTAGTGAAGTGAAAATTACCTATTTTGCTCCACTGTCGTCTTACTTCCCATGCCACCAAGTGAGAAGGAATTTCCTTTCCAAACACTTTGAAAACTAAGGAATTAGACAACTTATTAGCATTCACATTCTCCATTTCTTCATTTAATTTCACTACCTTCCCATCCTCGGACAGCACAACATCTTCTTCATTAAAGTTTAACTTAATGTATGGCTTGGGTCTCCAAGGATTATTAGTCATTTCAGGAAAAATTTTCTTGGGCAAACCATCATCTACCTTGTCCACACCCACTTCCTCATTACCCAGTAAGCCTGATTTCAATCTTAGAGGGCTACTTTTCGTTCTAACAATGTTCTCATTATTCTCCATACATTCACCAAGTTCAGCTGAGATGCAATTCCTTACTTCCACCAAATCAGACCTGTTGTTCATTTGATTTTCCTCAGATTCGTTCCTCTCTGAATCAGATGAAGACTTGATTGGGATATGAAAACCTTTGCCAACCGACGAAAGGGAATTCACATTTATCTTGCTGTCAAAGACAGAGATTGCATTTGAAATCCCATAGTGATTAACAAAGATCTTCATACCCGATGAGGAAGCCTCCAGGTCAGGCGAGAAGCATTTAAAATCTGGAAAATTGTTGAGCTTACCTTCCTTCATTAAAATAGCATTTTTTCCCTTACCTTCAATATGAACAATTTGCTGATGTTCAACGTTCCTTTCTGAGATTACCAGCTCTCCTCTTGCCTTTCATCGACGGACATTCTCTTCTTCGAGATCAAGGTCAGAACTCAGTCGCCGAAGACTAGATAACTCCGATGATGGCAATGATGGTCGGCGGCCTCCCGCCACCATGCCCGAACTCACTGCCGAAAAGCCGGCAGAAAACCTGTGAAGAAGAAAATTTAAAAAAATGAATACTATCTCTCTCTAAAATCCTGGATGTTCTCTCTCTAAAATCTTGGACGTTCTCTCTCTAAAATCCTGGACGTTAGGGTTTCCCCAACTACTCAATTCCTTAGCTCAACTAGAACTCCCTCCCCAACTACTCACATGGGATCAAACTTCTTTAGTGAGCTAGCCTGAGCTCATTGGACCATCCCTAACAAAAAATTGCTACTGGAAGCCATATCAACTGACTAAATTTTAAACTAAAGATTGATTCAAAACTCTTATAAATACCCTTAAATTCAGAGAAGTAGGATTTTAATTTTTACTTCTAAATCATTCCCCAAAGCTCCCTCTTCAATTCTCTAGTTCTTCAGCCAGTATTTGAGCGAGTTTGATTAGCTCTAATGAGCTTTCTATGGTGAATGATCCAACTTCTTATCCACCCTTCCTCCTTTCCTCCTGTTTGAAGGAAGATTGTTCCTTATCTTAATTGAAGTGTAATCCAACTAAAAGCCCACTCAATCTGCTTCTGTATAGAGGTAAATTTCAAACCTGATACTCAATTCATATAGGTTTGGTTAAATGTGAAGTAAACTTTCAATCCATGACAAATTAGTTGTTGGATTGAATGTTTATATCTAGATAATGCTATGGGATAAATTAGAGCAAGGTCCATCGAGTAGATCCTCTGAATCTGGCTAAAATGCATATGCGATTGAGAAATCCAATGGGAGGAAGAAAATAAAATCATGGCTGACCATTTGATTCAAATAAAATGGCGGGCATTGATTGAGTTAGATTTGATTCTTTCGGTTCACCCACAATTTTGAGTTGTATCTCTCAACTATTTGATCTCTTATTGAATGGCTTAAATTAGAGCACCACTGTTATTGAGGCCCGCCACCATTTAAAGGTCCAATTGACTACAATTGCGTGTAAAGTGCATACACAGTCAGATAGTTTGGCTGTGTAAATCACAAAATTAAACAAATTAATTGAGAAATTATCTGAACTTTAAAAATTCATAACTCCATATTACTAGGCCAAATTCAGAGCTTAATATCTCTGTGGGTTTGTCTTGAGAGTTACTATGAAAATATTTATGGTTTCAAGGCATAATTTTGCATGAGTAATAAACTAATTTCATAAATACTAATTTATTTATTTATAAAATTATTTGATTTTTTTAAATCCAATTGAGCTCAAATTGACACGAATGATTCTTGGACATTTTATATACATAGCAAAAAATATCTAAGGTAATTTGAATTCAATTAAAGGCTCATTTGAAAATTTAAATCCCTAGGTTAAATTTTGATATAAAAATTTAAATTTAAATAATTTTGAATCTATAGAGAATTTAGGGCTTTGCCTGTTTGGTGTGTTAATTAGATATAAAAGGATTAGTTAACCTCTAATTTCATCCCAATCCTTGGTCTAGAAAAACACTTATGAATTTTGAGATGGATTTACTTTAGAAATTCATTTAAAAGCCTACGAATGCTTTGATAATCCCTAATTGCTAGGGTTTAAGCATTGAGTCAACATTGACTTTGGCATTAAATTTTAAACCAATTGGAGTTCATTTAGTCTATTAGTTAGCAAACCTTACTTTCATATACATAAATGACCTAAAAACTTCATTAATTAATAAAAAAAACTAAAATGAAATCAGAAAAATATAAAGTGAAGTGAAATCAATAACAAATTCTATTTATTATAAAATTAAAATAAAAGCCCTGTCATAAAATTTCAAAATAAAAAATAATTATAAATTTAATAAAATAATAAAAATAAATATAATAATAATAATAATAATAATAATAAATATCAATAAAAATACAAAATGTCTCCAAGCTTTTATAATCATTATTTTAGGTCACTCGTGAACTTTGGTAGTGATTTCAAGTTGATTTGAATTAATCTAGTACAAAAAATGAAAGTAGCCTAATTAGCAAAATTAAATAATTCATTATTTGTGCTGGTTTTGTAAAAATATTAATTAAATAAATAAAATCCTTAACATACAAACTAAATTGCATTAGTCCCTAAATAAAACATAAAAAATCATAAACCTCTAAAATTTTAAATAAAATAAAAAGTCAAACTTTTGTCAAACCATTTAATAAAGGAATAAAAGATAATAAAAAAATAAAGAAGTATAAATATGAATGCTAAATAAATGATTAAAAATATAAATAAAATAAAATCAATAAAGATAAAAAATTTAATAAACAGAAATAGGTAAATAAAACTTAAATTAAATAAATAAACCTAAATTAATTAGTTTAATCCAAATAAACCTAATAAAGAAAATAAAAAAATAAACTAAAATAAAATTTAAATAAATAAAAATTAAAAAAATAAATAATAAATAAAAAATAATCAATTAAATAAATTTAATATTTTTTAATCAAATGAAATACTTCAACTTAAATAAAAAATAAGAAATTAATAAAAAATGAAATAAAATCAAGTAAAATCAAATAAAAAATATAAAAAATATAGAAAAATGAATAAACATATTTTAATTCAAATAAGATAAATTTCAATAATAAATCAAATTCAACTTAAATTAACTAAAACAATCAAATTAAATAAACTTAAATAAATTGATCAAACTTATATAAACAATTTGAATACATTAAAAGGCTTTATGTTTTTGTTCTATTCCTAAGGGTGGAACTAATACATTTGATTTGAAAGCCTAAGACTTGTTGATTAATAAATTCGAAAAGTTTTAAGTTCTTAATTATGATGGTTCTTTAAAAATATAAATAAAATTAAACATTAAAAAAACTTAATCAAATAAAACATTAAGGATTAAGTGGAGGCTTTTTATGTTTTCATTATCCTTAGGTATGAACTACAGCCTTTAGAATACTAGGACTTGTTGATTGATAATTTTAAGGACATTGAAGCTATCAATCACCAAGTTTCATTAAAAAACTTTAAATAAATATAAACCATTAAATCGTTAAAACTTAAACTTAAATCAAATCCCTAGCCTTAGAATAAATAAATATAAATAATATAAAACATCAATTAATAAATAAACTAGGATATATCCAAGCCACATAGCTGAGCAGACACTTCATATTATTGGTTAAGACAACTAACTCTAGTCTAGGCTAGGCCATTGTTATTTTACTTGTTTATGCTCTAATGTGATTGGATACTGCCTTACTTGGGATAAATTATTACGTGTGGAGTCCGGACATAGTTCTATGTCCAAACTCCAATTAAATGAAGACACATAGCTTTAGCGTGACCTGAAGACCTGGCCCACTTGTACATACACTGTGTATAAGTTGTACACAGTGCGTGTACAAGGATCATTTATGCACACTTTGTGTCAGGCTGGGTCATCGAGTCATGCTAGAAAAATAAATCCATGTGTCTTTATTTAATTGGTAGTCTAGATGTAGAGCTATGTCTGGAGTTCATATGTAATAATTTCTCCTTGGATGGTGTCTATGGTGATGATTGTTTCCTTTTCACGCACTTTAGAGTGTCATGCATGCATTATTTATTTCTTTGCATTGCATTTTACTTTCCTAGCTTGTTGCACCTATATTATTCTAGTTAGAATCATGTCAATGTAAATTGTAAAGATTAAATGTAAAGTTGTAAAAAAATAATATAAATATAAAGTGTCAATATAAATTTTAGATTTTTTGTTTAGGTAGATTGAGTTGTAAATGTAAAAGAGTTGTAAAAATCATAAATATGTTTGCGTATTACATACACTTGTTGGGCTCCAAAAGGAAATTATTATTCTTCCTTTTAGTGTCATTATCATTTGGATTTCTTAAGAAGATCTAGAGTTAGGAGACTCGAAGACTAAATAAGATTATAAAGTTTTGCAGCAATGTATAAGTGTAAAAATCTAAGCTTGTTGCTGTTGAAGTATGACCACCTTTCTTTTTCTGTAGACCCTGGTTTATAATTTATAGTGATATTTATCACATTGTTTTATATATATTACTTCATTCATACATACATGGCATTCATGGGCTGGTGATTATTTTAATTAGAGGTAGTTTATTTTCTTAGGTTTTGGTGGTGTATATGCCCTTGCCTTTACATGGAAATATGCGTTGGTTTTAGAACATTATAGTTTGGTACTATTGACCTGAACACCTTTACCTATGCATGTATACATATATGCATATTTACTTTCTTTCCCCTTACAAAAACAAACACACACACACACACACACACACACACACACACACACACACAAGTTGATGGTAAGCTAGGGTAGGCCATACGACCAGATTGAGCCTACTATTCCTTATCATTTAGGATCATTATGATATCATATTTTTCTTAAAAAGCTGATCTTGTAAAGTGCAATAGTTGTAAAGTCTAGAGTGCATTAAATGCATCATAGAGGACTTATAGTTAAGTAGTAAATTATTTTGAAGTGCATTATTTAGTTCCATCACATTTTAAAAAATTTCATTAAAGTCTCAACTTAAATCCTTGATTCTAATTAAATCAGAGCAACCTTTCTTACATGCATCAAACATAGCATGTATTTTTAAAAAGTGCTTAGGTGGTTAGTTTGATGTCAACTCCAAGCAGACACAAGTCTAGATTTGCACACACTTTCTATTCTTCCTTTTGAGAGCATTATCCCAATCATTTAATAAATAATGAAATTAAATTCTATTTTCAATCATGTCCTAAATAGTTAACATTAGTATAGTAGTTATGGGCATCTAGAATCTTAAGAACTCTCTACTTCTCTTCCATTGATTTATTAAATAAGTGTTCAAAATTTGTTCTTTTCCTAGTTGGTAGGTTGAAATAAAAAATCCTTGATCTAAACCTTTGTAAATCTAGGAAGTTTAATCATCACTTTAATTAAGAGTTGCCTTTATAGGGAACTTAGAACCCAGTAAAAATAAATAAACCCTAGTCAAGTTTTCTAAAGTAGGAGAAAATTTTCTAGATGTAGATTAAAGTTTTATCCTCGATTAATTTATTTTCAAAATAATAGGTTTATATTATTTTATCTTTTGAGATGAGTAATATATTATCTATGCTAAGTTTGATTATGAAAGAAAATTTAATTTCTATTCTTAAATTGATAGTGAAGAATGAGTCTGTCTTTTGATATGTTATGTTATTAGCTATATATATTTGATTTTAGAAATGTAAAGCAAATCCAATGATACAGTTTATTTATCCACACTCAATTCTAGTAGTGATGTCAGCCTCTTCTTCTTCTTCTTTAGGTGAAGTATCCCTATAAGTCTCATCAAGTACTATATGAGTTAACTCTTCCTACCAATGGAGTTTTGTTACAAACTTTGAAGTATTTTCCTACAACTAAATATCCTAAGAAATACCCTCATTAGACTTTACATTAAACTTTCCTAAATTAGATTTTTCATCATTCAATTCATTACATTTACATCAAAAAACACGTAAGTTGTAAAGGTTTGGTGGTTTACCCTTCAAAAAATAATAAGGGGTTTTATTAAAATTGGATATGATATTTACCCTTCTCAAAACATAGCATGTGGTATTTACAGCTTCATCCCAAAATTATTTGGGTAAATTATACTCTTTTAACATAGCTCTAATTTCCTTTAATTAAGTCCTATTTTTCCTCTCCACTCTTCCATTCTTATAAGGCATTGTAGGTGCAATAAATTTGTGATATATTCCTACTTCATGGTAAAAGAATTCAAACTTATCATTCTCAAAATCTCCTTCAGAGTCTCTATGGATGATGGATATGGTGCATCTTAACTTTCTTTGTATCTAGGTTGATAATATCCTTAACTCCTTAAATGAATAACTTTTATTTGTTAGACTACTAATCTAAGTGAACCGATTGAAATCATTTACAATAACAAACCAATATGATTTTCCTCCTAAACTTATGGTACTAACCGGTCCAAATAGGTCCATAAGTAATATATCAAGCGACCTACTAATACTTAATTCCTTAACTAAGTGAAATGAGGGCTTAACCTATTTCACTAGTTGGCATGCATCACAAAGGTGCTCAATAGTGAATTCTAATTTTGTTACTCCTTTAACTAGGTTTAAGTGAGTGTTATTTTTAAGTATCCTGAAGTTTGTATAACATAGTCTCCTATGCCACAACCAAGCCTCATCTATAATAGTTTTTAGACATTACACCTTGTAAGACTCATTTAGACTCTCCAGTCAATCATGTAAACATTATTCACTCTAAAACCATGCAAAATAACCTTATGATCAAGCGAAATTAAGAATTTATCAAAAAAAATATTTCACATCAAACCCTTTATCTTATAACTCGCTAATGCTAAGTAAATTATGCTTTAAATGTTATAATAATAATACCTTTTTTAATAGTAAAGCCATTAGTTTTACTTTTATTTTCTTTTCCAATCACTCTTCTCGTAGTATTATCTCCTAGAGTAACTTTTCCTCCACTCCTACACTCCAATGTGATGAGTATCTTTATATCTCGTGTTATATGGCTTGAGCATATGCTATCCAAGTACCACTTACGTTCACTAGACCACTTATGAAGGCATATTTGCAAAAAAAATTAAGTTATGATTTTGGGAACTGAAGTGAGTTTTGGTCTCTTCAAGCTATGAGATGAATTCATACTATGGTGTATATGCAAAGTCTTAAGCCCCAAGATATATTGTGCACTAAGGTAGACTTTTTGAGGACTTTCTGTGTAATATGTCCTATCATATCACATGAGAAACACTTAACTCCTAAAAATGAATGAGCTAGAATAAATACATGGTGAATCTTCCTCCTAAGAGGGGGTAATGCATGTGGTTTTCTTATTATTTACTTGTTGGTATATGATGATTCATATGCAAATTTTTTATGTACTATGGCATGCTTTCTAAGGTACATTGCACTTGACATTGTACCCTACTTAATATATGCAACATGCTTTATTTCTTACAAATGTAATAATTCACCCTTTAATATATTGTGTGCACTTTATAGTTCAATATATAGGTGCTTTAGATCCTTTAAATCATTCTTAAGTTTTTTATTTTCATTAATCATAATTATATGCTTCTCTACTACTGATATCTACTCATCTTTCAAACATGTAAATTTTTTAATCAAATCAGAATGCTCTCATACAAGTAAAGTATGTTCCCTTTTAATGTATGAAAATTTTTTCTTTAACATACTATAACAACCTTGCAATTGTTCAAAAAAAGAAATTAATTCCTCATAAGTGAAATCACTTACCTGATCACTATCCATATGAACTAAACTATCTTTAGCCAATAAGCACAACTTGGTTATTTCTTCCTCTACTTCTATTTTAAATGACTCAGAATTTGAATTTGCCCAAAAGGTTCTTTAAGGTTTTTTTAATTTTTCTTAAGGTTAATTTTGTGCTTAGCCTTTTTCTTTGATGGTTTAGCTTTCAAATTGGAGCAATCAATCTTTTTGTGACCTGTCTTTCTTCTCTCAAAACATATGAGTTCAATAGAAACATTATTCATCGTTTTACCTTTATTCCACTTGTTAGCATGCTTCCTTTGCTTTCTCCTCAAAATATTCTTAACTTGTCTTATCATGAAGGCTATATCATCCCCTCTGCCTCCTTCAAAGTTACTAGTTTTTGAATCATCATCCTTTAGAGCAATTATTTTCTCCTTTATCTCTTTGACAATATTTACATTTCTTTGGCAACTTTTTCCTCATATGCAATCAAGGAACCAAGAAAATTAAGTATTTAAATCCTTTAATCCTTAGATCACCATCACATTAGTATCCTTAGAACTCATAAGTGAGTGAATAAAGGCAAGTCTGATGATGGGGTCAGACTAAAAAGGCTATTATATATGTGTCTTTCTGTAGTTCTAATGACCTCTTAGATGGAGTCTCTAAACTACTAAAATGTCATAGGAAAGTTAACTTAAGTTATCTTGTTGGTGGACTTTATGATTAGCAAGTTATTAGGAAGAAAGCATGAGTCTTCTTGAGATTATCCTTTATTATAGCTAAGTAAATTAGTTCCTCTGATGAATCATCAGTGATGAGGAGTTATCTTGAAAGTGTACTCATAGAAGGGATGTGTCCTCCAAGCTTATGGAAACCAATGTGAATGCATAGTGCCTCCTTGAGAAGCGACTCCTATTAGGTGGCATTGGTGAGTTAAAGATGATGATCCCTAAGTGAGGCTTTGTTACTAAGGTTCAAAAGGTGTGAGTTCACATATTATAACATGTAAGCTATATATAAAACACTTGAAAATGCAAATGCTAGTGTATAGGTATCTCATTGACTACTATAAATAGTTTTGGGCCGCTAGCATAGATGTTTGGGAGATGCTTCAGATTGATTATGGCGGTATTGGTAATTTATTATGAACATTTATAAATAGTTATTATAGAAGACTAGATTATGGGTTCCTACCTATGGAGTGTTTGCTTAAGAATTGAGTAAATCATTAATTTGTTGAATCTTGGCCTACAAAATGCCATAAGCTGGAAAAGAAACATATATAAACGTTAGGGAGTAAGTTGAGGTATATGCTTGAGTAGGTTTATGCTCAGGTTTTGAGAATTTAAAAGATCCTTGTAAAAGTTCAATTTAGGGTTGATAAACCACTTGAACTACAACAACACACCATGAGTGGGGTGAATTAGTATTTTAAAAGATTTTCTTTTTCAAATTTTTTTTTTTAAATTACAGACTAAATTCACTTTAAGTCAAAATCACATTTTCTTAATGCGGAAGCGAATAATGCAATAAAAATTATTTTATATCTTTTGGATTTTTGTAGAAAAACAAATATATATTTTTGTTGCGGGCTAGAATATACGTGGCGGTAGAGTATTAATCCTACGTCTTATCGTTGTACGGATATCCAGCTCACACACAGAGAACACAAGATTTTTATGTGAAAAACCCTGAAAAGGGGAAAAACCACGGGGCCTGGCCCAGTTGAAATGATTCCACTAGAACTTGAGCAGATTACAGGGGACTGACTTGCCTCTAAGGGTCATCAGATTACAAGTATCACCCGTAGGGTGAAAGTTAGAGGCTTTTGAAGGCTTAAGGTCGCGCTGGCAGAACTTCGGGGTCTCCCGGTGGTCTGGCAGAATCTTGGTCCCTAAGTAGTTGTCAGGCAGAAGTGAGGATGTTAGATGGTGGTCTGGCAATGAGCAGAGCCTCAGGTGGTGGTCCGGTGAAGAGCAGGGCCTCAGGTAGTGGTCCGACGAAGAGCAGGGCCTCAGGTGGTGGTCCGGCGAAGAGCAGGGCCTCAGGTGATGGTCCAGCGAAGAGTAGGGCCTCAGGTGGTGGTCCGGCGAAGAGCAGGGCCTCAGGTGGCAATCCGGCGAAGAGCAGGGCCTCAGGTGGCGGTCCGGCGAAGGGTAGGGCCTCAGGTGGTTGTCTGGCAAAGTGCAAGACCTCAGGTGGTGGTCCGGCGAAGAGCAGAGCCTCAGGTGGCAGTCCGGCGAAGAGCAAGGCCTCAGGTGGCGGTCCGGTGAAGAGCAGTGCCTCAGGTGGTGGTCTCGCGAAGTGCAGGGCCTCATGTGGTGGTCCGGCGAAGTGCAGGGCCTCAGGTGGTGGTCCGGCGAAGTGCAGGGCCTCAGGTGGTGGTCCGACAAAGTGCAGGGCCTCAGGTGGTGGTCCGGCAAAGTACAGGGCCTGAGGTGGTGGTCCGACGAAGAGTAGGGCCTCAGGTGGTGGTCCGGCGAAGTGCAGGGCCTCAGGTGGTGGTTCGGCGAAGTGCAGGGCCTCAGGTGGTGGTCCGGCGAACTGCAGGGCCTCAGATGGTGGTCCGGTGAAGAGCAGGGCCTCAGGTGGTGGTCTGGTGAAGTGCAGGGCCTCGGGTGGTGGTCCGGCCGAGTGCAGGGCCTAAGGTGGTGGTCCGGCGGAGGTCCGGCGGAGCAACGGCATCAAGGCGGTGGTCCAGCGGTGGTCGAGGAGGAGCAAGGAAGCAAGAGTTCTCTCTTCTTCTCCTTAGGATCAGGTCTCTTTTTCAAGAGGAGAGGGGGCTCTATTTATAGATTTTCGTGAGTGGCATGGCTTGTAAATAGGTGGAAGATCAGGGGTAGTTAAGGAGTGGTTTGAATAGACGGCCGATCTTGAATCCTTTGATCGTAGACCGTTCGTTGGACATTTGAAGGTCTTAATGATGTCAGAATTGGGCGATCTTGGGCTCGTTGGATTCATCTCATCGAGACCCTCGATTCGACTATAAGCATGTCACATTTGGAGACTGTTTGGTAATCCAAATTATGGTTTGAACTTTCCAACAGCGCTTCAGACCCTTGATTTGGACCCATCTGGGCTCGGATTGGGTTGAATTTGGTATCGTTGGGTTCGTATTTCTGAGACGCTCAGTTCGCCTATAAGTTTGCTGGAATCGGAGTTCGGATGGTCCCAAAATTAATTTCGAAAGCTTCCAACTTATTTTTGCCTCGAGATTCGTGCCTGATTAAGATAATTTTTTGAGGATGTATCAGTTGCCCCCCTATTTTCGGACGTCAAAGCTCCAGAAGTCCAAAAATACACGTTACAGTTTTTGGGGGATTTCTTCGTGCAATTTGATATTTTCAAAAAACTAAACTTGCTTGTAGAAGTCCCAAATGTCTCTAAAAGTGCCAAAATTGAGTCCAGAACGTCGAAAAATGGTTCCGGGGACGCCAAAAATGTCCGATTTAACCTTTCCGGGCCTGAAATTGGGCATGATGATGTGGCACTGATGTGGCACTCGATCGCGGCTGACGTGGCGCTGACGTGGTCATAACACACAAGATCTTGGTTGTCATTATGTTAAGGTGGAGCTAACGTGGTCATGATTGTAGCTAATGTTGTATCTATTAGCTGAAATGTTATAATTTAAATAAAAAAAGAGGCATTTATAACAACTCTTCCCATGTGGAAGAGTGGATAATCTTTTTGGTCCCATGCCTAAGGTCCTGGGTTCAAATCACATGGAAGGCATGGGCTGTTTTGCACCGCTGGCCCGCCTGGGGTTGCGCCCAGCCCGCGCTGCGGCCCACGGTTTGACCTGGCGGTTGCCCGGTCCGCTAGGTTGACCGGCGGTTAGCCGGTTGACCGGTTGACCGATCAACCGTTGACTGGTTTGACCGGTCAAATATCAATTTTTTTTTTTTTTTAACTCTCCTAACTTCCCTAACCTCCCAAACTCCCGTAACTCCCCTAACTTCCCTAACTCCCCTAACTCCCTTAACTCCCCCCTCCCCACCTATAAATACCCTCCCCTTAGGCCCTTAACCCTTGTACCTTTCCCCCCCCTTCCGCTCTCTTTTCTTTCACGTAAGGCCTTCCCCTGGCCCTGAACGGGTGGCATCCCTCATCCAAGCCCAGGGCCCCTTGCTGCGAGAAGGAGACTCCTCCCCCTCCTCCCTTCTGCCTGTCTACCCTCTTACTATACGGGAGGTCTTCCTCTGCCTTCGGATAGGTGGCATCCTTTATCCTACAGCAAGGCCCCTCCCTATGCAGAGGTCATGTCGGGCGACCGCCTTCCTTCGAGTGACCCCGCGGTCGGGAGAAAGTCTGCCGTGTTGCCTGACGGAGAGCGGAGGTCCACTAAAGGAGTGAAGGTGGATGATGTTGAGTCCACTATTACAGGCGATCTTCTGATGCTTCTCCATAAGAATTTCCACATCCTTAATGATGTGGTGACGACAGTTCCGAAGAGGTCTGATCGGGCCAGTATTCCTCCTCCCGGGTACCTTACTGTCAGCAAGACCAGTCTGCGAGCAGGACTGCGCTTTCCACCTTTCGTTGAGCTGGTTGAGATTTTAAGGAGATGCAGAGTGTGCTTGTCGCAGTTTTCTTATAGAGCCATGTCGGAGACAGTAGGACTGATTGCCCTTTTCAGAGACCGGGGGGCTGTGCTGACACCTGAGCACCTTTCGCGGATGGGACGGCTTACCAGTGACATGCAGGGGCATGTGACTTTTAGATGCAAATGTTTAGACATGCGCACCCGGGACCCTGTGAAGAACTGGTCCAGTTCCTACTTTTTTGTGAGGAATGACTGGGGCCTACTTGAGAAGTGGGGGAAGATGAGGGACTTGCTAGCTCCTTTGCACGTCGGAGAGGAGGACATAATGAGGCTTCTGAAGGTCCATGATGTCGAGCATCTTCTATATGAGGTTCGTTATTTAAATAAGTATATAGAAGAAGAGTTTCTGTTTAAGGTTGTCCTGTCCTTTCACTCTGGGAGGTCGGATGCTCGGATGTTAAAGCCGACTTCCAAGGTTCCTGAGCCACCTGTCCCAGTTCCAAAGGCTGCCTCTAAGCGACAGGTGGGAGGTGAAGATCCCCAGGTTTTGTTGAAAAGAAGAAGTTGGAGGGGGTTGCGGCGAACACAGGCAAGGTTGCACCTGTTTCTTCCCATATCAAGATTCGTGTTCCTAGGGATGTCTTGAACCATCAATGTGTCGGACGTCGCAAAGCTGATGACCTGGTAAGGAACTCTTTTTTAGTGTTTCTTTTTCTTTTTATTTTGGAATGGCTTCCGATTCGCCTCTTCCCTCTTATTTCAGTTGTCACGGCGTACAGAGCTCGAGGCCGAGCTAACGGGAGCCCTGAATGAATGGAATGCTGAATTTTTGAAGATCAAGTATCTTCAGGGAGAATTCAAGAGGAAGTACGACCAGAAGACTAGAGAGGCCAAGGTGCTGGAGGAGGAGCTGTGCGGGTGTAGGACCGAGCTGGCAAATATAGTACAATCCGTATCCCTCCATAATCAACAGATAGATCATCTTCAGGTCGATCTTGAGAGGGCTCAGGAGACGATTACCCAGCTTCGTGAGGATCAGAGGGCTTCTGGAGAGATAGTTACGGTGCTCAAGGCTGAGAACAAGAGGTCCCAGACTCTTATTGCTGAGAAGGAAGCTGCTCTGACGAGTTTTGAGTCTGCAAGGGTCATTGATGATTTCAAGAAGTCCATAGCTTTCAAGATTATCATCCAGGACCATGTTCAGGAGGCTCGTGACCACATTTATGAGGTAGAAGTGAAGGCTTTAAAGCAGCAGTGCCTTGATGATGAGTTCATCCAGGGCTTCTTGAAGGGAGTCCGCTTGATGCAGCGAAAGACCGGAGTGGAGGTTGAGGGGCTGACACCTAGCCAGGCTTCAGATGATTTTCCTCCGGGTTCTGATGGCGATGAGATAGAGAGCGAGCTGTAGAAGGCCTTTGCCCTTGAGGCTGATGATGAGGTGGTAGACATTGAGTAGTGTCTTTACTAGTTGTACTTATCTGATCTTTCTTAGCGCTTTAGTTTATGTTGGATGTTTGTGCTCATATATGTCATCGTTTATGATTTAGTAGTGGATTGCTTATTTAGTAGTGGATTATGTGTCGCCTTCTATGATTTAGTCTAAATGACCTTTACGCTCCTTCTTTCTCTTCAGGTACCTGAATCGTCTGCGATTATTGATTAATGTCATTCAATCTATGTAAAAGAGGTCAGGTTGTACCGACTTAGGATCAAATCTCGAACGACTGAGATTCAAGCTTCTCTTTTTAAGGAGTTCAAGTTTCAAGTGAAGGACTTTTGGCCTTTCCGAGGTTGTTAATTATAGCATTGTATAATGCTTTTTAACCTGTGTGGAAGAGGTCAAGCTGGATCCCCCTGGGACCGATCATCTAGTGATTGAGGTGTAACGAAGAGTGTACATACCTCGAACCAAGGATATTATAACTAAGTGGCATCCACTTAGTGTGTTTTGACCTATCCGAGGTTGTGAATTGAAGCATTTGGTTATGCTTCTTAACCTGTGTGGAAGAGGTCGGATCAAATCCCCCTGGGACGGATCATCCTGGATTGAGTTGCAATCGTGTTGCGTATTACTCGCATCTAAGATTTCAAGGAGGCTCACAGTGTGTGTGAGATTACAGTCCTAATTGAAGGAGGCAATAATGTAACTGAACAAGGGAACAAAACTTTACTGCACTAAACAACACCATACTTCCCTGATACAATTCAGGGATAAGAGCTACAAATATTACTGTGAATACAGGAGGTAAACGATACTTAACACATATAACACTTGAAAAAAAAAAACACTTTTATCTTCTACTGATAGTGTTTGCGAAGGTTATCCACATTCCATGTCCGAGGAAGCATCTTTCCTTAAGCATCTTTTAGTTTGAAAGTTCCTGGCTTTACTACGGCTGCCACCAAGTACGGACCTTCCCAGAGGGGGGAGAGTTTGTTGCGCTTAGGGCCTTTTCCTGCCGCCTCGATGCTGCGCAGAACTAGATCCCCTATCGCTATACAGCATGGTTTCATCCTTCAGTTATACTGACGGGCAATCCTCTGGTGATATATAGCGGTCTTGAGTGCTGCTTTATCTCTTAATTTTAGGAGGAGGTCTAGATTGCATCTACGCTTTTCTTCGTTACCATTGAAGTCAAAAGTTTGGACTCTATGACTTGGGACTCCAATGTCGATTGGAATGATGGCTTCGGTGCCAAAGAAGAGATTATACGGGGTTTCTCCTGTTGGGGTTCGTGCTGTGGTACGATAGGCCCAGAAGACATTTGGGAGTTCATCAGCCCATTGCCCCCCAGCCTTCTCCAAGCGTGTCTTCAATCCTTTCAGAATCGTTCGATTAGTGACCTCTATCTGTCCATTAGTCTGGGGATGGGCCACAGCCATGTGTACTAGCTGGATGTGAAGATCTTTACAAAATGTGGTAAAAACCTTCCCCGTGAACTGTGTTCCGTTATCTGTGATCACCTTGGCGGGAATGCCGAAACGGCATATTATGTTCTTCCATAAGAACTGTTTGGTATTTGCTTCTGTGATTTTTGCCAGAGGTTCGGCTTCTACCCACTTGGTGAAATAATACACAACCAATATAATAAATTGTTGTCCAGTGGCTATGGGGAAGGGCCCCATTATGTCGATCCCCCACTGAGCAAAAGGCCAGGGACTCTGTAGTGTTGAGATTTCTGTAGCAGGTAGATGGGTAAGGTTGGCATGTAATTGGCAGTTATTGCACTTTCGTACGAATTCTACTGCATCTTGTTTCATCGTGGGCCAGTAGAAATCTTGTCTCATTATCTTATGGGCGAGTGCCCTTCCGCCTAAATGTTCTCCACAGATGCTTGAATGTACTTCTCGGAGAGCATAATTAGCTTCTGAAGGAGGGAGGCACTTGAGGTAGGGCCCTGTGAAAGCCCATTTGTATAACTCCTTGTTTACAACAGTAGTAAAGTTGGACGCCTGCCTCCGAAGTCGTATTGCTGCTATTGGGTCTTCTGGAAGAATACCCTCTTGTAAGAAAGATAGGAGAGGGTCCATCCATGACGTCTCTCCTGATTCAATTGACTGTATTATCCACGGGCCCGGAATACTTGGAAAATATATCTCCTCGATATACCTTCTTTTGTATGTGTCGCCGGTTATAGCCGTAGCAAGTTTGGAGAGGGCGTCTGCTCGCGTATTTTTCTCCCGAAGAATATGTATAACTTGATGCTCGCTTATACGAGCTAGGACCAAATTTACCATGTTACAATAAAGTGCCAACTGGGGGTTATGGATTTCAAACTCCCCCTCCACCTGTGAAGCAACTAGTTGTGAATCAGTGTAGATCACCAGGTTTTGAACTTCACAGTCAATTGCTAGGCGTAATCCGGCAATAAGAGCCTCGTATTCGGCAGCGTTGTTTGTTGCAGGGAACTTGAGTCGGAGCCCATACTCAAGAGTAACTTGTTGCGGAGAGATCAACAAAATTCCTGCTCCGGCACCAGAACTTCTGGATGCTCCATAAACATATATTGTCCAGCACGGGGGAGAGGGAGAAGTGCTTAGTGATTTGTCAGATACTGGGATGGTGCACTCAACCATGAAATCTGCAAGTGCCTGGGACTTGATGTCAGGTCTGGGCAGGTAATGAATGTCAAACTCTCCCAGTTCAATAGACCACTTGATGAGCCTGCTAGAGGCTTCGGGCTTCTGCAGCACATTTTTTAGTGGTAGATTCGTGTAGACTCCAATTGTATGAGCCTGGAAGTAGGGGCTTAGCTTCCTGGCTAAGTAAACTAAGGACAGCGCTGTTTTATCAGCTATGGGATAGCGTCCTTCTGTTTCAGATAGGATCTTGCTGATATAGTATACAGGGCGCTGAGTAGCGTTCTCTTCTCGGACTAAGACTGAACTTATTGCCTGGGCAGAAACAGCCAAGTATAAAAATAATTTTTCCCCTGGAATTGGCTTTGAGAGTAGTGGAGGTGAAGCAAGATAGGTTCGAAGCTGCTCAAATGCCTCTTGACATTCATCAGTCCATTGAAATCCTGAGTTGCGGGCCCCTCGGAGGATCTTGAAAAAGGGCAGATATTTATCCCTGGAGTGAGCTAAGAAGCGAGAGAGTGCCGCGATTCTTTCGTTTAGTCTCTGAACTTCCTTGATATTTCTTGGAGGTACCATGTCTCTCAGAGCCTGTATCTTCTCAGGATTGGCCTCAATCCCCCGATGGGTGACCATGAACCCCAGGAATTTTCCTGAGGCTACTCTGAATGCGCATTTAGAGGGGTTGAGGCGCATGTTATAGGATCGCAGAAGGTAGAAGCACTGTTCTAAATCAGAGATATGTTATGATTTTTCAAGACTTTTGACCAGCATGTCATCCACGTATACCTCCATAGTATGCCCAATAAGGTCTTTAAATACCTTATTCATGAGACGCTGATATGTGGCTCCTACATTTTTCAGTCCGAAAGGCATAACTTGGTAGCAATATAGTCCTCTATCCATTTGAAAAGCTGTCGCCTCCTCGTCTGCGGGATTCATCCTCATTTGGTTGTAGCCTGAGTAGGCATCCATGAAGCTCAGCATTTGATGCCTAGATGTGGCATCCATTAATTGATCGATATGAGGGAGAGGAAAGCTATCTTTCGGACAGGCTTTATTGAGGTCTGTATAGTCTATGCACATCCTCCAAGCTCCACTGGTCTTTTTGACCATGACTACATTTGCCAGCCAGGTGGGATAGTGTACTTCCCGTATGAATTCAGCTTTCAGGAGTTTGTCAACCTCCTTTTCAATTGCTTGCTGGCGCTCTGGTGCAAAATTTTGCTTCTTCTGGATTACTGGCTTGCAGGTTGGGTTTATTCTGAGAGAGTGGGTGGCTGATTCGTGGCATATCCGCTGGAGTCCAGGGAGAAGACATCCTGATTTTTCTATAGAAATTCTACATACTTCGTCTTTTCTTCTTCTAAGAGTAATGACCCGATCTGCACTGTTCTTGAAGGTTGTTCATCGGATAGGGAGATATGGGCAAGGTCCTCGACGGGGGAAGCCTTTTGAGGAATGTCTTCATTTCGTAAATCAAAGTCCTTGATGCTTAAGGTAATTGATGGGCGTGGTTGAGCTTGTCGAAGATAACAGGATTGTGCTTCTTACTGATCTCCTTGCACTATGCTAATTCCTGCTGGGGTGAGAAATTTTAACTTTAGGTGTAGAATTGAGGCAACCACCCCAAAGATCGATTGTAATGGCCTTCCAAAGATAGCATTGTATGCTGATTCTGACTTCATGACAATAAACTAGATAGAGTGTGTGGCTTGTCGGGGGAACTCTCCTAGTACAACGGGAAGGCTGATTGTGCCTTCTACTGATACGGGCCGATTGTCAAATCCGTATAATGGTCCTGCGGCCGGCTAGAGTTTTTCTCTTATAAGACCCAAGCTGAGAAACGTGGAGTAGAATAATACATCTACAGAGCTCCCGTTGTCTACAGAGACTCTATTGACCTTATAGCATGGATCACCGATTCCTGCACTTATTACGAGTGGGTCTTGATGAGGGGTCTTTACCCCTTCCAGGTCTGAATCATTGAAGGTAATAGAATGGTCGGCACGGGACTTCTTTGGTGTAGGCTCTTTGGTGACGGCGATCAGTACTTGACTTGGCATTGAAGGCCCCCCAGCAATGGTTTCAATTTTGCCCACCATTTGCGATTATTTGCTGGTTGTTTTTGTTGTTGAATCTACCCCCCAGCTTGGACACCATCTTCCCGGGTTGTTGGATTCTTGAAAAATTATCGGAGATACCCCTGCTGGATCAGTCTTTCGATCTCTTCTTTGAGCTGTCTGCAGGCTTCGATAGTATGCCCACGACTGCGGTGGAAGTGGCAATATTGCTCCTGGTTCCTAATATTGGGTTTTAGAGGCTGAGGCCACTTAACACTCTCCTGATTTTGGATGGCCATTAGCACATTGGTTCGAGACGTGTTGAGTGGTGTATACTCCTTTTCTGGGCGAGATTCTCGTCGCGGCTGTGAGGGTCGAGGGGGCAAACTAGCATTCTTTTTTCGATGGGAGGAAGGATTTTCCATCCCAGGTGTGCCTTTTCGCTTCGCAATTGTTTGCTCGAACTGCTTCCTGTGGGCATTAATGGCCTCATCGGCAGATATTTGTTCCTCTATATGATGGATTAGGTCAGCATATGAAGGGAACGTATCCCGCATAAGGGCTGAGTAAAAAGGGCCTGGACGGAGTCCTCCAAGAAAGACTCCTCTGAGTAACTCAGGATCTACCCCAAGAATCTGTCGAGCTTCAGTAGAAAACCTCTGGAAGTACTCCTTGATGGACTCATTTTCATTCTATCGGATTCCAGAGAGGTGGGAGGAGTCTTTAACCATCCTACGATTGGTGACAAATTGTTCGACGAACACTTTGGCCAATTTAACAAACATGGGAATAGATCCGGCAGGGAGTGAATAAAACCATGTTCGGGCCTGCCCTTTAAGAGTGGCAGGAAAGACTTGGCAGAGGAGCGCATCTGAAGCTCGCTGGATGTGTATTATAGTTATGTAGTGATCGATATGCTTGTATGGGTCAAATGTCCCGTCATAGGAATCAATGCTGGGTAGCTTGAATCCTGCCGGGATAGGATGCTGAAGAATGGCCTCAGTCAGAGGTGATGACTCCTGGAAATCACATGGGCGAGGTGGTTGCCTCGCACCCCCCCTCAGGGAATTCTTCTCGGACCAGCCTTCGCAATTCATGCCTTAGGCCGTTGCGAGGGAGTTCAGCAATATGGGGCCGGGCTAGGCCTTCGGGAGTGTCCTGAGGAATGTGGTGTTGCTGATCTGCGTGCGAAGGATGGGTAGAGCTGGCGGTGTCAGCAAGTTATTCATCTTGACATGTTGGGGGACGTCTTGTTGGTGGAGGGAGAGGAAACTCGACATGAAGGTGGTCTGCTGGAACATCTTCGACCCTTGGCGGATCTCGAGGGAGTAGAATATCGTCAGGAGGTGCTAGCATAGGTGGTCGAGTTTCTCGTAGAAGTTGAAGGATCTCCTTCTGGAAATCCTCCATTCTTTGAATGCGATCTTCTAAGGACGGTCCTGAAGTCCCTTCTCCGGCAGGGTTTCGACCACTGGGCTGAAAAGAGGCAGATGCCTGGCGTCCCTGATTCAGGGACTGATTCCGAGATTGGTGTGAATTGGAGCGAGAGGCTCCCATGATGTGATTACTATGCTTGTTGGCCATTGTAGTGATGCTTCAGGATAGTGGGACTGGCTTTCCCACAGACGGCGCCAAACTGCTGCGGGCTAGAATATACGCAGCGGTAGAGTATTAATCCTACGTCTTAGCGTTGTACGGATATCTAGCTCACACACAGAGAACACAAGATTTTTACGTGGAAAACCCTAAAAAGGGGAAAAACCACGGGGCCTGGCCAAGTTAAAATGATTCCACTAGAACTTGAGCAGATTACAGGGGACAGACTTGCCTCTAAGGGCGATCAGATTACAAGTATCACCCGTAGGGTGAAAGTTAGAGGCTTTTGAAGGCTTAAGGTCGCGCTGGCAGAACTTCGGGGTCTCCCGGTGGTCTGACAAAATTTTAGTCCCTAAGTAGTTGTCAAGCAGAAGTGAGGATTTTAGATGGTGGTCTGGCGAAGAGCAGGGCCTCAAGTGGTGGTCCGACGAAGAGCAGGGCCTCAGGTGGTGGTCCGGCGAAGAGTAGGGCCTCAGGTGGTGGTCCGGCGAAGAGCAGGGCCTCAGGTGGTGGTCCAGCGAAGAGCAGGGCCTCAGGTGGTGGTCTGGCAAAGTGTAGGGCCTCAGGTGGTGGTCCGGTGAAGAGCAGGGCCTCAGGTGGTGGTCCGGCGAAGTGCAGGGCCTCAGGTGGTGGTCCGACGAAGTGTAGGTCCTCAGGTGGTGGTCCGGCGAAGTGCAGGGCCTCAGGTGGTGGTCCGGCGAAGAGCAGTGCCTTAGGTGGTGGCCCGGCGAAGTGCAGGGCCTCAGGTGGTGGTCCGGCAAAGTGCAGGGCCGAAGGTGGTGGTCCGGCGGAGGTCCGGCGGAGCAACGGCGTCAAGGCGGTGGTCCGACGGTGGTCGAGGAGGAGCAAGGAAGCAAGAGTTCTCTCTTCTTCTCCTTAGGATCAGGTCTCTTTTTCAAGAGGAGAGGGAGCTCTATTTATAGATTTTCATGAGTGGCATGGCTTGTAAATAGGTGGAAGATCAGGGGTAGTTAGGGAGTGGTTTGAATAGACGGCCGATCTTGAATCCTTTGATCATAGACCATTCGCTGGATATTTGAAGGTCTTAATGATGTCAAAATTTGGCGATCTTGGGCTCGTTTGATTCGTCTCGTCGAGACGCTCGATTTGATTATAAGCATGTCACATTTGGAGACCGTTTGGTAATCCAAATTATGGTTTGAACTTTCCAACAGCGCTTCAGACCCTTGATTTGGACCCATCTGGGCTCGGATTGGGTTGAATTTGGTGTCGTTGGGTTCGTATTTCCGAGATGCTCAGTTCGCCTATAAGTTTACTGGAATCGAAGTTCGGATGGTCCCAAAATTAATTTTGAAAGCTTCCAACTTATTTTTGCCTCGAGATTCGTGCCTGATTAAGATAATTTTTCAAGGATATATCAATTTTTATTCTTTTTCTTTTCTAATTTTTATTTTTTAAAATTGAAAATTAACCTAAGAAAATCACAAGTCTTGCATTACAATAATCTTAATACAAACCAGATTGCATGAAACTAAATTTGCAAGAGAATAGATCTCAGAAAATAATAATGCAAAAAATAAAAGAATAAACATACCAAAATTTTATAGTGGTTCAGTCAACTTGACCTATGTCCACTCACTAGAATCCTCCTCTCTGTATTATCCTAACATCTTTAGTTTATCTCCTTTTTTCCCATAGTAAGACGGAGAAGCTCTTACAAGAATATCTTCCACGAACCCGGTGCAGCGGAGTTGTCTAAGAGGTTCTTCTTAAAGTTTCCCTCAAGTAAAGCTTTGACTTATGGAGGAAAGAAGATGGCTGTTGGTTGGAGTAACCGTGCGTAGAATCTCTCTCACACACTTTCTTGATCCCATAAAGCTATTCTGCCCCTCACAACTTCACTACTCTCTAGCTCCCCCTTACTCAAAACCTCTCTTCTAACTCTCTCACAATAGACTCAATCCCCTTGATTATCAAAGATACAACAACAACAACAACAATATCAAGCCTTTATCCCACTACGTGGGGTCGGCTACATGAATCCTTTTTCTCCTTTGTGTCCTATTAAAAGTCAAATTCTCGTTTAAATCTAATAAAGAAAGATCATTTCTAATATTTTCTAACCAAGTCTTTTTAGGTCTACCTCTACCTTTCTTAACATAAGTCAAATCTAAGACCTCTACTTTCCTAACCGGGTCATCGGGAGGCCGCCGTTTTACGTGACCAAACCATCTAAGGCGACTCTCTCTAATCTTATCTTCCACTGGAGCTACTCCAACCTTTTCATGAATATGCTCATTTCGTATCCTATCTCTAAGGGTAAAGCCACTCATCCACCTGAGCATCCTCATCTCTGCAACACTTAACTTAGAATTATGCTTCTCTTTTAATGGCCAACATTCAGCACCATAAAGCATTGCAGGTCTCACCACCATCTTATAGAATTTTCCCTTAAGTTTGAGGGGTACTTTTCTATCACACAATAAGCCCGATGCATTCCTCCACTTCAACTGTCCAACTTGGATTCTGCTGATAATATCCCCACCTTGATTATCAAAGATAAATGAAATAAATGTTGTTTAAATTGTAGGATCCAAAAAAATATAAATTTTAATTTAGCCATCATTATTCATAGAGTATGATCGTAGATCATACAATTAGATTACTTCAATTCTCCTTTATACCGTATGATGAATAGTCTAAAGGATAATCAGTTAAAATCTATTAGTTGATCATATTCTACGAATGAATAATAGTATGATATGATTAGTTCAAATAAAATTTGATTATATAGGATGAACAAAATATCATCTAGAGAGCCCTCGAGTGATTCAAACAGTACAGATAGTGGTGGTGGTTGCTGAAAGTAATAGTGGACTGCCAAAAATTGATCGTTGAACCATTGGCAGTCCTCCTTGTATTGTTGTTAAAGCTGCTCCCACTGTTGCACAGACTGCTTTATGTGAGAATTAACTTTTAGCTTGAGTCTAATAAATTTCTTCATCCAAGCGTCCTATGGGTAGTTGTATTCAAGATGAGGGGCAGGCCATGGAGGTGCTCCCCTTGCTTCTTCTTCTTCTTCTAACTCAAAAATATCTGTGGGGGCCCTACAACACTCACTATAGATAATATGGAAGGAGTATTCAGTGAAGAATGTAGTAATATTGTCAGGTTGTGCACGATAGGTCAGATTATATTTGGTTTATTAGATGTGTCCAATGATGTGTCATAAGGCTAGGTTTTGCTTTCATCAGGCTAGTGGATTTCTAATGGATGTAAGGTCTTCAATGTACTTAAAGATTATATCACATGTATGAACTGTGGGCCTGACATATAATAGTAGGTGACTAGATAAAGAAGAGGAGTGATATTAACATGATTACTAGCTTTAAAAATAAAATTTTTCTTTAAGAACGTGTTGAATGACCTAGACAATTTAGGACTAAGGTACTCACTAAGGGTTTGTGGGGAGGTAGAGGGGAATTATTAATAAGAGTGTTGACTTGGTGTTGCGAATTTGGTTTCAAGGACTATAATTTTAATGATAGCAAACATCTCTGGTTCTTGTTGACTATCTAATCTTTCAGGTATGTAGGATCAATTACAAGTTCAAGCTAGTTCAAGAACAAGTCAGTCTGTATTGTAATTCAGGTCAAATGTACTATTTTTCCTTTTCTTGAGTCATTTGTAATGTAACTGACCCCCTAGCTAAGTAACCTTGCACACACACACTCAGGGGGAGAGCTTGAGTGAATTAGAGTTTCTGTTCAATTTTTTGTTCAGATCGTCCTGGACGATATTCACATCATCCTGGATGATATTCACATCGTCCTGGATGATCAAGTGAAAATAGAAACCCTAATTAGGGTGACCAAGTAAAGTCTGTCTGATTAAGCCAATCATCCTGGACGATCCTTACATCATACGGGACGATAGGCTCAAATTAGAAATTCTCAGCCGCCAGATCAAGTTAGGCAAGTTTTAATTTTATAGACTTGATCTGATCATCCCGAACGATACGTGTATCATCCTGGATGATCCAGTACAATCATACCTAAATTAGTCTGGTAATTAAGGAAAGTAATTAATATTTAATTGATACGATCATATCATCTGGGATGATCGTAGGATCGTCCAGGATGATCATGATCGCCTAGTGTGTTTCAGCTTTACATCCAGAGCGGTGCTCAAGATGATTTTGGCACTTTTTATTCTAATCATATAGGATGATATCCATATCGTCCTAGATGATCAAGTCATTTTTGGATCATCCAGCACAAGTTCCTCTGGACTACCAGAGCAGTCTTCTGGAATAAATTCATGGATTTATACTAATCGTCCTGGACGATCGCAGAATCTTACGGGACGATCGGATTAACTTTTTCTACTGATCGTCCAGAAGAGCCAGATCGTCCAGGCTGAAACAAGTGATTTTGAACTAATCATACAAGATGATATCTCGATTGTCCTGGACGATTCTTGTCGATCAGTTGAGATTTACGGCAATTTTAGAGCCCTCCTTTAAAAGATCTTTTTATTCCAACAAGAAAAATCTTTTGCCACTTTCCTTTCCAGAGAAACCCTAGAGAGAGAGAGAGAGAGAGTTTGAGAGAGAGAGAGAGGATCTTATGAGAGGGAGTTTGTGAGGGATTCACAAAGATTACTCCAAGTAAGGATAAGAGTCGTCTTCTCCGCTCGTCATCTCTGGTCTTATCGGTGACTCTTGGGAGAATCGTAGGCAAGAAGATCCAGGTTCTCTACCCGCTTCAGGAGGAAGCAAAAGGAGTTCAAGTTCTCTGCCTGCTTCAGGAGGAATCGCAAGGGGTCTGAGGTTCTCTGCCTGCTTCAGGAGGAAGCGAAAGGAGTCCGAGGTTCTCTTCCTGCTTCAGGAGGAAGCAAAAGGAGGTTAGGTTCTCTGCCTCACCGTGTCGGTGGAAAGGAGGTTTTGTACAGGCTTATCCGCCTTGCTGTGGGAGCAAAAAGAGAGACACTTTGAGTTAGTACAATACCAGAAGAGGAGGCTCCGGGGAGTGGACGTAGGTCAAGTTGACCGAACCACTATAGAAATATGGTGTGTTCTTTCTAATTACTTTCTACACTTTAGTTTTCTGTTATTAACTGCTTGGGTGAAATCTGTATTTAATCTTTTCGTTTGTGTGTTTTACTTATTTCCGTTGTAAATTATCGAAAAGATTTTTTACTATTGCTCTCGAATTTTTAAATAACCAATTCACCCCCCTCTCAGTTAGCCTCGGGACTAGTTCATTAGGGCTTAACATCACTATCAAACTTTCAAGTGGTATCAGAGCGGGATTCAAAAATTTAAGTTTAAAAACTTTTGAATTTGATCCATGGCTAACTTCGATAATCGTAATACTGCTGAAGGTTATTTAATTACATGACCGCCATTGTTTGATAACATACCTTTTGATTTTTGAAAAACTCACATGTCCACTGTTCTTCAATCAATTGATTATCAAATGTGGATACTTGTTAAGGATGGTTTTGAACCGCTATTTAGATTGATTAACAATGTTAAAACTGAATTGCCTTTCACTGATTGGACTTTTGATGATCGTGACTTAGCACAATTGAATGCCAAATGTTTGAACTATTTTTTCTGTGCTTTAAAATCTGAGGATTACATGCGTGTGTCTATGTGTATAACTGGCAAAAAAATTTGGGATAGATTGTGCATCACTTATGAAGGTACAACTGAAGTGAAACAGTCTAGGTTAAATATTTTGCTTCATGACTATGAACGTTTTTGTATGAAACCTACTGAAATCATTTCTGAAATATATACGAGATTCACTCAAATTATCACTTCTTTGCATGCCTTAGGAAGAGAACTTACAAACTACTAAAGAGTGAACAAAATTCTTAGATGTTTGTCTTCTTCGTATGATGCTAAGATAACTGCAATCACTGAATCTAAAGATTTGAATACTTACTTTATTGATAGCTTACTTGGATCACTCATTGCTTACAAGCAAGGGGTGAACCAAAGGCAGCTTGATGCAGGTGAAAAGAAGAAGGAGAAAATAGTGGCACTGAAGGCCAACTAGAGTGATACTAGTACTTCCAGGTCTGATAGCGATGACGTTGCCTTAATCACTAGGAAATTCAAAAGCTTTCTAAGGAATAAACACAAGAACTTTCAGAAGTGGAACAAGGGTAAGTCTATCAAAAATTTTAAGGGTTCATCTGATACTGTCTATTTTGAATGCAGGAAGCCTGGACACATTAAGGTTGATTGTCCTACACTTAAAGCTCACCGAAGTAAGGAGAAGGGTGAGGAGAAACACAAGTTTAGGAAGGATAAGAAGAGGATTCAGAAGGCATTCTAGGCAGATTCTGCATCCGAGTCTTTTGAGAGTGAAGCTAAAGAGGAGGAAATAAATTTGTGTCTGATGGTTGATGATCATCCTGGTCAGTCTGACCATGAAGAGGTATGTGAGCTTACTTACGATCAATTATTTGAAATATCTAAAAAAATTCATGCATCGTATAGGAAGCTTAAGAAAACTCATGCTAACATAAAATTAGAACTTTTGAATTTATAAAAAGAGCATGATTCGATAGTTAAAGATCATTCCACACTTAACAGCAGTCACATGTCCTTACTTGATGAGTTTGATGAATTGAACAAAAAATATTCTGATTTAGTTACTGAGCATGATTCATTGAAAACCTCGCATGTTGATTTAGAAAGAGCTTTTAAAGAATTAGACAATCTGGCATGTGAAGTGGAGAGTAGCAATGGTGCACTGAAATTTGAAATTGTAAGTCTTAATAAAGAAAATGAATTTCTAAAAGTTAAAATTAGTGCTTTTGAGAAAAATCAAATGCCTCCTACTTTTGCACAGTTTTATGCACCTCCACCTTTTGAAGAATCTGTTTTAAAATCATCAAAGCATGTTTCATACAAACCTAGGAAGAGGCACTATCACCCACAAAGATTAGTTAACCCTTTTCCTGGTGTTAGATATTTTTCATGTGGCATGCTAGGACACATCACCCACACCTGCACTATTTACCATAGTACACATTGGGTGTGGATGCCCAAACTACCTGTTTCACAACACAACACACATGCATTGTATTCTTCTTTTCATAAGAAGGAACCCAAACCTGTTTGGGTTCCTAAATCTGACGTTTGATGATTTTATAGGTGTGCTCTCACACAAGACCTCGTGAGAGTATGTGGTACCTGGACAGCGGGTGTTCAAGACACATGACTGGAGATGCAAATCAGTTTATTTCACTGGAGGCCAGGGCTGGAGGCAAGGTTACACTTGGAGATAACACCACCAGGAGGGTTGTAGGCTCGTGTATAATTGGTGATTCAAAGAATTTTATGATTGATAATATTTTACTTGTAGATGGATTGAAACATAACCTGCTGAGCATCAGTTAGCTCTGTGACAAAGGATACATCATCAAATTCCTGCCAACTTGCTACATTTTAAGCTTAAATAATTAAAATATTTTACAGTGATAAATGATCAATAATGTCTACAAGCTGGATGTAAGTTGCATTAAAGCTAAAAATTCAATTATCTTAAAAACTACTGCTGATGAGTATTGGTTGTGGCACAGGATATTATATCATGCTAGTATGAAAACCCTTAGGAGAGTTACCTAAAAGGACTTAGTTAGAGGTGTTCCCAAGCTTAAGTTCATTAAGGACCACCTGTGTGATGCCTGTCAATTAGGGAAGCAAGTTCAATCATCTTTTCACTCTGTTAAGGACATTAGCACCTCTAGACCTTTAGAAGTCCTTCACATGGATCTCTTTGGACCCATTAGCACTGTCAGCTTAGGGGGAAAAGTATATACTTTTGTGATTGTAGATGACTACTCGAGGTTCACTTGGATTAAATTTCTGTCACATAAATCTGAGTCATTTGATGAGTTTAAGTCCTTCTCCACTTGGATTCAGAGGAAGTTAGATTGTGAGATCTTGACTATTCATAGTGATCATGGTGGAGAGTTTAAAAATGTGAAATTTGGAAGTTTCTGTGAGGAGCAAGGGATTAGTCATAATTTTTTAGCTCCTAGGACCCCTCAGCAGAATGGGGTAGCTGAAAGGAAAAATAAGACCTTAGTGGAAGCTGCTAGAGCCATGCTTGCTGAGGTTTCACTTCTAAAATACTATTGGGCAGAAGCAGTGAACACTGCCTATTATGTGCTGAATAGGGTGAATGTTAGATAAAATCTGAACAAAACACCTTATGAGATCATCAAGGGTAGAACTCCAAACTTGTCCCACCTCCATGTCTTTGGCTGTAAGGTTTTCATTCTAAACAACGAGAAATCATCCTTAGGAAAATTTGACCCCAAATCTGATGAAGGAGTGTTCTTAAGCTATTCTAGTGTGAGAAAATCCTTTAGGGTGTTCAATAAGAGGACTTTGGTGGTGGAAGAGATAACTCATGTGATATTTGATGAATCTGATCCTAAGGTGACTAGAGTTGAGGAAGAAGAAGAGGTAGAGGAGATTACCCATGGGGTTGGAAATGTAAATCTGGAGGAAAGGGTAGAACCTCAAACCACATTGCCTAAAGATTGGAGATATTCTTTGAGTCATCCTAAAGAACTGATCTTAGGAGACCCTTCTAAAGGTGTTAGGACTAGGCTTGGACTTAGGAAGGAAGTAAACCACTCTGCCATTATCTCAATGACTGAACCCACCAATATCAATCAAGCCCTTTCTAATGAGTTTTGGATCTTAGCTATGCAAGAAGAATTGAATCAATTTATAAGGAATGATGTTTGAGAGTTAGTAGAAAGACCTAGAAATCAAAGTATAGTGGGAACCAAGTGGGTCTTTAAGAATAAGATGAATGATTCTGGTGTGGTGGTTAGGAATAAGGCAAGATTGGTGGCTAAGGGGTATAATCAGATTAAACGGATTGATTTTGAGGAGGCCTTTGCCCTTGTAGCTAGATTGGAAGCCATTAGGGTGCTACTAGCCTTTGCTTGTTATAAGGGATTTAAGCTGTTTCAAATGGATGTCAATAGTGCCTTTTTAAATGGGGTAATAAAAGAGAATGTTTTTGTAGAATAACCCCTAGGTTTTGAGAGTTCCCAATATCTAAATCATGTTTACAAATTAAAAAATGCCTTATATAGATTGAAATAGGCACCAAGAGCTTGGTATGAGAGGCTTAGCACATTCCTGTTAGAAAGAGAGTTTGTTAAGGGGAGCGTAGACACCACCCTTTTTTTGAGGAGAATAGGGGATGACTTACTCATTATCCAGATCTATATTGATGATATAATTTTTAGATCTTCTGATAAATATTTATGTGATAAGTTTTCTAAAAAAATGAGTAAGGAGTTTGAGATGAGTATGATGGGAGAGTTATCCTACTTTTTGGGGTTTAGCATAAGACAAATGGATGATGGAACCTTTCTCAATCAATCTAAATACACTAAGAAAATTTTGAAGAAATATGAAATGGACAAAGCCAAGCCAATCAACACTCCCATGAGCTCCTCTGTTCAGTTAGATAAGGATTCAAGTGGAAAATCTGTTGATCAGAAGAAGTATAGAGGAATAATTGGATCACTGCTTTACCTGACTGTTAGCCGACCTGATATCATATTTAGTGTTTATCTTTGTGCTAGGTTTCAGGCTGATCCTAAAGAGTCCCACCTGACTGCTGTTAAGAGAATTCTTAGATATCTTTTAGGGACCCCAAATCTAGGAATCTGGTACCCTAGGCACAACACCTCTTTTGAGATTATTGGATATTCTAATTATGACTTTACAGGGTGTAGGGTGGATAGAAAGAGCACTTCTAGAACTTGTCAATTCATAGGATAGTCTTTAGTCTCCTGGTCCAGTAGAAAATAGAACTAAGTTACACTTTCCTCTGCTGAAGTTGAGTACATTGCCTTAGAACGTTGTGTGGCCCAAGTTCTTTGGTTGAAGCAACAAGTCTTGGATTTAGGATTACCTGTGGGCACAAATTCTATTATGTGTGATAATACTAGTGTCATTTGTATCTCTAAGAATCCAATCCAACATTCTAGAACCAAACATATTGATATAAGGCATCACTTCATTAGGGACCATGTTATAAAAGGGGACATTGAGCTACATCATGTAACAACTGAAAATCAGCTGGCTGACATCTTTACTAAACCACTGGCCTTCAGCTTATTCAGCATTTTGAGGACCAGATTAGGTGTGATTGATATAAATACTTGATTCGGATGAATACTGATTTCTGATTTATCTATTTTTCTTATTCTATTTTTGTTAGTTAGCTGTTTGATTTAATTATTTGCGTTTTGTTATTTTTATTTTTTCTGCTAATTTCAGTTTTAGCCTTGGTGTTAGTTTGATTTGAGTATTTATTTTGATATGATTTTTTACCTATTTTTATTTACTGGTTCATATCTTTTGTTTACTATTTTATCTCTTTTAAAATCAAATCACTGCTCACTACTGAATTTTTGACTGAGAGTTTTGCCTTGTTTTTATTTGGAAGCTGGTAAGCAGTGATTGATTCCATTGGATCTGTTAAAGAGAAGAAATATTGATGATTATTTCTCTTCCTCTAACTCCTTTATGGGTGTATTGTTTCTTTTAGATAAAAATCTTCTTTAAAATTAAAATTTTAGTTTTTGAAATAGAGATTTATTTTATCTTCCTACAGTAATCTACCTCATATGAATAGTGTTTTCAAAGTCTTGAGTCATTATTATGATTTTCTAAATCAAGTGATTGCACTTATCATACGATGTATGGTTTTTATTTTTTGAATTACTCTTCCTTATTGTAGAGAGTAAGCTTTGGCATCTCTTATGTCTGGAAGGTAATTTTATAGCTGAGATCCTTTAATGATTTTGAGAGGGAGAAAGCTTACAAAAGATGCACAGTGCGTCAAATAAATTGAAAAAAAAAGCATAAAATGAGCCCAAAGCTGAAAAGATGCGAAATATCACCAAACTAAAAGATACACAAAGTGTATCAAAAATAAAAAGATACGCAAAGCTCCAAACAAATTGAAAAAGAGGCACAAAATGAGCCCAAATCAAGCTTTCTTCCCTTTC
Organism: Dendrobium chrysotoxum; assembly: GCA_019925795.1. Classification (NCBI taxonomy): domain Eukaryota; kingdom Viridiplantae; phylum Streptophyta; class Magnoliopsida; order Asparagales; family Orchidaceae; genus Dendrobium; species Dendrobium chrysotoxum. The sequence goes on along the minus strand of CM034298.1, from coordinate 44,203,456 downwards.
AGATTGTTAAATGTCTTAGAAAAATTTGTGTGTCACTTAATATTTTCAAAAACTTGAGTTTAAAAATCCTGATTTTTGATTTATTACTTTAGAACACTATTATATCAGATATTTTTCTGGAACGAGGCTTGAAAAGATCTCTTTTCGAATCTAATTTCTTTTCTTCTGAATTGGATTTTTTATTTTGAAAGAGATTTGCATCTATAAGGTGTCTGAGGTGGGAGTTACGAAAGTCGAGTTTTTAACTTTTTTCTGTATTTCAGCGCTGTCAATCGTCTTCTTATTGGTTTTTGAATTTTAAATCAAGAGAAAATTCTAATTTACTGGAGCAGATTGATAAAGAAAAGGGGGGGGAGAGTAGTAAGTCTTGCGGTTTTTTAATTAGTTCAGTGTTTTTGATTTCAAGGCAGAGATTATTATGAATTTGGTTTCAAGGACTATAATTTTGATAATAGCAAACATCTCTGGTTCTTGTTGACTGTCTAATCTTTCAGGTACGTAGGATCAATTGTAAGTTCAAGCTAATTCAAGAACAAGTCAGTCTATATTATAATTCAGGTCAAATATACTATTTTTTCTTTTCTTGAGTCATTTGTAATGTAACTGACCCCCTAGCTAAGTAACCTTGCACACACACACTCAGGGGGAGAGCTTGAGTGAATTAGAGTTTCTGTGATGATATTCACATCATCCTGGACGATATTCACATTGTCCTAGACGATCAAGTGAAAATAGAAACCCTAATTAGGGAGACCAAGTAAAGTCTGTCTGATTAAGCCGATCATCCTGGACGATCCTTACATCATACGGGACAATAGGCTCAAATCAGAAATTCTCAGCTGTCAGATCAAGTTTGGCAAGTTTTAATTTTAGAGATTTGATATGATTATCCCGGATGATACGTGTATCATCCTGGATGATCCAGTACAATCATGCTAAATTAGTCTGGTAATTAAGAAAAATAATTAATATTTAATTGATATGATCATATCGTCCAGGACGATCGTAGGATCGTCCAGGATGATCATGATCTTCTAGTGTGTTTCAGCTATACGTCCAGAGCGGTGCTCAGGATGATTTTGGCACTTTTTGTTCTAATCGTACATGATGATATCCGTATCGTCATGGATGATCAAGTCATTTTTGAATCATCCAGCACAAGTTCCTTTGGACGACCAGAGCGGTCTTTTGGATGAAATTCCTGGATTTACACTAATCGTCTCGGATGATCGCAGAATCGTACGGGACGATCAGATCAACTTTTTCTACAGATCGTGCAGAGGAGCCAGATCGTCCAGGCTGAAACAGGTAATTTTGAACTAATTGTACAGGATGATATCCTGATCATCCTGGACGATTCTTACCGACCAGTTGAGATTTAGGATAATTTTAGAGCCCTCCTTTAAAAGATCTTTTTCTTCCAATAAGAAAAATCTTTTGCCACTTTTCTTTCCAGAGAAACCCTAGAGAGAGAGAGAGTTTTGGAGAGAGAGAGAGGATCTTATGAGGGGGAGTTTGTGAGGGATTCACAAGGTTGCTCCAAGAAAGGATCAGAGTCATCTTCTCCGCTCATCATCTCTGGTCTTATCAGTGACTCTTGGGAGAATCATCGGTAAGAAGATCCGGTTCTCTGCCCGCTTCAGGAGGAAGCAAAAGGAGTTCAGGTTCTCTGCCTGCTTCAGGAGGAAACGAAAGGAGTCCGAGGTTCTCTGCCTGCTTCAGGAGGAAGTGAAAGGAGTCTGAGGTTCTTTGCCTCCTTCAGGAGGAAGCAAAAGGAGGTTAGGTTCTCTGCCTCACTATGTCGGTGGAAAGGAGGTTTTGTACAGGCTTCTCCGCCTTGCTGTAGGAGCAAAATGAGAGACACTTTGAGTTAGTGCAATACCCGGAGGGGAGGCTCCGGGGAGTGGACGTAGGTCAAGTTGACCGAACCACTATAAAAATCTGGTATATTCTTTCTGATTACTTTCTGCACTTTAGTTTTCTGTTATTAACTGCTTGGGTGAAATTTGTATTTGATCTTTTCGTTTATGTGTTTTACTTATTTTTGCTGCAAATCATCAAAAATTTTTTTTACTGTTGCTCTCAAATTTTTAAATAACTAATTCACCCCCCCCTCTTGGTTAGCCTCGGGACTAGTTTATTAGGGCTTAACATCCCTATCGAACTTTCACTTGGGTCTAGTTATAATCTAAAGGTCCAGAAATAAAATGTGGAGAAGGCCCGATGTTGACAAACTTGGGATTGAAGATGTTGTAATTATCTACTTCATGACCTATTCTAGAGATTTTGATGATAACAAATATATGCTTGAATGTTCTAATTTGTGTGTTAAGTATTTTAAGTGTAATGATTTATTAGATGTGCATGATAATTACTTATATGTGATTTACATTACACAACTCAAATTCAATCAAAAGTTTAGCTAAAAGAGCTTAAGATGGATCAAGATGGATAGCTTAATGTAGGAGTATATTAGAGATCTATTTAATATTTACTTGCATGCTTTGATTTTCTCATAATCTAAATGTCTATTAAAATGATTTACATATTAAAAGAGCTCAAGATGGATAAAGAGGGATAGATAATTAATTTTATCTAAATTAGATAATATTATTATATGAATATTTAATATATTTTAAAATATATTATAATATGCATAAGTTTTTATTTTGCTGTATATAATATTATGTTAAAAGAAACATGGAATAATATTTATTTCCTTAGATTCTATAAATAGAAACTAATAGGTTACATGACCCACTTTGGAGCTAAATTGAATTATAATAATTTTTCGAACATCATTTGATTTTAATATTATGTATTGGGTAGCCGTTTTTACTTTATTTTGGATGTATATGAAGTCGTTTTGACTTTTGCATATGACTAGCCATTTTATAGCCATTTGAAACTTATTTTTATTTGATATAAATGAATTCTTTATCAAATATTATATTATTAGTTCATAAATTAATATTAAATTATTAGCTTTATTCAAATTTGGTTTTACTTATCCTTTTCCTTTAAATACCCTTCTTTCACCTCTTGTGAGGGCAATTTAGAAGAAAACTCTAGTAATTTTTTCATTCCTCTTTCCTTCTTTACATGTTAAATCTTGAGAAGAGAAACTTTTATCTTCAATGCACTAAATCATGTAACATCTCATGGAGTTCTCGAGTTTGCTTTCTTTCTATAAATATTTACTTACTAATCTTTTAATTTTCACCATATATTTTTCTTGAAAATATTTATTATTTGGTGAAATACTAGTTAAGAATATTATATTAAGTTTTATATGTTAAATTTTTTAAATCAATAAAGATAATAAAGCAAGTATTTTTATTTTTTTTACGTGACATAGATTTATATTTTAAATCTAATTTATTTTTAAAGTATTATATAATTTGAGGAGTTATCATTTAAATTAGTAAGAAAAATATTTTTATTTAAAATATTATTCATATTTTTTATCAAGATATAAATCTATCTTAAAGTGAGCAAATTTTATATTCTATTTACAAGTAGTGAGATGATTAAAATTAAATTATAAAATCACCTCAAATATTTTGAATATTTTATTGCAAGATAATTTGAGCTTATTATTTACATCAAATTATATTTTTATTTATATTGATATAAGCCATTTGGCTTAGTGACATTTAAATTATAATTAGATTGGGTTGTAATCGACCGTGTAGGATAGTACTGAGGTTGTAAACAACTTCTTTAATATAAAGAAGAGAGGTTTACAAGGTACACCTGGGATAAGTGGATTCTAGCTTGAGAGTTGACTAGTGTAGACATAGGCTGGATTAAAATCCAGACTAAACCACATAAAATTATCATACATATTATTTTCTTTTCTTACTTTTATTTTTCTTTATCATTTTTATAAAAAAAATATGTAATTATTTATTCTTTGCCAAATAGTATTAAAATTATTTTAATTACCTTCTTTTAATAAAAATTTTAAAACCCAATTCACCCCCTTTGGAGTGCCATAGTCATTCAACAATTGGTAGCAGAGCTTTGGCTCTTTTTATTTTATCTTAACATCCTAGAGTAGATCTATTTATAAACTATGGCACAAGGTTTTTCTAAGGTTTCACTTCCTGAAGGATAATCCACTCATCGACCACACCAATGTTAAATAATATTCCTTTTGATTATTAAAAAAATAGAATTACATCATTCTTAAGAGGACAAGACTATCGTATGTGGCACATACTTACACATCAATATCACACACCCACTAAAGAAATTAATGAAATTAAAATTGAAAATCCTTTTGATAATTGACTATATTAGAGAGGGAATTATATTAGTTAAATGCTAGGGCATGTAATACTTTGCATTGTGCACTTCTTCGAGATGATTACATGAAAATTTCCATGTTAAATTCATAAAAAAAGGGATAAATTAATTATAACATATAAAGGTATTATTGAGGTTCGAGATGCTCACATAAATAGACTTGCTCATGAATATAAGTTTTTTCGTATGTCTCCTTTTGATTTTATTTCTGATATGTATATAAGATTTATGAAAATAATTAATATATTATATTCTCTTGGAAGAATATTTAAGAATCAGGACTTAGTCTATAAGATTCTTAGATGTCTTCCCAAAGAATGGGATGTTAAAGTAACTACAATTAGTGAAATTAAAGATTTTTCTACTTATCCACTTCATCAGCTTTTAAATTTTTTAATAGCACATGAATAGATTATAGCTCAAAGGGATAAGTTTGATAGCTCTTGTAAGAAAGAGAAAGAAAAAGGTAAAACCATTACCTTACAGGTTGATGATAATAATGAACCTAGTTCCTCAAGCTCTAATGAATATAATGATGAGATGGTCATGCTTCCAAGAAGACTTGAAAGCTTACTAGGAATAAAAGTCAAAGGTATAAGAAATATAAAAATTATAATTTCAAACTAAAACATTTCTAGCAGGAGAAGGGATTATTTGCTACCATTACAAAAAACTTGGACATATAAGAGGAGATTGACCTGAACTTATCGATTCAAAGAAGAAAGAGAAGGTTATATAGAGAAAGAGTGACTAGGAAGAAAAGAAGCATTTCAAGAAGAAGAAGAAGGCTCTATGGGCTAACCTAGATTCAGATGAATCAAATTCATTAGATGAAGAGGTGAATATTTATCTTATGATAGGATGATAATTTAATTATGATTCTCAAGAGGTATGTAATGATATATCTCATGAAGAATTAGATGATGCATTTAATGAATTAGTTATTGAATATAAAAAATAAAAAAGAAAATATAATATTTTTAAAAAAGAGCATAAAAATTTAGATATGCATTTTAATAATTTAAAAAATAAATGTTATGATTTAAAAAACAAAAATATTTCTTTATTAGATCGTTCTTTACTTGTTTGTAAACTTAAAAGAGAAAATATTCTATTAAAACCAAGATTAGAATTATGCATGAAATCACAAGTTCATTATAAAGTTCCATCAAGAATAATATCAAATAAAAAATTCTTCTTATATGTCACATAGACATTATACTAAACCATATAGAAACACTAATATTTGGTATAATTATTGTTGTAGAAAAGGACATATCTCATTTGATTGCTATACTCGTAGATCATAGAATGCTAAACAATCATCTTTTATATGGGTGCAAAAAATACAAGCAGTTCATATTCCATACAAAATAGATATCATACTACTCATTTAGAATGTAAACCCAAAAATATTTTGGTTCCAAAAGTTAATATTTAATTTTCTTTTGTAGGAATGCCTTCAAAGTAAAATTAATAAAGACATGTGGATAGTGGATGTTCAAGACATATGACTGGTGGTAAAGTAAAAGTCTCTACATTAGAACTAAGTGATGGAGGATATATCACATATGGACATAATGCAAAGGGAAAGATTATTAGCTTTGGATCTATATGTAAGAACTCTATTATTTTGAAAAAAAGTCTTATTTGTTTCTAGTTTAAAACATAACATAATATCAATTAGTCAATTATGCGATAAATATTTAAATGTTTATTTTTATGCTTCACATTGCATTATTAGAAATAATGAAACTAATTTGCTTATTAGAAATAGAAATAAAAATATTTATTTAATTAATTTAGAGAATACAAATGATGTTAATTTAAATTTACTTTGCATGAAATGTACAAATGATGATGCTTGATTATGATATAGAAGGCTATGTCATGCTAATATTCACATTTTAAATAAAATTTTTAAACTTGATTTAGTAGTTAGTTTACCAAAAAATAATTTCTATATGTGATGCATGCATTCATGACAAACATATGAAAAGTTCATTTAAGAGTAAAAATATAGCTTGTACGAGTAGACCTTTAGAATTATTACACATGAACTTATTTGGGCCAATTAACAAAACTAGTTTAGGTGCTAAATTTTATAGATTTATTATTGTAGATGATTATTCAAAAAACACTTGGGTGTTATTCTTAGCTAATAAAAATAATGCATTTGATGATTTTAAAATATTTACTAAGTATATTCAAAGAGAACAAGGTTATTTGCTTCATAGAATTCAAATATATAATGCTGGAGAATTTAAAAATTATTGTGATGAAAATAAATTTTGACATAATTTTTTAGCTCTTAGGAGTCCTCAACAAAATAGTGTAGTTGAAAGAAAGAATCATACTTTGGTAGAATTAGCAAGATTAATATTAGATGAATATAAACTGCCAAAGTATTTTTGGACAGAAGCAGTAAACATTGCATGTTATGTTACAAATAGAGTTAATTTAAGACCCTTTCTTAAAAAGACCCTTTATGAAATATTTTTTAGAAAGAAACCTAAGTTAGCCATTTTCATATTTTGAGATGTAAGTATTTTATTTTAAATAATGACAATGATCCTTTAGGTAAATTTGATAGTTAGTATGATGATGGTATATTCTTATGATATTCAATTTTTGAAAAATATTTTATAGTTTTGATAAGAGAAAATTAATTATTGAATAATTCAGTCATATAATTTTTGATGAAAACCCTATATATTTAATAAAAAATGATTTGAATGATGTTGATATATAAAATATAAAAAAAAAATTTGGAAGAAAAAGAGGATGATGGTCTAAAGAATGGAGATATAATAGAAAATATTCAAAAGAATTAATAATTGGTGATCCTTCTCAAGTTGTTAAGACTAGGAGAAAACTTAGAGATAAGGTAGAATATTCTACATTTGTTGGATGAGTTTGAGTTTAAAAAGGGGATTTTCTTTGCATTGGAAAGATATAAAGTAAATCAGAACTAAATATCTTTGGGAAATTTGAAGTTGACTTTTGAATTATATTTTTGAAATCAAACATCTATTAGGAAAAAATATTTCACCTCGATAGATAGAAATAAGATTCTCTGATAGGTTCATATTTAGAATTATAAATTTTATCCCGAATATCATAGCCAAATTTAGGAAAGAACTACATATGACCCTAAAGGGTCAAAATAATGTTCAATCAAATATTTAACTATGATGATCTAGATAAGCTATCATTAATCTCATATTCAAAGTCACGATAAAAATTGATATATCTTCCCAAGGGAAGAAGTTATCATCCCTTATCAATTATTTGAATATAATGATAATGATCATCATTGATCTTAATTTTCTCAAAGAAGAATAATTAATTTTTGAAAAATTAATCTAGGTTCTTAAATCTCTTATGAGTGCAAGCTCTCGTAGTTAATTACATCGTATAAAATCTGAGTTTCTTACAAAAAACTCTCGATTTAAATAATGATAGAAATTTTATTTTTGAGATTTTTAAGGAGTGATATCAAAGAAAGTGAGGTTTAAATTTTTAATCAGGATTGGATTAAATTTGAATAGTTATTTCTAGAGTTCAAAGGAAGAGAAATAAAAGACATTTTAGGATTATGAAATAATTAAAAAATTCCCCATTCTATCCCATGTGTTGGGCTTTAAATTTTAATTTAAAGAGAATTTTGATTCAAGTTGTCAATTTGTTAAAAAGTCAAGATTATATTCCCAGAAGTTGGGGTCCTTTGATTTTGAGTATGCCTCGAATCTTAAATGTAATTTGGACACTAAATGATAGTAGCCCAAACCTAGCTAATGTAGTACAAATATGGACTTACCCCGGCCTGGATTGGGGAGCCATCTAACCACTTAGGCACTTAAAATTTATGTGTCTGATCTTTAATAAAAGATAGGTAAAATTATTATTTAAGTTTTTAATAGTGGGGCTGACATCTAGTGACAATCTGTAGTGGCCCCTTAACTTATGTATGGTGATTAATGCTTTAAAAATAAAATATAATTAAAATTTTGACTCTTTTTAATTTATTTTTAATGCAATGCATGTTAATTGATCATTGAATGCATAAATTGAATATCAAGCACTTTTTTAAAAAGGTTTAAAAATAGAATTTTTCTTAGAAATTACACAATATCCCCTTGTCAGAACTATACCCTAATATGCCAGGTGTGTTTGATTAAAAAGTGTAGTTTGAAAATTTAATTTTCTTTGGAAATTTGGATTTCTGAAATTTTATTTTTTAAAATCAAACATATTATTATGAATAATATATCATCTCGAAAGGTGAACATATCATTCCCTAATAGGTTCAGATTATAAAATTTTGAATTCATCCTAATTTTTGTAATCAAACTCAGGAAAGAATTGTATATGAACCCGGAGGGTCAAAATGAAATTTAATCAAGTGTTTGACTATATCAATCTGAATTAAGGGATCATTAATTTTATAATTAAAATTATGATAGTAATTGATATATCTTTTTGAGGAAAGAAGATATCAATCACTATCGATCATTTAAAAATAATGATAATGATCATCGAGTTTGATTTTCCCAAAGATAATTATTTGGAGTTTTGAAAATCTTGATCAGGGTTTCTAAATCTCCTACGAGCGTAAGCCCTCGTAGTTAATTATGTTATAGGAAACTAAATTTTTTTTGTAAATACTCTTGATTAAAATAATGATAGAAATTTTATTTAATGGTTTTAAAGCTTGATGTCAAAGAAGGTAGGGATTAGAATTTTCAAATGGGATTCGTTCAAAATTGAATACTTATTTCTACAATTAAAGGAGAAGGGGTAGGAGGTGTCTTGAGATTTTGAATCACTTCAGAAACACCCTAGCATATTATATATGTTGGGCTTGAATTTGATTGAAAGAGTTTAACGTATGAGTTATCAATTTTATTAGAAGGTTAGGATTCGATTCCTAGAGGTTAAGGTCTTATAGCCTGAGCTTGTCTCAGAACCTAAGTCTAAATTGGGTACTGAAAATTAATGACCCGAATCTAGTTAATATAATACTGGATCTAGACTTACACCAACCTAGATTGGGGAGCCAGCTAAACAACCTAGGAACTTTAAAACTATTAGTTCGGTCTTTTATGTAAGAGTAGGTAGGGACGTTATATTAAGTTAGGTTTAAATAAAATGGGGTTAACATCTAGAGAAGATTCTTAATTGGCCCCTTGACTAATGTTGGGTGAAATAAAACTTGAAATAAAATGCATTTAAACTTTAAACTTGATTTAATTTATTTTTAATGTAATGAATGCAAGTTAACTCGATAAAATTCTTAAATCAAAATAAAGTAATTTTTGAAAAAAGGCTTAAAAAAAGATTTTATCCTAGATTGCATATATTCCCCTTGACAGATTTGCACCCTCATAGGCTAGGTAGTATGCCAGAACGTACAGGCGGGGATGTGCCAAACAAAGGAAAGAAGATGTATCAATATGCTATACGAACCCTCGGTGATCCCGGGCTTACTTCTTAAATTTATTATAGTTGCTATGTTATCTTAAAAAATTTTAATTTTTATTTAAGTAAAAATGTTTTAAGCATACCCGCACGAGTCTCCGATTATTCCAAGCTAAAATAAAATTGACATGTAAAAGTGCTAAAAAATATTACTAAAATCATGCAATCCTATATCACAATGAACATCAAACAATCAATATTAATAAATAAATTAATTAAAATTTAATATCCATAGGCAAATGCCTTTTAATATTACAACATAGGGTCTGCAGAAAGTAAAGTAACTGAGTGCCACAGACTACAACCCAGATTCTACTCCTATGATATAAGTGACTTTGATAATTACAATTCTTCTCTACGGGCTCCTTGGATCGTTAGGTTCGAATATCCAAATGAAAAGAAAGTCCCCCTTGAAAGGGGTGTTATTTTTCCTCTTTGGATTCTTTAATACCATCTGAATTTGGATCTCAAAATGAAGAGGGATTCTCCCCTAAGGGATGTCCCTTCATCTTTGGATTTGAAATTAGATATTTAATCCCATTCTCAAAACACTTTAATATACAACTCAATTGATCTCAAATTATATTTAAATCAAAATCAAAATCTAGACTCAACGACCTCCAAGGTTATCCTAATAAATCAATATATAAATAATCCCAAATAGTTAATATATTTAAAAATTAAAATGCTCAAATCACAGCCACGCTTGGTTATACTCTTTTAATTTAAAGGGGGACTTAGGCGTAGCAAAGCACCTACAAAAACTTTGTTATTTTAAAAGCTTAATTTATTTTTACCCCCTTTATTTTAATTACCCTATTTGAGCATAGCCACATGCAAAGATTGAATTAGTATAAATCATTCCTAACCTAGGGTAAATGTAACACACAATTAATCACATCACATATTGCATAAAATTAAATAAACAGACACATCAATCAATTACTTAAATATAATAGACAACATGTAATAAAAACTAAGGAAAACCTGGCACACATAAGTAGTAAAAAAGTAAACACTAGCCTAGCTTAGTACTAGATTTGGTCATCCTAACAAACCATCTAAAGTTTGTGGGGTAGGCTGTATGGCTTGGATATGTGTATGTAGGGCAATTAGTTAAAGTTATTTGAGGTTCTGGTTGGTTAAAAGACTTAAGGGATTTAAGTTTGAATTTAAATATTAATGGCTTAAAATTGATTTTAAAATGTATTTTAAAGGTTTATTTATTACCACCTTTGTTTCTCAGTGAGGCCATCAAGTTTATTTCACATTCCTTAGGGCTAATTTAATAACCTCATAGGCTTGGGTTACCTAGTGATAATCGATATAATTAATTAATTTAATTTGATTAAAGTTTGAGAGTCATTGAATTTTAATTAATATTGATTAATTATTAATTTTAAATATTTGATTAATTTTGTTATCAACCAGTTTGTGGCTTTGTGCTACGAGGCTCGAGGAATTAAGCCTCCTTAAGACATGTAGCCCCGTTGCCCAGAGTAGTCCATCCTATAAACTTGGTTGATAGAATTAGATTAAGAATTTTAATTTTATTTAACTCACTAGTAACTAATAAATTTTAAAGTTTTAACATTCCATTGAATCTATTCATGGCATTGTGCCACCAGGCTCGAGGAACAAAGCCTCCTTACAACATGTAGCCCCGTAGCCCGGAGGAGTCCATCCTAAAAACTTTATCTTTAGAGAAGTTATTGTGTATTAAGGTGTTGGATATGTGATTTAAATATTAACTTAATATTTTATAGAATTTGGAATCAATTATCAAATTTTGGAATTTTTTGGATTATTTTAATCATTTAATTAAGGGGTCAAAAATTGACTTTTTTATTATGCTTAAAATTTGAAAAGTTAGTATTTTTATAAAATATTAAACCTTAAGATTATTAGTTAGACTATAAGTTTGCTGGATTTGAATTTTTCTATATTTAGTTATGAAGGTTTGAAAATTTGACTTGAATTTGATTAAGTTTGACCCAATTTGTTGACTTTTGACTTTGGCTAATTTTTGAAGGTTTGATATTTTGGATAAATATTAGACCCCAAATGAAGTCCAATGCCTTTGAGTTTGCTCAATTTTGAGTTTTTTAGAATTAGTTATGATTTTTAAAAGTTTTAGGTATTTATTAGAATTATTAAAATTTTTTAATTAAAGATGTTTTATTGATTTTGCTCCAAATGAACTCCCAACTCCTTGAAATCTACTCCAAAGGTCAGGAATGACCTAAGGAAAGATTCCCAAGTGTTTGAAAATTTTTTGGAATTTTAATTAATTAAATTAATTAAATATTAATTTTTAATTAAAATTAAATTAAGGTTGAATCTAATGTCAAATCAAAGAGATTTTATTTTTCTCTAATTAAGGGTTAAATTCTAGAGAGTTTGATGTATTATTTGTAATTTTTAGATTTAAACTTGATTTATTAGAATTTTTGAAAGTTTTAATGCTTGATTAAATGATTAATTAATTAAATGTTTTTTAATTACTTTTACAACCAGTAAGAATTTTTCTATAGCTTGTATATGTCACTAAGTTTAAGTGTTCAAAGTTTCAAATCAATAGGAGGTGTATCCTAATTATTGGAATTGTTTTATATTTTTTAGACATGGGTTCTTAATTATTATCCTTAATGTTATTACTAAGTTGAGTAGGTTGAATCAATATCACTAATCCTTTGTAACATATACATATAGATGCAAACACAATCACAACCAAGTCCTTAGAACTAGGAGGGCCTAAACTAGGTGGTGTGTGCACCCTAAGCATGCAAGGAATTTAAAATAATTAATATAAATAATAACTTGATTAATGAATAATTGGAATACAACTATCCATTAATCCTCTCCCATTATTTCCATCGACATAAGCTCAACTATGTTTACAATTTCAAGGGACCTAGCAAATATATAAAATTCAAATACATACATAATTTTAAAAGTAATTTTAATATATATATATATACATAATATTAATTTTAAAATGAATAATTAATGTAAAATAGCAAAAATAATTTAAAATAGCTTGGGAGATCCTCTGATTTGTTTAAAATAAATTTAAAATTTTTAAATATTTAATATAATATTTAATTAAATATTAATTAAATATTAAAGTAATTAAGTAATTAAAATTAATTAAGATAAATTAACTTTTTAGTTCCTAAAAACATTTTAAATTAAAATATTTAGTTTCTGAAAATTTTAAAGTATTATTTTAATTTTTCTCATTTATTATGAATTTTATTTGAATTTTTTTAAAATTTAGAGTTAATTATAATATTTAAATAAATTTAAAATTAATTAATATTTTAAAATAAGTCTTAAATTAAATTAGATTAATTCTTAAATATTTACTAAGATTTTGAATTATTTAAAATAATTTTACTCTAAAATTTTTCAAAATTATTTGAATTAAGTAAAGTATTAATTAAACATTAAGTATTTAACATTTCAAAATTGTTTAAAGTATATATATTATATTTTCAATTATTTTTTAGTTTAAAAATAAATATTTTAACATATTTCTCTATTTTTAAAAGATGTTTAATAATATAAATAATTTTATATTTGAAAATCTTTAAATTAATTTTAATTTAATTTTAATCAAACATTAATATATTAAAATTATTTAAGTACTTAAATAAATAATTTAAAAAATTAATTTTAATTAAAAAATAACCTAAATTTTTACTAGAAAATTTAAAATATAATTTAAAATAAACTAAAAAAAAATTTTTATGTTGAAAATATTTAATCATTTTAATTAAATAGTATTTTAAAATAATTAATATTTAATTATTTAAAATAATTAAAAATACCTTTTTTATTTTAAATGAGTAAGAATTTTAGATTAAAGTATTAAAATTTTTAGAAATTTTAGTATATATATATATATATATATTTAACTTTATATCATTTTTTAAGAAAAATTAGTTTAAAACATTTTTTATAAAAAAATTAAATAAAAAAAGGGTTTCTAGCGGCGCCGGATGAGGCCACGTGTCTGGCTCGAATTTGGCCAGTGGAACCGCGGCCAATCATTATCTAGCGGCACAATGATTGCACCATCGATAATAATTTTTCCATGATGAGCTGCGGCGGCAGCATCACTAATCCACATAGGACATGGATTGCGGACTGTTGGATCATCCGCGATTTGAAACAAATGGCCATAATCGTGCCAAAATGGAAGATTGACGGCGAGATCGAAGCCACAGTTTGGATCAGCCATGGAATGGCTCGATTTGGACTATCGATCATCCAAAAAATGTGCAATTCATGCACGTTGTGGATAAACCCTTGAAAGGGGTTTTTTTATTTTCTTTCAATTGGATTGACAAAATAACTTGAAATGTTAAACCTAGGGAGTGTTCATGAATAGAAATCGTGTGGGATGCTTGAAATAGCTTAAAACATGCTTAATAAAATGCTAATTAACCCTAATTATTATGACCTAAGGCTAAGGTTTTATGGGATTTTACCGTGAGATTTGAGGGGGAAATGATTTCTCTAAATTTTCAATTTGTCCTCGTATAAATTCCTAGTTGAAACCACATCCAAACGAGCTATGGATCAAATGGATAGAGGCTTGGATGGGCTTGAGCTCAATGTCAGTAGAATCCTATTGTCGGTGAGCTTTAACTGGAGGGTCTTGACTTAGATCATCTAGGAGGATCACTTGAGAGCTGGAATGGAGCAGGGATAGGGCTTGAGGTCTTTAGATTGGTGAGAGAATGATAGGGTTTGAATGAATTCTCTTGAGGGAATTTTGCCCTATTCAATCCACTCTAGATTGAATGAAGGGCTGCGATTCATTTGTTTGGATTCTAGATGGATGCCATCTGTCCAGGGGGTTGGTAGGAGCAAGGTATTAAGGACAATAAGGAAAAATAACATGGAAAGTCCATTTTGTCCCATATGAGCATGTGGTGATGATTAGAGCCATTAGATCCTAAATCAAGGGTTGGGAAATACTCTAATAAGGTTCTAGAGCACTTCCAAGCAACTGGAGGTGAGTTTACATAGGCAAGGAAGTAATTTGAGCTTATTTGACCAAATTTGACCCCTCTAAAGCCTTATTTTGACTGTTTGACTAGTCAAAGTCCAGGTGGACTGCTGAGGTGGGAAGGATGGGGCCAAATGTACTAATTAAATGACTTGGATGATTTGAAATGGGGTAGAGATGACTGAAAGGGCCATTTTGACCAACTTTGACCCATTTGGAAACTTGATTTGATTGTTTGATTGGTCAAAATGCCACATTAGTTGATGAGGTGGCATGGGAAGTGTCTTAAATACTGGCTAGATGTATTGAGGGGAGTTTGATGGTTAGGAACTTGAAGCTTGAGTAAACACATGAAGGCTTGATGTGACTTAACCAAGTGGTATAAAGTTAACTAAGTCAAGATCAGTTGGATTTGACTAGCTAAGGAATGGGACATGTTTAGGTTATGGTTTGAAGATAATTTGGAGCTTGACATAGATTGGATAGGTTAAATATGTTAAATGACCCATTTAAAGCCATAAGGGGCATTTGGGTCAACCTAGGTTGACTTGTTCAACCTGGTTGACCCAAGACCTAGGTTCAAGCTCAAGGGATTTGAAATGACATTTTAAGTCTTTTGGAAGTGCTCCCAAAATTTGGGGTAATCATTTTAGTCAGATCACCTGTTTGGGCCCTTAATGGGGTCATTGGGTCAATCATAGTTGACTTGGTCAACTAGGTTGACCCAAAAGCTAGAATTGAGTTTAATAGATTTGAAATGATATTTGGAGACTAGTGGAGGTGGTCCCAAGGTCTGGGGAGGTCAATTGGGTGAAACCACCTGTTTGGGCCCCTTAATGGGCCTATCTGGTTAACCTAGGTTGACCTAGTCAACCAGGATGACCCAGCATCTGGGATTAGATCCAACATATTTGGTTTAATGATTTGAGTCTATTTAAAGTGGTCAGTAGCTTTGGAGAAGGCTCTATAGTCAAATTCCATTGGATGGGTCTAGTGGCATAGGCCAAAAATATTTGAAGGTTTTATAGCCTTTGGAAATCATTCTAGTTTATAGGGTTAGAGACCTCAGATTGAGCTTAAATTTGGAAGGTTGCCTCTATAGACATATCCTATAAATATGCAATTGATAGACTCTGAATCAGAGATCATTTGACTACGATTGGAAATATTTAAAAATTCACTGAAAAAAGCTTTTAGGACTTAAACCATTAGCCTTGGATTTGAGTCTGGATTTTTTGATTTGAACTAGATTTTTTTTTTTTGAATAATTGGATTTGAATCATCCACATTATTCACAATCAATGGGATAATTGTAAATGAATGGATGAGATTGAAGCTTGATAGGATGCTGGAATGATTAAGTCTAGGTTGATTGGAGGTCAGGATTATCTTTGAAGTTTGAATTGGTTTAAGATCTGGATTGGTTAGCGATTTAGATTAACTTGAGGTATGGAATAATCTAAAGTCTTGGTTTTACTTTGTTGAGGACTAATAGATTTTTTATGCAATTATCAATCATCGTAGGCCAGTAGTAACCAAGTCTTTTGATTTTCATTTTCATCTTTGGACCCGATTAATGAGCACCGCATAGTCTAGCATGGACTTCATTAATGATCTTTAGGGTCTCTCATTTGTCTAAATAATGGAGCCACATTTGATCAAACGATCGATGATATAATGTATCGCTGACTAGTGCATATGATAGAGCACATTTCTTGATTTTATTAGCAAGTGACCTTTCATGGGGGAGCTTGCCTTCTTGAAAATACTTGATTATTAGTTGTCTCCCATCATCTTCTTTATCGACTACTGAAGAGGTAGAATGGACCTGGGAAGTTTGTTTGTTGAGGTGTTCCATATCTATAGGAGACATGACTTGACGACCCTGAACTTCTATAGGGATGGAATCTTCTTCTGGATAGGTAAATTCCTTTGCAATCTGTGTTAGGGCATCCACCGAAGAATTGCTTCCACAAAAAACCCTATACATAGTTACAATATGATTTTGCTTGAGCAAGTGCATTCTATACTTATGGTACTTCCGGAATTTAGGATTCAAAATCTTATAGGTCCCTACAATCTGGTTGATCATAATTTGAGAAACATCAAAGATCTTAATCTCTTTAATCTCCATTAGGATTATAAGTTCCAGGCCAGTTATTAGAGCTTCATACTCAGCTTCGTTATTTTTGCAAGGCTCTTATAAGTGGTAGAAAAAGTTTCTCATTCCCTTATCTAGTGTTATAAAAGCCAGGCAAACTCTTGCTTTCCAAGAATAGTAGATTGAGGTGTTTTACTCTGTTGAGAGGATGATCCACCATCAAAATACATTTCCCAAGTTTGAGTAATGGATTCCTTGAAATTCATGATTTTCTTGTCAGGTAAATCATCAGTTAGAGGAGATTTTACCGACAGCAGGTGTGCCGCAAGGAAGTCAGTGATAGCCTGCCCTTTCACAGCACGCAGGGAAATGAAAGTGATTTCAAATTGAAGTAGTATCATAGATCAATGAGCTAAATATTCTGGCAACTTACGCTGGGTCAAAAGATATTACAAGGGGTTGACAATGAAAGTCAAATTAACTTGATGAGAAAGCATGTAATGCCTTAGTTTTTGTGCTGTAAAGACTAAGGCAAGGTAATATTTCTCAATTAAAGGGTATCAAATTACCTTTAGAAGGAGTTTCTGACTTAGATAGTAGAGAGCATTCTCTTTCCCATCGTTATTGACATGAGTTAGGAGGGCCCCGAGAGACTCATCAAGGGCCATAGTGTAAAGGATTAAAGGTCTCCCCAGAATAAGGGCTACCAAGACTGGCAGATTTGTTAGGTTTTGTTTGATATTTTTAAAAGAGGATTGACATTTCTTATCCCAAATAAATTTGGCATCCTTTTTAGCTAGGACAGAGAATGGTTAACATCTTCTAGAAAGATTAGAAATGAATATTCTTATTTACACCAGCCTACCCTGAAGGGATCTCAAGTGAGTAAGGCTATTAGGAGGTAGCATTTTTAAGATAGCTTTGATTTTAGCAGGATCAATTTCAATTCTTTGGTATCTCACTATGAAGCCTAGGAATTTTACCGACGTTATGTCGAAAGTGCACTTTAAGGGATTCACCTTAAGGTCATAACGGTGCAACTACTCGAAGATAATTCTTAAGTTATAAAGATGACACTCTTTCACTCTGCTCTTGACAACTAAATCGTCGATATAGCACTTGACTTGATTATGGATTAAGTCATCAAAGATTTGAGTCATGGCTCACTTGTAGGTTGCACCAGCATTTTTAAGACTAAAGGGTTGTTGACCATATTTTTGTATGAGGACATTAAGACCAATCCAGACCTTAGGATCTTTCCAATCCTTAGGATTAATCTTGACCCTAGGATCAAGCTAATCTTAGATCAATCTAGACTTTAAATATCAATCCAGACTCAAATTGATTTAATCCCATATTAATTTTAAAATTCAACTCAATCAAACTCCAGACTAACCTAGACTCTAGGATCCTCCTATACTTCAGACCTTAGGATCAATTTTAGACCCTAAGATTCTGCCAGACTCTAGATCATATAATCTTTTAGACCCTAGGATCTATTCTATACCCTAGGATTCTTCTAGATCCATCTAAATCTTAGGATTATTCTAGCCCCTAGGATTCTTCATAGATTTTATATCCTAGATCTATCTAGATCCTAAGATCATTCTAGACTCTAGACCTTCGGATTCACAAACCCTAGGATTTTCCTAGAATTCAGACTTTAGGATCTACTCTAGATCCTAAGAATCTTTTAGACCCTAGATCCTAGGATTTCTTAGATTCTAGAGATCTCCTAGATCCTAGACCTTAGGATTCTTCCAGACTTTAGGTCTTAGGGTCTACCCATATCCTAGATTTACCCAGACTCTAGATCAATCTAGGTCTTAGGATCCTCCTAGACCTTAGATCTATCCAGACCTTAAATCCATTCAAACTCCAGATCAACCCAGACTCTAAATCAATCTATTCAAGACTCAAATTAATATAGAGTTTAACTCAATTCAAACCCCTGATCAATCCTGACCTTTAAATAATTTAGATACAGCTGTCATAGCCTCTGACCTCACTTTGATCCTATCTAATCAACTAAAATCACCCAAATGATTGTAAATGATTTATATAGTTCAAACTCTATCATTCAAACTCAAAAATCTAGCTCAAAACCAGAAATTTAGATCAAATTCCAAGGCCAAAGGTCTAAGTCCTGAAAGCATTTTCCAGTAAATCTTTGAACATTTCAAAACCCTATCAAATGACCTCTGATTCAGAGTCTATAAGTTCCACACTGATGTTACATATCTCTAGAGACAACCCTCCAAATTTGAGCTCATTCTGAGGTCTCTAACCTCAGAAACTGAATTGAAATCCAAAAACTGTAAAACCTTTAAATATTTACAATCTATGCCACTAGATTTGCCACCCAGTGAATGCTGACCTTGGAGTCTTCTCCAAACCCTCAAATCACTTCTAGACCCTTGATTATGACCCATTGAACAATAAAATGCATTTTTTGGACTCAATTTGACCCCTAGTTGACCAGGGGTCAAATTGACCAAAATACCCCTATGGGGTGTGAATTGTTACTTTGAACCAAATGAGCTCCAAATCAAATGCAACCACTTCCAACAAGTTTTAAAAACCAAACCAGACCTGTTGAACCCAAACTTAGACCCTGGGTCAATATGGTTGACCAAGTCAACCAGGTTGACCAAATAAGCCCTCAAGGGTCAAAATAAATCATTTTGACCAAATGACCTCCTCAGACCTTGGGACCACCTCCATTGGTCTCCAAATGTCATTTTGAATCTGTTGATCTCCTTCCCAGACCCTAGACGCACCTGGTTGACCAAGTCAACCTAGGTTGACCTAATGGCCCACTAAGGGTCAAAACAGGCATTTTGACCAAATTGACTTTTCTAGACCTTGAGATCACTTCCCACAGACTCAAAACATCATCCCAGACTTGTTGAGCCCAAACCCTGACTTTGGGTCCCTAGTGGACCAAGTCAACCTAGGTTGACCATATCAACCTTTAAGTCTTTCCCAGCTTGAATTAAATCTCAGATGTATTCAAACCTTCTCTAAAAGTTTGTTAAATCATGTTGATCACTTCCTCTAGTGATTTTGATCCAACTAGACCTTTAACCTGGTCAATAGTTGACTTGGTCAACTATGACCTAGGGTTAACCTGATTTGACTCATATGGATTAAATCAATCATACCCCCAAAATCATATCCTTAAGTTCACAATTTTATCCCAATATATGTTTCAAATATACTTGGACATGTCTTGGGTCAAACCCAAGTCAAGTTGACTTGGTCAACTTAACAAAAGTTTTTGCCCAAACCTTCATTTATGAGCTCTTATTTTAACTCTTAAACATCAAACCCTTGAACCCATCCAAACAGCTCCCTAGGCATCCTTTCATGCCACCTCACCAGTCAACAAGTCAAGTTGACTAGTCAAACAGTCAAAACACGACATTAAGAGGGGTCAAACTTGGTCAAATGACCTCTTAAGCCTTAATCCTTAAAACCCAAACCCTTCCAATAGCTCTAATGCCTTCTAGAACCTCCCGAGGACTATCCTCAGCCATTAGATCAAGATCCAAGGAATTGGATTACTCCCATGTGCAAATGGGGACCAACAAGCTTTCCACATCACTTATCCTCTTGTCCTTGATTCCCCTGCTCTCTAACCATTTGGGGGACAGGTGGAATCCATCTAGGAGCTCCCTTTAGTTGATCACAGTCGTCCAAACCAGCTGAGATCAATTGAATAGGGTAAAAACCCTCTTTAGAGCCTCAATTCTAACCTTGATATTATCTCACCATCCTCAAGCTCTCAGGCTCATATCTAGATTCATTTTGAATCTCCAGACCCCCTCCTCACTTCCCTAGTGAAACCCAGCCGTGGGAAGCTCACCGGCGATGATCTTCCAGCCACCCCATTCAAGTTACATCTAAGGCATTCCTAGCTCGATCCGTGGCTTTTCAAACCGCACTTTCAATAAGGAAAACATACGTGGACAGTCAATAAGCTCAGAGATTCAACGATTTTCAAAATCCATTGGTTAGATCTTCTTAAAACTCAAACCCTAGTTTAAAAACCTTAGGCTAATTATCTTTTGATTAAATGCTTTTCAAGCTTTAAATCCAACTCCACATAACATCTGTTCATGCAAGGAATCTAGGTTTAAAATTTTATTAAATTCCATCATTTAACTCGAGAGAACGAACCAAATTTTGAGTTTAGGGCTTAATTCGCCCTCAGTTTGGCCTGAAATAAATTCCAGCCGTTGATCTTGCGATCAACGGCATATATTTTATTTAACCGCACGTATATCCATACGCTTATAGACTTCTTCGAATTGATTTACCATTTGGATCAATCTGGACCGTTGATTCAGAAATACAAATGATCGGACGTCAGAAGGGGCATGCTTATGTGGATTAATACATCTCGTTTCCGCGGCTCAATCATCCCGTGATGATTGCCGACTGCGCAATGATTGCGCCGCCAACAATCATTGCCCGTGGTAGGCTCTACCCAGTAATCAGCCGCCACGTAGCCTATCTGAAGCATATTTTATTTTATTTTATTTTTAATTAGTTTTAAGTACATTTTGATTAATAGAAAATAAAAAAATATTAAAAATTAATTATAAATCCAAATTTTAAGTATTTTATATCCAAATTTTCAGAAATTAAAATCCTCTAATTTAAAAAATAAATTTATGTTAAAATATTAAATATATTTTAAATAATTTAAAATATATATATATATATAATTTTAAAAATTTAATTAATATTAAATTTAATATTAATTTAAATACTTTTGAAATTCAAATTTCAGTTTAAACATTCTATGATATTATTTAAAGTATATTTCTAAAATTAAATTAAATTTAAAATATTTTCTTTAAAATACTTTAAATAATTTTCATTATTCTAATATTCTGTTAACATTAAAATTGATATTAAATAAATAAATAATTTTTATTTTAAATATTCAATAGATACATTTTAAATAATTGAAATTATTTAAGCATTCAAATATTTAGCTAATATTTAATTTGATCTAATTTAAAATTATTTTAAATATTAATTAATTTTAAATTATTTAAACTCATTTGATTGATTTAAAACTTAAAAATTCATAATAAAATTCAAATTAATTCATGAAATATAAATAATATTTAAAAATTTGTGAAATTTCAAATACTTTAATTTAAAATTAATTTTAAGTAATTTGAATAATTTGAATAGCTTAATATTTAATTAATATTTAATTAAATATTATGTTTATATAAAAAATAATAATTAAAAATTAAATTCAAACTACTTTGAAATCTGTGGATCTCTTAAATTATTTTAATTGAAGATATTTTTTATTATTTTATTTTAAAACTTATATTATTATATATAGGTTTTATATAAAAGTATATTTTAAAACTCATTTTAAAATTATATGTATTTAAATCCTTGAACTTTGAGAGATCACATAAAAGTTTGAACATAGATTGAGCTTGATTGAATAGGATTTATGTGGAGTGATGATTAATTAATAAATAATTACTTGGTTTAATTATTCATTGATTAATCCTTTAATTAATAAAATTTTAACTTGATTTGCATGCTTAGGGTGCACACACTTGCACTTAGCTTTAGGAATCTCCTAGATTTAGGATTGGTAGTGATTGTGTGTATTTACATATACTTGTTTGAGGGTTAGTGACTTTGATTTAGACCCATTTAACCTAGTGACATCATTAAGGATAATAATTAAGGACTTGATTAGAGAACTTAAAATATTTCTAATAATTAAGATATACCTTATTTTGACTTGAAACCTTAAACACTTGAACTTAGTGACACTCTCAGCCTTAGGAAAATTTTCCACTGAATTTTAAAGTCATTAAACCCCTTAATTAATTTAATCAAAATCAAATCTTCATTAAGCCTTAAAAACTTCTAGAAAATATAATAAATAAAATATAAATCCAAAAATTACACATAATACCTTAAACTGACTAGAATTGAATCTTTAATCAATGAAAAATAAAAGTCCCTTGATTGGACTTTAAAATCAAGCTTAATTTAATTTCAATTGAAATTCAATATTTAATTAATTTAATTAATTAAAAATAATTAAACAATCCAAAAATTTTACAAACACTTGGAGGTCGCTCTTTACGTCATTCCTGACCTTTGGATTTGATTTCAAGGAGTTTGGAGGTTATTTGGATTCAAATCATCAAAAAGCCTCTAATTAAACAAATTAAATAATTCAAATAATTATCAAAACTTCAAAAATTTATAACTAATGCAAATGAACTCCAAATTGAGCAAACTCAAAGGCATACAACTCATTTTAAGGTCTAATATTTATCAAAAATGTTAAGTTTCCAGAAATCAATCAAATTTGAAAAAGTCAACTTTTGATTAAACCTAGTTCAAAATGAAGTCAAAACTTCAAACCTTCATAATAAAATGTAGAAAAATCCAATTTTAGTGTACTTATAGTCTAATTGATCATATTAAGGTTTAATATTTTAATAAAATATTAAATTTCTAGAAAACACTTTAAATCAAAAAATCAAATTTTGACCCCTTAATTAAATGATTAAAATAATCCAAAAAATTCCAAAATTTAATAATTAATTTCAAATTCCAGAAAATATTAAATTGATGTTTAAAGCACTCAACTAACCACCTTAATACATAGCAACCACTCCTGAAATGAATTTTTTAGGCAGGACTACTCCGGGCTGCGGGGCTACGTGTCTTGAGGAGGCTTTGTTCCTCGAGCCTGGTGGCACAACACCACGAATGGATTCTAAGGAGTGTTAAACTAAAAATGAATTGATTCTTAATGATTTAACTAAATTTAAAATCCTTAATTTAAATATATTAATTTGGTTTATCAGCTAGACTACTCCGTGTTGCGGGGCTAAGTGTCCTAAGGAGGCTTTATTCCTCGAGCCTGGTGGAACAACGCCACGAACTGGTTAATGGCAAATCTAAATAAATTAAAACATCAAAACCAGCAACCAATCAACTTTAACTAAAATTTAATGAACTCTCAAATTTAATCAAAATTAAATCATTTAATTATCTCGGGTACAACTAGGTAACCCAGGCCTACGAGGCTATTAAATTAGCCCCAAGGAAGGTGAAATAAACTTCACGGCCTCGGTGTGAAAAAAAGGTGGTATCCCACAAATAATTAAAATTAATTTTAAAATCAACTTTAAACCATTAAGACTTTAAATCCAATTAAAATCTCCTTGAAACCTTTTTCAACCAACCAGAACATCAAACAACTTTAATTAATAATCCTATCTAGGACATATCCAAACTACGTAGCCTACCTCACACACATTAGATGGTTTGCTAGGACAACCAACTCTAGCCTTAGGCTAGGCCAGTGTTTACCTTTCTGCTACTTGCGTGTGCCAGGTTTTTCATAGTTTTTATTGCATGTTGGTTGCTAGATTTAAGTAATTGATATTGATGTGTTTGTCTATTTATTTACTGTACTCTATATTGATGTGATTGTACTTTAGATCTACCCCTAGGCTAGGGATGATTTGTACTAATTCAATCTTATGCAAGTGGCCATGCTCGCACAGGACATTTAAAACTAAAGGGGGCAAATAATTAAGCCTTAAAAATTGACATGTTTTGTGCAGGTGCTAAGCATGATAAGACCCCCTTTAAAATTAAAAGAGCATGGCCAAGCGTAGCTGTGATTTGAGTATTTTAATTTCAAATATTAACTGCTTGAGATGTATTATAACTTCTTGGGATGTCAAATATAATTGTTGATTATTAGGATAACCCTGCAGGATCGAGTCTAGATTTTTTTTTTATTTTGCTTAAGATAATTTGATTCAATATTGAGTTGTAATGTGTCAAGTGATTTGAGATGGGATATAAATTTAATATGAAATTCAAAGAGAAGGGTGAGATCCCTCAGGGGAGAGTCCCTCTTCATTTGAAGATTCAGATTTGGATGTTTTTAAGTATCCAAAGAGAAAAGATAACCCCCTTTCAAGGGAGAGTTTCTTTTCATTTGGATATCCGGACCCGACGATCCAAGGAGTTACAAGAAGATGAAGAAGTGAAGAGCGAGAAGACCCATTCTCAAAGTCACATGAGTCTTAGGAGTAGATTCCAGGTTGTAGTCAGTGGTACCCTGCCACTTTACTTTCCTGAAGACCCTGGATTGTATAATTAAAAGGCACTTGCTTATGGACTTTCATTTTGAATATTTATATAATTAATTTAATTATTTGATTGATTTGATTGATGTGTTGATTGCGATTAGGATTTGCCTACTTTTATTATTTTTTTGGCGATCTTGCATGTCGTATTTGATTTAGCCTAGAATTTGATCGGAGGCTCGTGAGAGTACATTCAAAACTATTTCTACTTTAACTAAAATTTAAAATATTTAGGCTCAAATAGAAACTCTAATGCTTTTAAGAAGTAAGCCCGAACTCGTCGGGGATTTTTCATGTATTCATATTGACTTTTCTCTTCCGTGTTAGGCACCAATCCGCCTGCGGGTTTTGGCAGACCACCTGACCTATTAGGGTGCAGTTCTGTCCAAGGGGATGTTGTGAAATCCCTAGGATAAAATCTATTTTAAGCCTAATTTTTAAACTGCTTCATTCTGATTTTAAGTATTTAATCGAGTCAACTAGCATGCATTACATTAGATACAAATTAAAAATTGAGTCTAATTCTTAATTGCATCTTTAGCTTAAGCATTTCACCTAATATATATTAAGGGCTAATTAGGAATCTGCTCTAGATGTCAGCCCCGCTCTCCTTAAACCAATCTTAAAGAACGTCCCTAACCATTCTTTTATAAAAGACCGGACACATGGTTTTGAAGTGTTTAGGTGGTTTAGCTGGCTCCTTAATCCAGGCCGGGGTAAGTCCAGGATTGCATTACATTAGCTAAGATCCGGGTCACTAATTTTCAGTACCCATTGTAGACTTAGGTTCTGAGGCAGATTTTTTAATCTTAAGATCTCAACCTCTGGGAATCTAATTCCCACTTTCTAATAAAATCAATCACTTAAACATTAAATCTCTTTCAATCTAATTCAAGCCGAACACTTAGGATAGGCTGGGGTGTTTCTAAAGTAACTCAGAATCTCAAAATACCTCCTACCCTTTCTCCTTTGACTCCAGAAAGAACTGCTCAAATTTGATCTAGTCCCTGTTGAAATTCCAGTCCCTACCTACTTTGAAATTAAAACTTTGAAAATCTTAAATGAAATTCATATCGCTATTTTAATCGAGAGTATTCGTAGGAAATTTTCTGGTTCCCTACGATGTAATTAACTATGAGGGCTTACGCTCGTAGGAGATTTGGAAACCTAGACCAGATTTTCAAAATCAAACTTTTCAAAACTTTAATTAATTATCTTGGAAAATCAAAGCAAAAATGGCGATCATTATTTTCATATTCAAACTATTGATAATGATTAATATCTTCTTTCTTCAGATAGGTATATTAACTACAATCGTACCCTTGATTATGAAATTAATGATCTCTATCTAGATTATTATAGTCAAGCATTGGATTAAACATCATTTTAATCCTTCGGGATTATATGTTGTTTCACCTTGAGTTTGATTATAATAATTAAGATAAAATCTCAAGTTTTAAAATCTAAACCTATTAGGGAAAGATATGTTCATCTTTCGAGGTGATATATCATTCATAATAAACGTTTGATTTAAAATATTAAAAATTCCAGAAATTTTAAGTTTCCCAAAGAAAATTAAATATTTTAAAAACTATAAATTTACATTTATTTTTCAATCAAAATAAAAAATGGCGACTCCGCAGGGAAAATCTCTCTCTCCATCTTTAATAGCGATACGAATTTTATTGCATCGATAATTTTGACTACCTTTCTTCCGTTGGTCCCTCTACTGATTTCTTCCTTGGGTGAGCGTGGCCAACTCAATTAAGACATGTGAAAAGAGTGGTGAGTGTAGGAAACCTCCCTCCAACCTGGGCTTTGACATTTGCTTCCAAGTTTATTGGTAGAGAAAAAGAGTCAAGCCAAGCTTGTCAAAATCTTTCTGTATATGTTGTAAACACGTATGAGAATAAATCTTTGCATGCTAAGTTTTACAATTTATAAAAAAATCCCTCAATCTCAAAACCCAGATTTAAAATTTCTTTTATCAAACCTAGATTATAACATTTCACCCTAAGCTAGTCAGTGTGGTGAAAGAGTCAAGTCAAGGCTTTTAGATTTTCCCTTGAATTTTGTTAACCATTATGTTGAAAATAAAACTTAACATTTTGAGTTTCAAAAGTCAAGGAAAATCTTTCAAATCTACTTCAATCATTGTTGTCATGTGTCTTCTATAACATTCCATTGTAGTTGAACGTATGCAATACAAATTCAAAATCACTGCCAAATTTAGGCTTTGACATTTCACTCCCAAATCATTTAGTGGGGTGAAAAGAGTCAAGCCTGATTCTTGAGATCTTCAGGTTACTTTTGTAAATCTGCAATCTGAATACAAATCAATGTGTTGAGTTTCAAAGTTTGAAGAAGATCTACTCAATTCCAGCCTCAAAACCAAATTCAATCTTAAGTTAAAATTTAATTTCAAAATTAAATTCAAATTTAATTCCAAACTTAAATTCAACTTCAGCTTTAATTTTGAGATCACATGCGGGCTTTAATATTTCGACCCAAGTCAATTGGTGAAATGAAAAGAGTCAAGCCCTATCCCCGGATCTTTCATATTAATCTTATGCATCTACATGATTGAGTGAAACTCAATCTGTTGAGTCATAAAATTTGAAGAAAGATCCATTTGACTTGAACTTCAAGTTCAAATTTAAACTTTGAGTCCAAATATAATTTTAACCTGAAATTTGAATTTGATTTTCACTTTAAAATCAATTCAATTTTGGCTAGGCTTTGACATTTCGACCCAAGTTAATTGGTGTAATGAAAAGAGTCGAGCCCCATCCCCAGATCTTTCATATCAATTTTGTGCACCTACATGATTGAGTGAAACTCGATCTGTTGAGTCACAAAATTTGAAGAAAGGTCCATTCGACTTCAAACCTTAAGTTCAAATTTTAAATCCAACTTTGATTCAAAATATAATCTCAACTTTAAGTTCGAATTTGATTGTCACCTTAAATTTTAAATTTAATTTTGAATTCAAAGTTCGAGTTTGAACTTTGACATTTTGCTCCAAGTTAATTGGTGTAGCGAAAGTGTCGAGTTCAACCCTTAAGTCTTTGTCAATTTTACGAACCACTGTTTTGAATATAAGCTTAACATGATTGAATTATCAAATTTTGAATAACATTAATCAAGTTTAAAATTCAAATTCAAATTTAAGATTAACTAATTCAAATCATTATTCATTAATTTCAGGATTTATGCACTCAAATGGTTGGGAAACTCATCTTCTCTCTAAATAGAAACTTAATAGTAGAAGGAATCACTTCTGGTAATTTCATCCAGTTTGAAATGCAATTCCAAGACTTCAAGTTATCAGTCGATAGAGAAGAAATGATTGATCTGTCTGCCAGAATATAAAGGAACGTCCCCTTGGTTGAGATTACTTTATAGTCAAGAGTTGACTCCCCCATCTCCGAGATGGAGGCTGTTGTCACCCCTTTACCCACTATATCTTCTACTAAGGAGGATAACAACTAGAAATCAATAACGATAGAAGAGCTACCATCTCAGCCTGAGATCAAGTCAAGTTCTATCACCCCTATTATCAGCAAGAATAAAATGAAGAACTACCTTCATAGAGTCAAAAAGAAGGCTGTTAAGGCCAGAAAGACTGCTGAGGCGAAAACCTTAAAGCACGTCAAGTCTAAGGCTACTAAAAAATTTGTTGCTTCTTCTACGTACCCCTTCTGTGGTGAAAATCATTTTCACCCTTCTCCATTTGCTCAAAAGAGGGAGGTTGTAGAGACAAGAGCGCGATCTTCAATACATCTTGTTGACTACTATATGGCGAGAATTAATCAAGCCAGAACTGAACAAACACTAGCACTAGGCCCTAGGCTCCCAGTTGAAGGTTATGACCCATCCACTCTACTAAAAGATATTAGGTCACATTTCTATACGTGTCTCACTACATTAACTAGAGAGGAGGAGGTGTAGAAACCACTTGGGGTGCCACTCTCCTAACTACTAAGTCACTAGTAATTGGAGAGGAGAATTAATCTAAGATTATATCAGATAGTGATACCATCAAAATTCAATTTTCAATAAAGTTCTATCGAGATAAATCTTTTTGATTAAAATGATGCAGAAACTTCTAAGGATAGTACAGACCCAATAACAGTATCTCCTTTCAAGGAGATCATAGGAATTTAATTCCACACTACTGGGTCTTTCCACCTAGATTTATAATTTCTTTTTAAGGAAAATTTTTTAATTTCTCAAGTGTACTGATTTTATAATTTCAAGATAATAGATTCCTCTTTTAATGGAAAATTAACCTCTACCTTAAGTCTTAAGCAGGAGAAAGTTATTATTGACTCAATCAAATGTTTGAATACCCCTCCCTCCCACCTCTTTTG
Source organism: Dendrobium chrysotoxum (assembly GCA_019925795.1). Lineage (NCBI taxonomy): Eukaryota > Viridiplantae > Streptophyta > Magnoliopsida > Asparagales > Orchidaceae > Dendrobium > Dendrobium chrysotoxum. The sequence continues at coordinate 44,173,999 of CM034298.1, read as the reverse complement.
TGAGATTAATTTAATGGTTAAGCTAAAATCAATGTCAAACTTAAGTTGACCTTTAAAATGAAAATCTTTTTAATCCTCTTATAATTTTCTATCTCAATAGATGTCTCTTGCGTGCTTAAAATCTGTTTAATGATTTTTAAAAGTCAAGCTAATATTCACTTCAAAAGATCGGGTCCTGCCTTGAGGATTATCCATCCTTGCATAAGAGAATGAGTTTTCTTCTCTTATACTTGAGATGTAATCCCGACATTGAAATAAAGAAGGTGCAGCCTCTTCTCAAAATCAAACAAATCAAAAGATGCGTAAGGCGCACCAATAATCAAAAAATGCACAAAGTGCACCAGAAGTTTAAAAGATGTGCAATCTGCGCCACAAGTTAAGAAATGTGTGAAAAGCACTTAAAATCAAAAGATGCGCAATGTGTGCCACCAGAAAGAGAAAGAAAGAGGCTCCCTTCTTCTAAATTCTTGAATCTCAAAAGACCCAGTCAATTTTAAATTACTTGACTTTATCAAATCTTTAATCCAGAATTTTTGTCATGCATCGATAATATATCAAGATACAAAAATCTCTCGGGCAAAAGAATTGAAAAGATCAAATTTCTTTACTCAACTTAAACCCCTTTAAAATTTATTTTAATTTAAAATATTTAAGGGAGACCCCAGTTTAGTTTCTATGAAACTTGGTCTTGGTCAACAAAATCTAAATCCTTTAACCTTTTTAAGTTAGTTGGAGTCACTCAAACTTTTCACTACACTTGTAAATTTGTTCCCTCTTATCGTTCTAACAGGGTCTAAATACTTAGAGGAAGTTTTCTAATAAGAAGAATGAATCTTCTACTCCTAATAAAATTTAAATCTAGTCCTTGAGGAATGTGTGTAGTTCCTTATGTATAGGCATCTTTTCATTTAAGGCCTTCTTTATAAAATTACACTCTATGCTGGGTCCAAGATCAATCCCACTAGAGGAGTATTTTATAATGCTAGAAATTGTCGTTCATAATCAAACCACACCCTGTGCTGGGTCCTAGATCATCCTGATTTAGAGGCATAATTTCCTTTGCTGGGACTTATTATACAAAATCAAACTATAGTTGAGCAGAGTGCCCGACTCCAATCAGAAGAGCTTGAGGGCCTCAAATAAAAATTAAATACATGCTCAATGAAGTTTGAAAGTTCATAAGTCACATTTGATTCGAGATACTGATAAGTTGTGTCACTCGAGAACTCCCCAAGTAGGAGACTTGGTCGTAGTCTTTTGTAGACCACTTCTAATCTATTATAAAAGTAATATAAAGCTTGAATCTATGTTGACTGGATCATTCATTCTAACGACGATCATTGAGAAAATTTCCAATCGACTGATTAATCCTGAAGAATGCCACCTAATATTTTCAAAAATTGGGGAAGCCCTTCAGGAAGTACCATGCCAGATGAGTGTCAAATTTAAAACCTTTCAAATTCAAGATCAAATTTCAAAACTTTTGAAATTCAAAAATCAAATCGAATCAAGTTCAAAATCTCTCCAAATTTAAACTCAAATCAAATCAGCTTTAAAATCTTCCAAATTCAAACAATTCAAAATCAAATCAAACACAATCAAAATTCAAAATTCATAATCAATTCAAATCAAGTTTCAAATTCAAACATCTTCAGATTCAAAATATTCAAATTCAAATTCAAAATCATTCAAATTTGAAGATCCAGAATTCAAATTTGATCCTCTGTATAGAGCAAGTTTCCTCGATATACAATCACGCTGACTCGATCCTCTACGTAGAGCAAGTTTCCTCTACATATGATCATCCAGACTCGATCCTCTATGTAAAGTAAGTTTCCTTTATATATGATCATTCCAGACATGATCCTCTGTATAGAGCAAGTTTTCTCTATATACGATATTCCAGACCTGATCCTCTGTATAGAGCAAATTTCCTCTATATACGATCTTCCAGACCTGATCCTCGGTGTAGAGCAAGTTTCCTCTACACATGATCATTCAAGATCCGATCCTCTGTATAGAGCAAGTTTCCTCTATACATGATCATTCAGACCCGATCCTCTATATAGAGCAAGTTTCCTCTATATACGATTATCCAAACTCAATCCTCTGTGTGAAGCAAGTTTCCTTCATATACGATCATTCCATATCCGATCTTTTGTACAGAGCAAGTTTCCTCTATACATGATCATCCAGACTAGATCCTCTATGTAAAGCAAGTTTCCTTTACATACGATCACTCCAGACCTAATTCTGTGCGAAATAATGCTTCCTTCTCACAGGATCATCCAGCTTTCTTTTCCTTAAGGACAGATGTGAGTCATCGTTCTTTCTTTCCTTAAGATTATATCTTCTAGTGATGGAGCACGCCCTCTGTGGCACCATCCTAGGTCTAAAATCCAGACCCGATTTTATGCGAAGTAATGCTTCCTTCTCACAGGATCATCCAGCTTTATTTTCATTAAGGATAGATGTGAGTCATCATACTTTCTTTCCTTAAGATTAGATCTTCTAGTGATAGAGCACAGCCTCTGTGGCACCATCCTAGGTCTAAAATCCAGACCTGATTCTATGAGAAGCAATGCTTCCTTCTCACAGGATCTTCCTGTCTTCTTTTCCTTAAGGATATATGTAAGTCATCGTGCTTTCTTTCATTAGGATTAGATCTTCTAGTGGTGTAACACACCCTCTATGGCACCATCATAGGTTTAAAATCCAGATCAGACCTTTTGTGGGAAGCAATGCTTCCTTCCCTCAGGGTCCTCCAGTCTTCTTTTCCTTAAGGACAGATGTGAGTCATCGTACTTTCTCTCCTTAGGATTAGACTTCCTAGTGATGGAGTAGGTCCTCTATGGCACCATCCTGGAATCAATCTCAATCAAGCTTTCTTTTCTTTAGGGCTAGGTTCTTTATCCTTCCCTTAGGATTAGATTTACTAGTGGTAGAGTACGCCCCTCGTGGCATTACCCTAGTTGTAAATTAAAATTGATCCTTTATAGTTAGAAGTCCTTCTTCCTATAGGATCATCCAGGTTTTCTTCTCCTTAGGGTTAAGTATTCTCTTTCTAGTAGGATTAGACTCCCCAGGTTCAATTTTAATTCACTCATCTTTTCCTTAAGGACAAGGACTTCCTTTCCCTTAGGATTAGATCTACTAGTGGTAGAGTACGCTGCCCCCAGCACTACCCTAGTATCAAATTTCATTTCGATCCTCTATAGTTAGGAATTCTTCCTTCCTATACGATCATCTAGACCTTCTTTTCCTTAGGGTTAGATGTTTCTTCCCTTAGGACCAGATCTACTAGTGGAAGAGTACGCTGCCCCCAGCACTACCATAGTATCAAATTTCATTTCGATCCTCTGTAGTTAGGAATTCTTCCTTCCTATACGACCATCCAGACCTTCTTTTCCTTAGGGTTAGATGTTTCTTCCCTTAGGACCAGATCTACTAGTGGTAGAGTATGCTTCCCCCACCACTACCCTAGTATCCTTTCAAATTCAATTTTCTAAGGTTAGGAATTCCTTTTCCCTTAGAATAAAATCTAAATTTGATTCTGTAGTTAGGAATTCCTCCTTCCGACACGATCATCCATACCTTCTTTTCTTTTAGGAGTAGACTTTCTTCCTTCCCTTAGGATTAGATCTACTAGTGGTAGAGTACGCCCCTCGTGGCACTACCCTAGTATCAAATTTCAATTCGATCATCTATAGTTAGGAGTTCTTCCTTCCTATACGATACCCCAGGCCTTTTTCCCTTAGGGTTCAGGTTTTTCCCTTCCCTTAGGACCAAACCCACTAGTGGTAGAGTAAGTCTTCTATGGCACTACCCTAGTATCTAGTAAAACCATGATTCCCCAGGGATAAATTATTCATTCCCTTAGGATCAAAACTCCAGACTTGACCAATCTATTCGGTCAACGCCAATATGTGCAATAAAACTACATTCTATTACACATATTGGGGGTCCATTTATTGAACTCATTTTTGTATGAGGACATTAAGACCAATCCAGATCTTATGATCTTTCCAATCCTTAGGATTAATCTTGACCCTAGGATCAAGCTGATCTTAGATCAATCCAGACTTTAAATATCAATCCATACTTAAATTAATTTAATCCCATATTAATTTTAAAATTCAACTCAATCAAACTCCAGACTAACCTAGACTCTAGGATCCTCCTATACTTCAAACCCTAGGATCTATTCTAGACCCTAGGATTTTGCCAGACTCTAGATTATATGATCTTCTTAGACCCTAGGATCTATTCTATACCCTAGGATTCTTCTAGATCCATCTAAATCTTAGGATTATTCTAGCCCCTAAGATTCTTCATAGATTTTATATCTTAGATCTACCTAGATCCTATGATCATTCTAGACTCCAGACCCTAGGATTTCCAAACCCTAGGATTTTCCTAGAATTCAGACTTTAGGATCTACTCTAAATCTTAAGAATCTTCTAGACCCTAGAACCTAGGATTTCTTAGATTTTAGAGATCCCCTAGATCCTAGACCTTAGGATTCTTCTAGACTTCAGGTCTTAGGGTCTACCCATGTCCCAGATTTACCCAGACTCTAGATCAATCTAGGTGTGAGGATCCTCCTAGAACTTAGATCTATCCTGACCTCAAATCCATTTAAACTCCATATTAACCCAAACTCTAAATCAATCTATTCAAGACTCAAATAAATCTAGAGTTTAACTCAATTCAAACCCCTGATCAATCCTGACCTTCAAACAATTCAAATCGAGCTGTCATAGCCTCTAACCTCACTTTGATCCTATCTAATCAACTAAAATCACCCAAATGATTGTAAATGATTTATACAGTTTAAACCCTATCATTCAAACTCAAAATCTAGCTCAAAACCAAAAATCTAGATCAAATTCCAAGGCCAAAGGTCTAAGTCCTGAAAGCCTTTTCCAGTAAATATTTGAACATTTCAAAAGCCTATCAAATGACCTCTGATTTAGGGTCTGTAAGTTCCACACTGATGTGACATATATCTAGAGGCAACCCTCTAAATTTGAGCTCATTTTGAGGTCTCTAACCCCAGAAACTGAATTGAAATCCAATGGCTATAAAACCTTCAAATATTTACAGTCTATGCCACTGGACCTGCCACCCAGTGGATCCTGACCTTGGAGTCTTCTCCAAACCCTCAAATCACTTCTAGACCCTTGATTATGACCCATTGAGTAATAAACTACATTTTTTTGGACTCAATTTGACCCCTAGTTGACTATGGGGTGTGAATAGTCACTTTGAACTAAATGAGCTCCAAATCAAATGCAACCACTTCCAACAAGTTTTAAATACCAAACCAGACCTGTTGAACCCAAACCCATACCTTGGGTCAATATGGTTGACCAAGTCAACCAAGTTGACCAAACAAGCCCTTAAGGGTCAAAACAGGTCATTTTGACCAAATGATCTCCTTAGACCTTGGGACCACCTCCATTGGTCTCCAAATATCATTTTGAATCTGTTGATCCCATTCCCAGACCCTGGACCCACCTGGTTGACCAAGTTAACCTAGGTTGACCTAAATGCCCATTAAGGGTCAAAACAGGCATTTTGACCAAATTGACTTTTCTAGACCTTGAGATCACTTCCCACAGACTCAAAACATCATCACAGACTTGTTGAGCCCAAACCCTGACTCTGGGTCAACCTGCTTGACCAAGTCAATCTAGGTTGACCATATCAACCTTTAAGCCTTTCCCACCTTGAATTAAATGTCAGATGTATTCAAACCTCCTCCAAAACTTTATTAAATCATGTTGATCACTTCCTCTAGTGATTTTGATCCAACTAGACCTTTGACCTGGTCAATAGTTGACTTGGTCAACTATGACCTAGGGTTAACCTGATTTGACTCAAATGGATTAAATCAATCATACCCCCAAAATCATATCCTTAAGTTCTCAATTTTATCCCAATATATGTTTCAAATATACTTGGACATGTCTTGGGTCAAACCCAAGTCAAGTTGACTTGGTCAACTTAACAAATTTTTTTGCTCAAACCTTTATTTATGAGCTCTTATTTTAACTCTTAAACATCAAACCCTTGAACCCATCCAAGCAGCTCCCTAGACATCCTTTCATGCCACCTCACCAGTCAACAAGTCAAGTTGACTGGTCAAACAGTCAAAACAAGGCATTAGGAGGGGTCAAACTTGGTCAAATGAGCTCTTAAGCCTTAATCCTTCAAACCTAAACCCTTCTAACAGCTCTAACACCTTCTAGAACCTCCCTAGGACTTTCCTCAGCCATTAGATCAAGATCCAAGGGATTAGATTGCTCCCATGTGTAAATGGTGACCAATAAGCTTTCCAAATCACTTATCCTCTTGTCCTTGATTCCCCTGCTCTCTAACCGTTTGGGGGACAGGTGGAATCCTACTAGGAGCTCCCTCTAGTTGATCACAGCCGTCCAAGCCAGCTGAGATCAATTGAATAGGGTAAAAACCTTCTTTAGAGCCTCAATTCTAACGCTGATATTCTCTCACCATCCTCAAGCTCTAAGGCTCATATCTAGATTCATTTTGAATCTCCAGACCCCCCTCCTCACTTCCCAAGTGAAACCCAACCATGGGAAGCTCGTCGGCGATGATCTTTCGGCCACCCCATTTAAGTTATGTCCAAGGCGTCCTCAGCTCGATCCGTGGCTTTTCGAACCGCACTTTCAACAAGGAAAACATACGTGGACAGTCAACAAGCTCAGAGATTCAACAATTTTCAAAATCCATTGGTTAGATCTTCTTAAAACTCAAACCCTAGTTTAAAAACCTTAGCTAATTATCTTTTGATTAATTGCTTTTCAAGCTTTAAATCCAACTCCACATAACTTCTGTTCATGTAAGGAATCTAGGTTTAAAATTTTATTAAATTCTATCATTTAACTCGAGAGAACGAGCTAAATTTTGAGTTTAGGGCTTAATTCGCCCTCAGTTTGGCCTGAACAAAATTGCAGCCATAGATCTTATGATTATTGGCATAGATTTTGTTTAACTGTGTGTATATCCATACGCGTATAGACTTCTTCAGATTGATTTATCATCAGGATCAATCTGGACCGTCGATTCAGAAACATGGATGATCGAACGTTAGAGGGGGCATGCTGTTATGATTTGGGTGAATCGTTTTTGTTCATGAGAATTCTAATCCAAGTTTATGTTTTTGATGATTACAAAAGCTTATTGTTTGTCTATTTCATCCTCTAACATATATTTGAGTATTTTTTGTTGTGTGTACTAAAGTGTTTTTAAGGAAATTGACACTCTAGATTATTGAAGACTTCAAGTTCATTTATTCACTGTAAATGAAGTCTGTAAATTTTCTTTTTCTTGAGTCTGAGAGAGTGTGATTGTAAGTTGGATAACTGTGCACACACACACAATGGGGGAGTAAAAAGTTTAATTTTTTAAAACTGATCGTACAGTACAATTTGATATCGTACGGGACGATCTGTAGAATGTGTCCTCCGAAAAGAACCCGCATGAAAAGAAAATTTTCTAAGGCATGTTCGTACAGTACAAATACGGTTTCATACATGGGTTTTGCTGTACGAACTAGTCAAAATTGGGTTCATCCATATGTTCGTACGGGACAAAATGTTCAGACGAAGCTTACTGACTTGATCGTCCAAGCATTCGTACGGGACGAAATGTTCGGATGAAGCTTACTGACTTGATTGTCCAAGCATTCGTACGGGACGAAATGTTCGGACGAAGCTTACTGACTTGATCGTCCAAGCATTCGTACGGGATGAAATGTTCATCTGATGAGTCATCTGGGACGGAGCGTTCAATTTTTTGAATTATTCGTACGGTACGATCTGAGATCATCCGGGACAATCGATGCGGACTTAACTTGAAATTTCAGTTTTTGGACGATTTTTTCTGTCCCAAGTATAAAAATGACTCAAAACTGTTTGAAGGAAAATCCTTCTGCAAAAATTCTTTTGGGAAGTAAGAGGAGAGTGATTGGGAGAGTGTTTGGGAGTGAGTTTTGAGAGATCTTTCAAGAGAAAATTGTGAGTAGATTCAAAAGGTTATCCAATTGAGAGGATTTCTTTTACTTGTTCTTCAAGCATCTTCCTAGTTTCTTGGAGACTTTTGCAAGAGCATTGTTTGAGAGGATTCCGGTTCTCTACCACACTTGGAGAGTGGAAAGAATGACGGTTCTCTACTGCACTTGGAGAGTGGAAAGGATGACGGTTCTCTGCCGCACTTGGAGGGTGAAAAGGACGACGGTTCTCTGCCACACCGGGGTTGGTGGAAGAGAGTTTGTAAAGGCTTCTCCACCTTGCTGTGGGGGCAAAAGGAGAGTCACTTGGTTTTATTGTAATACCTAGAGAAGGAGTCTGTTGGGAGTGGATGTAGGTCGTGTTTGACCGAACCACTATAAATTCAGGTGTCTTCTGTTCACTGTTTATTTTCTGCATTTTTATTTTTCCATAGTATATTTTCTCAGTGGTTGAATTTTTGTGTTGAATAAAAGAGCAAAAAATTATCTGTGTTCGTACTGTACGAATTTATATCTTACTGTACGAGTAGCATTAAATTTTTCCAAAATATTCAGCATATTTTTTTAAAGGGGCCAATTCACCCCCCCCCCTCTTAGTTAGCCTAGGGACGTGTGCAATAGGTCTAACAACCTATTCGGACTATCAAGTGGTATCAGAGAAAATTTCAAAATAACTGTTTTAAATACTATTTGAAATTTTGATCATGGCTAATTTTGGAAATAGAAATACTAGGGAAGGATACTCGATCACTAGACCACCGTTGTTTGATAATATCCCTTTTGATTTTTGGAAAACTCGCATGTCTACTTTTCTGCAATCTCTTGACTATCGCATGTGGATGTTAGTTCAGGATGGTTATACTGAACCTACTAGGATTATAGATGGAATAAGAGTTCAAACACCTTTTGCAAACTAGACTGTAGAAGAACGTGAATAAGCTCAACTGAATGCTAAGTGTTTGAATAGTTTCTTTTGTGCTTTAAAGTCAAAAGATTACATGCGTGTGTCTACCTATAAATCAGGAAAAGAAATCTGGGATAGACTTTGCATCACATATGAAGGTACTAATGAAGTGAAACAAACTAGATTGAATATTCTCTTGCACGACTATGAACTTTTTCGCATGAAACAGAATGAATCAATTTCTGACATGTACACTCGTTTTACACACATAGCCACTTCATTGCATACTTTAGGCAGGGAGTTAACAAATGCAGAGAAAGTTAACAAGATATTATGTTTTTTACCTCCTGCATATGATACAAAGATAACTGCAATAACTGAATCTAAAGATTTGAATGTTTATTCTGTTGACAATCTTCTTGGATCACTAATTGCTTACGAGCAATCGGTGACTCAAAGACAGATTGATGTAGGTGAGAAGAGAAAGGAGAAGAACATGACTTTAAAGGTGGATGACTCTGAAAGTGATCAGTCACTACCTGAGGATGAAGAGGATATTGCCCTAATGACGAGGCAATTTTGAAGCTTCCTAGAAAGGAAGCAGAGAAGACGCCAGCATTGGAACAAGGGTAAGTTCCAGAAGAATGTTAAGGCTTCAAATGAAGTCATTTGTTGTGAGTGCAGGAAGCCAGGACACATCAAGATAGAATGCCCCAATCTCAAAGGAAATCATAGCAAGGAGAAGACCGAGGAGAAACCAAAGGATAGAAGGGGTAAAAAGAAAGTACAACGAGCTTTCTGGGCGGACTCAGCTTCAGATTCATCAGAAACAACACCAGAAGAGGAAGTTATCAATTTGTGCTTAATGGCTGATAATCTCGACCATTCAGATGAGGATGAGGTATGTGATTTAAGCTATGAAGAATTATTTGAAGTTTCTGAACGCATACACTCTGCATATAGGAAACTTAAGAAATTGCACGCTAAGTTAAATTTGGATTATATAGAGCTGCAGAAAGATTATGAGATCCTTAAAAAAGATCATGCATTAATTGACAGCAACTATATGACTTTGTTGGATGAGTATGATGATTTAAATAAACAGCATAATCTTTTAAAATCATCAAATGCTGAACTTGAAAAAGATTTTAAGACTTTTATGGATGAATCGGATTCTAGAGAGCATGAGTTGAAAATTGATAATTCGATTTTAGAAAGTGTCAATGCTTATCTTGAAGTTCAGATTAAAGCACTTATGGAAAATAAAATACCACCTAAACTTGAAGAGTTTCATGAATCTTACAACAAGAACATTGACTCAAGATCTAAAAAGAAAATTTTTAGGAAGAATAGATTAGTGAATCCCTTTCCAGGGATAAAGTATTTTTCTTGTGGTAGTTTAGGACATATTTCCCATACCTGTACTTTGAAGTATAGAACACATTTAGTATGGAGACCTAAGGTGCATAAACCACAGCATATCACACATGCATCTGGTTTAAAGTTGTCAAGAGGTGAACCCAAATTTGTTTGGGTTCCCAAGGCTAACGTTTGATCATTTTACAGGAACACTCTCACAGAAGACCTCGTGAGAGTATTTGGTACCTGGACAGCTGATGCTCAAAGTATATGACTGGAGATATAAATCAATTTATATCACTGGAAGCCAGGAATGGAGGCAAGGTGACGCTTGGAGATAATACCACCAAGAGAGTGGTCGGTACAGGTATAATTGAAAATTCAAAAAATTTTGTTATTGAGAATGTACTGTTAGTTGAAGGCTTGAAACACAATCTGTTGAGTATTAGTCAATTATGTGACAAGGGCTATCATATTAAGTTTTTACCTACAAGTTATGTTATTAGTCTAAATGGAACTGTTGTTTTGAATGGTGATAGGGTGAACAATGTCTATATACTAGATTTTAATTCTATTAAACCATCTACTACCTTGTGTTTGAAAACTATATCTGATGAATCATGGTTGTGGCATAGAAGGCTTTGTCATGCTAGCATGAAAAATCTTAGGAAAATCACTCAAAAGCAACTAGTTATAGGAGTACCCAAATTAGATTTTACTAAAGATCACTTGGTGATGCATGTCAACTAGGAAAATAAGTGAGATCGTCATTCAATTCTATCAAGAAAATTAGGACTAGCAAGCCCCTAGAAATTCTTCACATGGATTTATTTGGACCTGTTAGTACCTTAAGTTTAGGAGGAAAAAGATTTGGGTATGTTATTATGGATGACTATACAAGATTCACCTGGATTAGATTTTTGAATCATAAGAGTGAATCATTTGATGAGTTCAGAGATTTTTCCACTTGGATTCAGAGAAAACTTAGTTTTGAAATAGTTAGTATCCAAAGTGATCATGGGGGAGAATTTGAAAATGAAATGTTTAATGATTTTTGCAAATCTCTTGGAATTGAACACAACTTCTCAGCATCGAGGACACCTCAACAGAATGGAGTTGTAGAAAGAAAGAACAGGACATTAGTTGAAACTGCTAGGGCCATGTTGGCAGAATATTCACTTCCTAAATATTTTTGGGCTGAAGCAGTTAGTACATCATGTTATGTATTGAATAGGGTATACATAAGGTCTAAATTGAATAAGACACCCTATGAACTTCTTAAAGGTAGAAGTCCCAACCTCTCGCATCTACATATTTTTGAATGTAAAGTGTTCATTCATAATAATGATAAAACTCTTCTAGGAAAATTTGATCCGAAATCAGATGAAGGAATCTTTTTAGGATATTCAAGTGTTGGAAAATCCTATAGAGTTTTTAATAAGAGAATATTGGTAGTTAAAGAGACCACACATGTTGTTTTTGATGAATCCAATGATAGTAAAGGGTCTAAGATGGATGAAGATGAGGTTGAGGTTATAATCCAAAAACTTGAAAATCAAAAAGTTGAAGAAAGGGTTGAAAAAGAAGAGGAAAACTAATTGCCTAGAGAATGGAAATTTGTAAGGAGTCATCCTAAAGAATTGATTTTAGGTGAACTAAGTGAAGGAGTTAGGACTAGGCATGGTTTGAGGAAATAAGTGAATCATTCAGCATTTATTTCAATGATAGAACCCACGAACATAGAACAAACACTTTTGGATGAATTTTGGATTTTGGCCATGCAAGAGGAGTTGAATCAATTCAAGAAAAATGATGTCTGGGAATTAATAGAAAGGCCAAAAGATCAAAGTGTAGTTGGGACTAAGTTGGTGTTCAAAAATAAGATGAATGATTTAGGAGTCATTGTGAGAAATAAGGCTAGATTAGTGGGTACAATCAAATTGAAGGAATTGATTTTGAGGAGACATTTTCCCCTGTAGCAAGACTTGAAGCAATAAGAGTTTTGTTAGCCTTTGCCTGTTTTAAAAATTTTAAATTGTACCAAATGGATGTTAAGAGTGCCTTTCTAAATGGGGTGATAGAAGAGGATGTGTATATTGAGCAACCCCCTGGTTTTGAAAATTCTAAATACCCTAATTATATTTTCAAATTAAAAAAGGCATTATATGGATTAAAACAGGCACCTAGAGCATGGTATGAGAGGTTAAGCACTTTCTTATTAAACGGATCATTTATCAAAGGAAGTGTGGACACCACTCTATTTTTGAAAAGAGTTGGAAAAGAAATACTCATTGTATAAATATATGTGGATGATATCATTTTTGGATCAACTGATAAAGCTCTATGTGATGAATTTTCAAAAATAATGAGTAGTGAATTTGAGATGAGTTTAATGGGTGATTTGAGTTATTTTCTTGGCTTTAGCATAAAGCAAAATGAGGAAGGAACTTTTCTTTGTCAATCTAAATATGTTAAGGAAATCCTCAAGAAGTATGAAATGGATAATGCTAAACCAGTCACTACACCCATGAGTTCCTCAGTCCTATTAGATAAGGATCCTAAGGGAAAATCTGTTGATCAAAAGAAGTTTAGAGGAATAATTGGATCTTTGCTTTATTTGACTGCTAGCAGACCTGATATTATATTTAGTGTTTGCTTATGTGCTAGATTTCAAGCTGATCCAAAAGAATCACATTTGACAGCAGTAAAAAGGATCATAAGATATCTTTTGTGAACTCAAAATTTAGGAATTTGGTATCCTAAGAACAGTTCTTCTTTTGATATTATTGGATACTCAGATTCAGATTTTACAGGCTGTAGGGTGGATAGGAAAAGTACTTCTGGAACATGTCAATTCATTAGTATCTTGGTCTAGTAGAAAACAAAATTCAGTAGCACTTTCTATAGCTGAAGCAGAGTACATTGCCTTAGGGAGTTGTGTAGCACAGGTGCTTTGGTTGAAACAACAATTGAGTGACTTAGGATTTGTAGTTGGCACCATTCCAATATTTTGTGACAACACTAGTGCCATTTGTATTTCAAAGAATCCTATTCAATATTCTAGAACCAAGCATATTGACATAAGGCATCATTTTATAAGAGATCATATAGCGAAAAGAGAAATTGAACTACATCATGTCGCTACTAAAGATCAGCTTGCAGATAGTTTCACAAAACCCTTAGCCTTTGACACATTTAGCATGTTGAGGATAAGGCTAGGTGTGATAGATCTAAATGCTTGATTGAAATTTCTGCAAATATTTTTCTATTTGTTTGTGTTTGTTAGTTTATTCGTTGAGTTTTTTTTTAAAAAATAAAAAGGTGAAGAGAAAAATCAAAATTTTATTGTTGTGTTTTTGTTCCTTGTTTGAATATTGAATTGTGTTTTTGTTCCGAGATTGAATGTTGAAAGGCATGCAAGTTTTGAAGTGATGGGGGTTTATATTATCTTTTCGTACTGTACAATATGTGATCGTACTGTACGATCACATTATTGTACCCACACTTCGTTAGTACGAACGGAGAGGAAACACGGTTAGGAGCAGTTATTATTGGTGATCGTACGTATGAATACGTCATTCGTCTGTACGATCCACATGTCGTTTCACGTGAGGGATGAACCTAACCGTCACCTGAACGAACATAAATTTTCTGATCGTCCTGGACGAACACGTCATCGTCTGTACGATCAGGAAGTCAAAAAGCCTGTACGAAAGGACGCCTCGGGACGAGCAGTTTATTAAAAACTATTTCATTTTGACTGCTTTCGTTCATCTCAGATGAACTTTCATTCATCCCAGATGAATCAAGGTTCATCTTGTACGAACTTGATTCGTACAATACGATATCAGATTTTTCTATATAAAGGCGGGTCATTTTCTTTCATTTCACTTTCTATCTAAAACCTTTAGAGCCTTGAGAGAAAATGTCTGACAGTGGAAAAAGGGCACGGGTTGCTAGGGCTCCAGCGTCTAGAAGGAACTGGAATGATAACTTTCTTAGTGAAGAGAATGATGAAGCATACCTTAGGTATGCAGCATCTAAGGTTACTCCTTCCCGCGTACTACTGCAAGAAAATATTCATTTTGCAGTTATGCCCCTCTTTGACTCGACCCACTTTTCTTTTCTATTGACCTTGATCTATGCCTTCAATAAGGATTTGTTTCATGTGTTCCTAACCAACATGACCTTTAACGAGGATCACACAGCCATTTCTTCTTTTGTCCTTAAACAAAAAGTTGTGATAACTAAGGAGGATCTAGGAGAATATGTTCATCTTAGAACTCAAGGGACTAGAGCTCATACCTTCTCCACAAGACCTAAAAACGGTTGGTCCGAAATTAACCAGGTTCTTAGAAGTGCAAGCATACCCACACATGTCGCTCGGGTAGATACATTAAATCAAAATGCTAGGATAATCCAACATGTACTTAGGACATCAATTATTCCTAAAGCAGAAGATAGGGTTAATATGACTCCACTTCTTTCCTCAACCACTTTTCTAATTATGACTGGTCAACCCATTGATGAAGCACAATTGATCTTAGACTACATCTATTATCTTTCAGATATTGGTTTGGCTAGTGTAAAGAGGAAGAAAAATATTGCTTTAGGATATATTGTGTGTTACATTTTAGAGAGGAAGTACAACCTAGTTCATCCATCTGGTCCTTCTGAACTCCCACTGTACTTCACTGATGCTTCCTTTAGAGCATTATTTGGGAAAGAGGGTACAGTAGACAGCTCAGATGATAAGCCTCCTTCAGCTTCTGCTCCTTCAGGTGCACTTTCAACTGCATCCGGACCTTCACAGGATTTCTATCAAAATATGGTCCAACATTTTGATAGAATGGACCAAAGGTTTGATGGCATGGAGGCTCATTTGAAGAGGCAGGATGATCAATTTGATGCTATAAACACAAATATTGCTACTCTGAACAGCTACTTTGCGTTGTTTGGTGCTCCACCACTTCCTCTGGATCAGGGCCCTTCTCAGTTCTAGCTTGATTTGTTATGGTTTAGTTTGGATGTGATTGTGTTACTCTTTATATGTTTTAGGCTGTTTCTATGTTGTGGTGAGTGTTTGTTTTGAATATGATAGCAAGTTTTTTTTAAGATGTGCTTCAATGTATAACTTGCTATATTGTATGTTATAAATTGATTAGTAATGAAATGTTCCAGTGTTTCTGTGCTTATCTTTTTTTAGTGAATGGCCTTATTTTTTTTTAATTCACTTGACTATAGTTGATTATTGATCTAGAATGTTATTTGAGTTCATATTACAATTGAAAATACTATGCATAACTTTAAATTTTCAAATTTTTTTAGATTTCATTATGTTTTGGTGTGGATTAGAAGATCTTACTTAAATCTTATTTAGACATGTATTATTCAGTCTAAATTTGTGTATGTTTGATGTTTAATCATTATTCTCACAGTCTAAATCTTTGTGTTTGTTATTGTATTTGTGACTAAGAGATAATATTCTTGGAAAGAATCTTACATTTAAAGCAAAGCTTGAAAAGATGCACAAAATGTGCCACACAAGAAAAGATGTGCAATGTCGCCAAATGTGAAAAGACACACAAAGTGTGTCATCCAATAAAAGATGCGCAATGTCGCCAAAGTTTAATAAGGCACAAAATTAGCCTACATTTTGAAAAGATGCGCATAGTCGCCAAATTTTCTTTCCTTTTACTTTTTTTTTCCTCTATTTTCACTAATCAATACTTGTCACTATAGACTTAGACTTTTGATAATGTTATCTCATCTTCTGTACAAAATTGAGACTACTAATATATCTAATACATTACTACTTTAGATCAACTTTCTTCTCCTTAACATTCTATGCAATCTAACATTTTTGAGTATCTAGTTTTTGCATCTCAATTGAATATTGTAGTTAAACTTCTTTTAACATTTTTTCTTTTCTCAACTATTTTTAAGTGACCTTTTTTGCTGTTGGCAAAAGGGGGAGAGTTTTCTTATTTGTACTATTTTCTATTTTATTTGTTTGACTTATATATATTGTTTGACTTATGTATATTATGTGGTGTTTTGTATTTATTATTCTGTATGTTATGTACATGTGTTTGTGCTATTTGTGTTTGTACTATTTGCTATTTGTTTGTTTGACTATTTGTCTATTTGTTTGTGTGTGTTTGTGTTATCATTTCTACACTCTTTCCACTCTTTCCTTCCCTTCCATAGTGTATTCCATGTAAAATGCTCTATCCTCATATATCTTGATTAGTCTTTAAGGGGGAGCTTAGGGATAGGATGAGTCACTTTAGGGATCTTTTATTTAGGGGGAGTGTAGTTCTTTATTTAGGGGAGTACATTTAGTAGATGTTAGAAGATCTATTTTTGTATATTTCATTTCAAACAATAGTTGTTTTGCCATCATCAAAAAGGGGGAGATTGTTATGATTTGGGTGAATCATTTTAGTTCATTAGAATTCTAATCCAAGTTTATGTTTTTGATGATTACAAAAGCTTATTATTTTCCTATTTCATCCTCTAACATATATTTGAGTTTTTTTGTTGTGTGTACTAAAGTATTTTTCAGGAAATTCACACTCTAGATTGTTGAAGACTTCAAGTTCATTTATTCACTGTAAATGAAGTCTGTAAATTTTCTTTTTCTTGAGTCTGAGAGAGTGTGATTGTAAGTTGGATAACTGTGCACACACACACAATGGGGGAGTAAAAAGTTTAATTTTTTAAAACTGATCATACAGTATGATTTGATATCGTACGGGACAATCTGTAGAATGTGTCCTCTGAAAAGAACCCGCATGTAAAGAAAAATTTCTAAGGCATGTTCGTACAGTACGAATACGGTTTTGTACATGGGTTTTGCTGTACGAACTAGTCAAAATTGGGTTCGTCCATATGTTCGTACGGGACGAAATGTTCGAACAATGCTTACTGACTTGATCGTCTAAGCATTCGTACGGGATGAAATGTTCAGATGAAGCTTACTGACTTGATCGTCCAAGCGTTCGTACGGGGCGAAATGTTCAGACGAAGCTTACTTACTTGATCGTCTAAGCATTCGTACGGGACGAAATGTTCGGATGAAGCTTACTGACTTGATCGTCCAAGCGTTCGTACGGGATGAAATGTTCATCTGATGAGTCGTACGGGACGGAGCGTTTAATTTTTTGAATTGTTCGTACGGTACGATCTGAGATCGTCCGGGACAATCGACACGGACTTAACTTAAAATTTTAGTTTTCGGACGGTTTTTTCTGTCCCAAGTATAAAAATGACTCAAAACTGTTTGAAGGAAAATCCTTCTGTGAAAATTCTTTTGGGAAGTGAGAGGAGAGTGATTGGGAGAGTGTTTGGGAGTGAGTTTTGAGAGATCTTTCAATAGAAAATTGTGAGTAGATTCACAAGGTTATCCAATTGAGAGGATTTCTTTTACTTATTCTTCAAGCATCTTCCTAGTTCCTTGGAGACTTTTGCAAGAGCATTGTTCGAGAGGATTTTGGTTCTCTGCCGCACTTGGAGAGTGGAAAGGATGACGGTTCTCTGCCGCACTTGGAGAGTGGAAAGGACGACGGTTGACCAAGTCAAGCAAGTTGACCAAACAAGCCCTTAAGGGTCAAAACAGGTCATTTGACCAAATGATCTCCTCAGACCTTGGGACCACCTCCATTGGTCTCCAAATATCATTTTGAATCTGTTGATCCCTTCCCAGACCCTGGACCCACCTGGTTGACCAAGTCAACCTAGGTTGACCTAAAGGCCCATTAAGGGTCAAAACAGGCATTTTGACCAAATTGACTTTTCTAGACCTTGAGATCACTTCCCATAGACTCAAAACATCATCCCAGACATGTTGAGCCCAAACCCTGACTCTGGGTCAACCTGGTTGACCAAGTCAACCTAGGTTGACCATATCAACCTTTTAGCCTTTCCCACCTTGAATTAAGTCTCAGATGTATTCAAACCTCCTCTAAAACTTTGTTAAATCATGTTGATCACTTCCTCTAGTGATTTTGATCCAACTAGACCTTTGACCTGGTCAATAGTTGACTTGGTCAACTATGACCTAGGGTTAACCTGATTTGACTCAAATGGATTAAATCAATCATACCCCCAAAATCATATCCTTAAGTTCTCAATTTTATCCCAATATATGTTTCAAATATACTTGGACATGTCTTGGGTCAAACCCAAGTCAAGTTGACTTGGTCAACTTAACAAATTTTTTTGCTCAAACCTTCATTTATGAGCTCTTATTTTAACTCTTAAACATCAAACCCTTGAACCCATCCAAGCAGCTCCCTAGACATCCTTTCATGCCACCTCACCAGTCAACAAGTCAAGTTGACTGGTCAAACAGTCAAAACAAGGCATTAGGAGGGGTCAAACTTGGTCAAATGAGCTCTTAAGCCTTAATCCTTCAAACCTAAACCCTTCTAACAGCTCTAACACCTTCTAGAACCTCCCTAGGACTTTCCTCAGCCATTAGATCAAGATCCAAGGGATTAGATTGCTCCCATGTGTAAATGGTGACCAATAAGCTTTCCAAATCACTTATCCTCTTGTCCTTGATTCCCCTGCTCTCTAACCGTTTGGGGGACAGGTGGAATCCTACTAGGAGCTCCCTCTAGTTGATCACAGCCGTCCAAGCCAGCTGAGATCAATTGAATAGGGTAAAAACCTTCTTTAGAGCCTCAATTCTAACGCTGATATTCTCTCACCATCCTCAAGCTCTAAGGCTCATATCTAGATTCATTTTGAATCTCCAGACCCCCCTCCTCACTTCCCAAGTGAAACCCAACCATGGGAAGCTCGTCGGCGATGATCTTTCGGCCACCCCATTTAAGTTATGTCCAAGGCGTCCTCAGCTCGATCCGTGGCTTTTCGAACCGCACTTTCAACAAGGAAAACATACGTGGACAGTCAACAAGCTCAGAGATTCAACAATTTTCAAAATCCATTGGTTAGATCTTCTTAAAACTCAAACCCTAGTTTAAAAACCTTAGCTAATTATCTTTTGATTAATTGCTTTTCAAGCTTTAAATCCAACTCCACATAACTTCTGTTCATGTAAGGAATCTAGGTTTAAAATTTTATTAAATTCTATCATTTAACTCGAGAGAACGAGCTAAATTTTGAGTTTAGGGCTTAATTCGCCCTCAGTTTGGCCTGAACAAAATTGCAGCCATAGATCTTATGATTATTGGCATAGATTTTGTTTAACTGTGTGTATATCCATACGCGTATAGACTTCTTCAGATTGATTTATCATCAGGATCAATCTGGACCGTCGATTCAGAAACATGGATGATCGAACGTTAGAGGGGGCATGCTGTTATGATTTGGGTGAATCGTTTTTGTTCATGAGAATTCTAATCCAAGTTTATGTTTTTGATGATTACAAAAGCTTATTGTTTGTCTATTTCATCCTCTAACATATATTTGAGTATTTTTTGTTGTGTGTACTAAAGTGTTTTTAAGGAAATTGACACTCTAGATTATTGAAGACTTCAAGTTCATTTATTCACTGTAAATGAAGTCTGTAAATTTTCTTTTTCTTGAGTCTGAGAGAGTGTGATTGTAAGTTGGATAACTGTGCACACACACACAATGGGGGAGTAAAAAGTTTAATTTTTTAAAACTGATCGTACAGTACAATTTGATATCGTACGGGACGATCTGTAGAATGTGTCCTCCGAAAAGAACCCGCATGAAAAGAAAATTTTCTAAGGCATGTTCGTACAGTACAAATACGGTTTCATACATGGGTTTTGCTGTACGAACTAGTCAAAATTGGGTTCATCCATATGTTCGTACGGGACAAAATGTTCAGACGAAGCTTACTGACTTGATCGTCCAAGCATTCGTACGGGACGAAATGTTCGGATGAAGCTTACTGACTTGATTGTCCAAGCATTCGTACGGGACGAAATGTTCGGACGAAGCTTACTGACTTGATCGTCCAAGCATTCGTACGGGATGAAATGTTCATCTGATGAGTCATCTGGGACGGAGCGTTCAATTTTTTGAATTATTCGTACGGTACGATCTGAGATCATCCGGGACAATCGATGCGGACTTAACTTGAAATTTCAGTTTTTGGACGATTTTTTCTGTCCCAAGTATAAAAATGACTCAAAACTGTTTGAAGGAAAATCCTTCTGCAAAAATTCTTTTGGGAAGTAAGAGGAGAGTGATTGGGAGAGTGTTTGGGAGTGAGTTTTGAGAGATCTTTCAAGAGAAAATTGTGAGTAGATTCAAAAGGTTATCCAATTGAGAGGATTTCTTTTACTTGTTCTTCAAGCATCTTCCTAGTTCCTTGGAGACTTTTGCAAGAGCATTGTTTGAGAGGATTCCGGTTCTCTACCACACTTGGAGAGTGGAAAGAATGACGGTTCTCTACTGCACTTGGAGAGTGGAAAGGATGACGGTTCTCTGCCGCACTTGGAGGGTGAAAAGGACGACGGTTCTCTGCCACACCGGGGTTGGTGGAAGAGAGTTTGTAAAGGCTTCTCCACCTTGCTGTGGGGGCAAAAGGAGAGTCACTTGGTTTTATTGTAATACCTAGAGAAGGAGTCTGTTGGGAGTGGATGTAGGTCGTGTTTGACCGAACCACTATAAATTCAGGTGTCTTCTGTTCACTGTTTATTTTCTGCATTTTTATTTTTCCGTAGTATATTTTCTCAGTGGTTGAATTTTTGTGTTGAATAAAAGAGCAAAAAATTATCTGTGTTCGTACTGTACGAATTTATATCTTACTGTACGAGTAGCATTAAATTTTTCCAAAATATTCAGCATATTTTTTTAAAGGGGCCAATTCACCCCCCCCCCTCTTAGTTAGCCTAGGGACGTGTGCAATAGGTCTAACAACCTATTCGGACTATCACATGCTTACGTGGATTAATACGTCTCATTTCTACGGCTCAATCATCCTGTGATGATTACCGGTGGCGCAATGATTACGCTGCCAGCAATCATTGCCCGAGCCAGGCTCCGCACGGTAATCAGCCGCCATGTGGCCTATCCGAGGCATATTTAATTTTATTTTATTTTTAATTAGTTTTAAGTATATTTTGATTAACAGAAAATAAAAAAATATTAAAAATTAATTGTAAATCCAAATTTTAAGTATTTTATATCCAAATTTTTAGAAATTAAAATCCTCTAATTTAAAAAATAAATTTATATTAAAATATTAAATATATTTTAAATAATTTAAAAAATATATATATTTAATTTCAAATATTTAATTAATATTAATTTAATATTAATTTAAATACTTTTGAAATTCAAATTTGAGTTTAAATATTCTATGATATTATTTAAAGTATATTTCTAAAATTAAATTAAATTTAAAATATTTTCTTTAAAATACTTTAAATAATTTTCATTATTCTAATATTCAGTTAACATTAAAATTGATATTAAATAAATAAATAATTTTTATTTTAAATATTCAATAGATACATTTTAAATAATTAAAATTATTTAAGCATTCAAATATTTAGCTAATATTTAATTTGATCTAATTTAAAATTATTTTAAATATTAGTTAATTTTAAATTATTTAAACTCATTTAATTGATTTAAAACTTAAAAATTCATAATAAAATTCAAATTAATTCATGAAATATAAATAATATTTCAAAATTATTGAAATTTTAAATACTTTAATTTAAAATTAATTTTAAGTAATTTGAATAATTTGAATAGCTTAATATTTAATTAATATTTAATTAAATATTATGTTTATATAAAAAAATAATTAAAAATTATTTTCAAACTACTTTAAAATCAGTGGATCTCTCAAATTATTTTAATTGAAGATATTTTTAATTATTGTATTTTAAAACTTTTATTATTATATATAGGTTTTATATAAAAGTATATTTTAAAACTCATTTTAAAACTATATGTATTTAAATCCTTGAACTTTGAGAGATCACTTAAAAGTTTGAACATAGATTGAGCTTGATTGAATAGGATTTATTTGGAGTGATGATTAATCAATGAATAATTACTTGGTTTAATTATTCATTGATTAATCCTCTAATTAATCAAATTTTAACTTTATTTGCATGCTTAGGGTGCACACACTTGCACTTAGCTTTAGGAATCTCCTAGATTTAGGATTGGTAGTGATTTTGTGTATTTACATATACTTGTTTGAGGGTTAGTGACTTTGATTAGACCCATTTAACCTAATGACATCATTAAGGATAATAATTAAAGACTTGATTAGAGAACTTAGAATATTTACAATAATTAAGATATACCTCATTTTGACTTGAAACCTTGAATAGTTAAACTTAGTGACACTCTCAGCCCTAGGAAAAATTCCCACTGAATTTTAAAGTCATTAAGCCCCTTAATTAATTTAATCAAAATCAAAGCTTAATTAAACCTTAAAAACTTCCAGAAAATATATTAAATAAAATATAAATCTATAAATTACACATAATACCTTAAACTGACCAGAATTAAATCCTTAATCAATGAAAAATAAAAGCCCCTTGATTGGACTTTAAAATCAAACTTAATTTAATTTCAATTGAAATTCAATATTTAATTAATTTAATTAATTAAAAATAATTAAAAAATCCAAAAATTTTCCAAGCTCTTGGAGGTCACTCCTTAGGTCATTCTTGACCTTTGGATTTGATTTCAAGGAGTTTGGAGGTTATTTGGATTCAAATCATCAAAAGGCCTCAAACTAAACAAATTAAATAATTCAAATAATTGTCAAATTTTCAAAAATTCATAACTAATACAAATGAACTCCAAATTGAGCAAACTCAAAGGCATACAACTCATCTTAAGGTCTAATATTTATAAAAAATGTTAAGTTTCTAGAAATCAATCAATTTTGAAGAAAGTGAACTTTTGGTCAAACCTAGTTCAAAATCAAGTCAAAACTTCAAACCTTCATAATAAAATATAAAAAAATCTAATTTCAGTGTACTTACAATCTAACTAATTGTATTAAGTTCTAATATTTTAATAAAATATTAACTTTCTAGAAAATACTTTAAATCAAGAAGTCAACTTTTGACCCCTTAATTAAATGATTAAAATAATCTAGAAAATTCCAAAATTTAATAATTAATTTCAAATTATAGAAAATATTAAATTGATATTTAAAACACTCAACTTAACACCTTAATACATAACAACCACTCCTGAAATGAAGTTTTTAGGTTGGACTACTCCGGGCTGCGGGGCTACGTGTCATAAGGAGGCTTTGTTCCTCGAGCCTGGTGGCACAACGTCACAAATGGATTCTAAGTAGTGTTAAACTAAAAATGGATTAATTCTTAATGATTTAACTAAATTTAAAATCCTTAATTCAAATACATTAATTTGGTTTATCGGCTGGAATACTCCAGGCTGCGGAGCTACGTGTCCTAAGGAGGCTTTGTTCCTCGAGCCTGGTGGCACAACACCACAAACTGGTTAATAGAAAATCTAAATAAATTAAAACATCAAAACCAGCAACCAATCAACTTTAATTAAAATTTAATTGACCCTTAAATTTAATCAAAATCAAATCATTTAATTATCTCGGGTATCACTAGGTAACCCAGGCCTATGAGACTTTTAAATTAGCCCAAGAAAGGTGAAATAAACTTCACGGCCTCGGTGTGCAACAAAGGTGGTATCCCAAAAATAATTAAAATTAATTTTAAAATTAACTTTAAACCATTAAGACCTAAATTCCAATTAAAATCTCTTTGAAACCTTTTTCAACCAACCAGAACATCAAATAACTTTAACTAATTATCCTACTAGGACATATCCAAACTATACAGCCTACCTCACACACTTTAGATGGTTTGCTAGGATAACCAACTCAAGTGTTAGGCTAGGTCGGTGTTTACCCTTTCGAGGTTTTCATTGCATGCTAGTTGCTAGATTTAAGTAATTAATGTTGATGTGTTTGTCTATCTATTTATTATACTCTGTGTTAATTTGATTATACATTAGATCTACCCCTAGGCTAGGAATAATTTATACTAATTCAATTTTATGCAGGTGGCCATGCTCGCACAGGGCATTTAAAACTAAAGGGGGCAAATAATTAAGCCTTAAAAATTAACAAGTTTTGTGCAGGAGTTAAGCATGCTAAGACCCCCTTTAAAATTAAAAAAGCATGGCCAAGCGTGGTTGTGATTTGAGTATTTTAATTTCAAATATTAACTACTTGAGATGAATTATAACTGCTTGGGATGTCAAATATAATTATTGATTATTTGGATAACCCTACAGGATCTAGTCTAGATTTTTTTTTATTTTGATTAATGTAATTTAATTCAATTTTGAGTTGTAATGTGTCAAGCGATTTGAGATGGGATATAAATCTAATCTAAAATTCAAAGAGAAGGGTGGCATCCCTCAGGCGAGAATCGTCTTCATTTGAAGATTCAGATTCAGATGTTTTTAAGTATCCAAAGAGAAAAGATAACCCCCTTTCAAGGGAGAGTTTCTTTTCATTTGGATATCCAGACCTGACGATCTAAGGAGTTACAAGAATACGAAGAGTGAGAAGACCCATTCTCAAAGCCACTTGAGTCTTAGGAGTAGAATCCGGGTTGTAGTCAGTGGTACCCGGCCACTTTACTTTCCTGCAGACCCTGGATTGTATAATTAAAATGCACTTACCTATGGACTTTCATTTTGAATATTTATTTAATTGATTTAATTATTTGATTGATTTAATTGATGTGTTGATTGCGATTAGGATTTGCCTACTTTTATTAGTTTTTTGCGATCTTGCATGTCGTATTTGATTTAGCCTGGAATCCAATCGGAGGCTCATGAGGGTACGGTCAAAACTATTTCTACTTTAACTAAAATTTAAAATATTTAGGCTCAGATAGAAACTCTAACGCTTTTAAGAAGTAAGCCCAGATTTGCTGGGGGCTTTTCATGCATTCATATTGACTTTTCTCTTCCGTGTTAGGCACCTCCCCGCCTGCGGGTTTTGGCAGACCACCTGACCTATTAGGGTGTAGTTCTGTCCAAGGGGATGTTGTGTAATCCCTAGGATAAAATCTATTTTTAATCCTAATTTTTAAACTACTTCATTCTAATTTCAAGCACTTAATTAAGTTAACTAGCTTGCATTACATTCGATATAAATTAAAAATTGAGTCTAATTCTTAATTGTATCTTTAGCTTAAGAATTTCACCCAATATATGTTAATGGGCTAATTAGGAATCTACTCTAGATGTTGGCCCCGCTCTCCTTAAACCAATCTTAAACAACGTCCCTAACTATTCTTTCATAAAAGACCAGACACACGGTTTTGAAGTGTTTAGGTGGTTTAGCTGGCTCCCCAATCCAGGCCGGGGTAAGTCTAGGATTGCATTGCATTAGCTAGGATCCAGGTCACTGATTTTCAGTACCCATTTTAGACTTATGTTCTGAGGCAGATTTTTTAATCTTAAGATCTCAACCTCCGGGAATCTAATTCCCACTTTCTAATAAAATTGATCACTTAAACATTAAATCTCTTTCAATCTAATTCAAGCCCAATACTTAGGATAGGCTGGGGTGTTTTTGAAGTAACTCAGAATCTCAAAATACCTCATACCCTTCCTCCTTTGACTCTAGAAAGAACTGCTCAAATTGGATCCAGTCCCTATTGAAATTCCAGTCCCTACCTCCTTTGAAATTAAAACTTTGAAAATCTTAAATGAAATTCATATCACTATTTTAATCGAATGTATTCGTAGGAAAATTTCTGGTTCCCTATGATGTAATTAACTATGACGGCTTGCGCTCATAGGAGATTTAGAAACCCAGACCAGATTTTCAAAATCAAACTTTTCAAAACTTTAATTAATTATCTTTAGAAAATCAAAACAAAAATGGCAATCATTATTGTCATATTCAAACTATCGATAATGATTGATATCTTCTTTTTCAGATAGATAAATCAATTATAATCATACCCTTGATTATGAAATTAATGATCTCTATCTAGATTATTATAGTCAAGCATTGGATTAAACATCATTTTAATCCTTCGGGATTATACGTTGTTTCACCTTGAGTTTGATTACAATAATCAAGATAAAATCTGAAGTTTTGAAATATGAACCTATTAGGGAACGATATGTTCACCTTTCGAGGTGATATATCATTCATAATAAGTGTTCGATTTAAAATATTCAAAATTCCAGAAATTTTAAGTTTCCCAAAGAAAATTAAATATTTTCAAAACTATAAATTTTTATATATTTTTCAATCAAAATAAGGGCATCACTTTATAACAAAAGATTCCTATAGGACTTCTAAATGTAGTGTTTCTCTCATCTTCTGGGGCCATCTTGATCTGATTATAACCTGACGAGTCATCCATAAAGGAGAAAACAACATGTGAGAAGGCAATGTCCACAATAAGTTTTGGAATTGGCAAAGGAAATTCATCCTTAGGACATGCCTTATTCAGGTCTCTATAGTCAACATAGACTCAGATTTGACTATTTTTCTTTCAAATTGGCACGATGTTAGCTACCCAAGAGGGGTATTGTTACTCTCAGATAAATCTGGCCTCGGCCAACTTCTTGACTTCAAAAATGACTTATTGTTTGATCTCCACTTGTATGCGTTATAGAGCTTGCTTGACAGGAATGACATTATGCCAGATTCTAAGTTTATGGACTACTACATCAACGAACAATCCTGGCATTTAATCGTATGTCTAGGTGAAGATGTCCTTAAAATTGGATAAAAGTTGAATTAGATCCCTAGACTCATCCTCACTTAATAAAGAACTTATGAAGGTGGTGCGAGGGTCATCCTTTATTCCAAGGTTGATTTCTTAAAGTTCATCAACTGTTGACTTATTTTTTTCTTAGAATTTAGGGGGTACATCCTAAACCTGAAGTTTGTTAGAATTGTCGAAAGTCTCCAAACAAAGTCTATTGAGTGAATCAATGACTTTAGTAGGGAAACTTTTTAGATTTAAGATGACTAGTTATCCTTAAATACAATTCATCATTATCAAATGAACTAATGGTACCAAAGCTGACAGCACTTGTCCATTTCTTATTAAATTTTGAATTCTAAATATTTTCATAGTATCTAGCTTGACCCTTAGTCCATCGACTCAGAGAAAACCCTTTAAAGATAAGAGCTTTGGCGCCAATAGGAAAGTAGCCAAAAGGTAATTCCATTAATTTGTTAAAGCTTGCCTCCTCAAGGATTACATCATCTTCGTTCCTCAAGGAGGAGGAGCCAGGGAATAACTTCTGGACTTTTCTTACTTCTTCATCTAAGTTAGGGGCATCCTTAATTACTAACCTTGAGACCCTATCACCAGACAGTAGGGTTAAGGTTAAAATTCAACTGCCCTATTAAGCTTTTTATATAGACTCAATTCAGGCTTGTCACTTTGAATATTTAATTTGGTACCCTCCTAGTCACTATCTAATTCTAAGGTGAGATCAAACTTCAGAGGATGATTTATTTTTTCATAGTCAAAAGTAATTCTATCACCCCTTTTTCTTGATTCTTCATTAGAACTTGATTTAAGTTTGATGTATATTAGGGGATTCTTTTTTCAATTGAAGGACGGAGATTGTTGCAAATTAGTTTTCATAACTATGCTTTTATATCATGTATTTTTAATGATACTAAAATCTTATTATTTGATTATTATTTCTCCTAACATATGTTGGAAATGTTATTTGTGTGTACTAACATTTTAGGGAAATCATGAAATCATACTCCAGACTGCTAAAGACTTTAAGACAGAGACATATTAGATTAAGGTTTATGATATTTGAAGTCTGTATTTTTTATTTTTTTTTAGTCTGAGAGAGTGTGATTGTAAATTGGGTAACCGTGCACACACACACTGGTGGAGTAAGACATAAATAAAATTTTAACGACTAATTGAACTGTATGATTACCAATCGTACTGGACGATTAGTATGAGTTTCCCTTCAGAATGGAGCTGTTTGAACCATTATTGGAAAAATTTCTAAGTACATTTCATTATGTATGAAATGATTTCATCCCGGATGCTAATCAGAGTACAAAATTAGGTTCATCCCATACGAATGCACTAAAATTTGAACTGATCATAGTACGAAGCGTGCTCGTATAGACGCCGATCAAAGTATGAAATAGGGTTCATACATGATCATACAGATGAAAGGGTGCATTTTTTGAACTAATCGTACTGTATGATATGGGTTCATATAGACGCCAATCAGAGTATGAAATGGGGTTCATACATATTCGTACAAATGAAAGTCTCATTTTTTGAACTGATCATACTGTATGATCTACATTCGTATAGACACTGATCAGAATACGAAAAGAGGTTTGTACAGTATCGTATGAGACTTTTTAAACTATTTATTTGCATAATGTTTGATTATACAGAATGATCCAAGTCTATTAAACTTAAAATTTTCAATTTTTGGATGATTTTTCTTGTCTTTTGTATATAAGGGTCCTAAAAACTAACTACCATTGCCACTTTCTTTGAAAATTCTCTTGAGTGTGCCTTAGGAGTGTGTTTGGGAGAGTGTTTAGAGAGTGGAGAGTGAGAGATCTTGTGAAAGGGATTTGTGAGAGGATTTATAAAGGTGCCTAATAGTGAGGATCTTATATTTGTTCTTCATTGTTCTTCCCTACTTCCTTGAAGGCTACTGAGAGAAGATTTTTAGAAGGAGATTTGGTACTCTGCCGACACCTGAAGGGTATGAAAGGATACTTGGTACTCTGCTGACACCTAGAGGGTGTAAAAGGATGCTTGGTACACTACCGACACCTGGAGAGTGTGAAAGGATGGTGGGTTCTCTAACTTCACTAGGAGGGTGAAAAAGGATAATGATTCTCTGTCGTACTGGGTTAGTGGAAGAGAGATTGTTGTAAGGACTTCTTCTGCTTGCTGTGGGGGCTAAAGGAGAGATGCTAGTGTTTAGTGTAATACTTGAAGGAGTCTCCGGGGACTGGACGTTGGTCTTGTTAGACTGAACCACTATAAAATCTTATGTTTTCTGTTCTCCTTTATTTTTTACATTTTTATTTTACGCACTCTAATATTTTATTGTTGAAAATTTTTTTATGAAAATCATATTCAAACAACTGCATATTTTAAGGATCAGAGATTTAATTTTCTAGAAATGGTTTTACAAAATTTCAAAAATACTTTTTAAACAAATTACTAATTCACCTCCCTCTTAGTTAGCCTTGGGATAATTAACTTAGGTTTAATAACCTACTGAGAATTTACAAGTGGAATCAGAGCCTATTTTCAAAAATTAAAGTTTAGACAACTTTTTGAAATGATCATGGCTACTTTTGGAAACCGTAATACACCTGAAGGATATTTGATCACTAGACCCCCATTGTTTGATAACATCCCTTTCTATTTTTAGAAAACACGAATATTTACTTTTCTTCAATCGCTTGATTATCGCATGTGAATTTTAAAATATGAAGATTACACTAGTCCCACTAGACTTGTTGAAGGTATAAGATTTGAAACACCTTTTAATGAGTGGAAAGTAGAAGAAAAAGAACTAGCTCAGTTAAATGCTAAATGCTTAATTAGTCTTTTCTGTGCACTTAAATCTGAGGACTATATATGTGTTTCAACCTGTAAATCCAGAAAAGAAATATGGGATAGACTTTGCTTCACATATGAAGGAATAAATAAGGTGAAATAATCTTGATTGAAAATTTTATTACATGATTATAAACTCTTTCGTATAAAACCGAATGAGTCAATTAGTGACATGTATACTCGTTTTGCACAGATAGTCACCTCATTGCATGTTTTAGGTAGGGAGCTAACGAATGCTGAAAAAGTAAATAAAATTCTTTATTATTTACCTACTACTGATACGAAGATAATTTCTATAACCGAATCAAAAAACTTAAATGTTTATTCTATTGATAATCTTCTTGGAACACTAATTACTTACGAGCAAGGAGTGACTCAAAAATAGATTGATGTAGGAGACAAGCGAAAGGAGAAAAATATTGCATTGAAAGTGGATGACTCAGAGAGTGATCAGTCATAACCTGAGGATGAAGAAGATATTACTCTCATGACGAGGCAATTCAAAAGTTTTTTAAGAAGGAAGCAAAGGAGATGTCAACAATGGAAAAAGGGTAAGTTCCATAAAAATGCTAAGGCTTCTAATCAAGTAATATGTTATAAATGTAGGAAGCCAGGGCACATTAAATCTGATTGTCCAAATCTCAAAGAAAATCCTAGCAAGGAGGAGGTCGAGGAGAAAACAAATATGAAGAAGGGCAAGAAGAGATTGCAGAAAGCATTTTGGGCGAATTCAACTTTAGGTTCCTCAGAAATAGAAGTAGAGGAGGAAGTCACGAACTTATGTTTAATGGTCGATAAATTTGATTAGTTAGATCAAGAAGAGATATGTGACTTAACATATGATGAGTTGTTTAAAGTTTCTGAGAAAGTTCATACTGCATATAGGAAACTCATAAAACTGCATGCCAAGCTAAATATTAAATTTTTAGATTTACAAAAAGAGCTTGAAATCCTTAGGAAAGATCACACATTAATTGATAACAATCATATGATTTTCTTGGATGAGTTGATGATTTGAACAAAAAGCATAAACTTTTGAAGTCATCACACATTGAACTTGAGAATGATTGTAAAGTTCTTTTGGAAGAAATAGAACATAGAGAGATTAATTTGAATATGGAAATTCTTATGTTAGAAAGTAGAAACTCATATCTTGAGTTAGAATAGGAAAATAGACTGACACCTACACTTAAAAAAATTCTTTAGGTCTAAGCAAAAGAGGATGAGTTCGACACCTAGGAAAAGATCTTATAATGCACATAGACTGGTAAACCATTTTCCTTGAGTGAAGTTTTTTTCTTATGGAATGACTAGGCATATTTCCCACATATGTATAATTCATAGTAGAACACATTTAGTGTGGAGATCTAAGATGTATAATTTACTACATATTAAATAAGTATCTAGTTTATTTTTGCCAAGAGAAGAATCCAAACTTATTTGGGTTCCCAAGTCTAACATTTAATCTTTATGTAGAAATGCTCTCATACAAGATCTCATGAGAGTATTTGGTACCTGGAAAGTGGATGTTTGAAGCATATTACTGAAGATACAACTCAATTCATATCATTGGAAGCTAGGAATGGAGGCAAGGTTACAATGGGAGATAATACCACGAAAAAGGTGGTAGGTACAGGTATGATTGGAAAGTTGAACAATTTTTTCATTAAAAATGTCTTATTGGTAGATGGCTTAAAGAATAACCTATTGAGTATTAGTCAGCTATGCGATAATGGGTATAATGTAAAAAATTTTCCCACTAGCTGCATAATAAGCAAAATGGAATTGATATTTTGCATGGAATTCGGGTAAACAATGTGTACATGCTTAATTTGAATGTTATTAAATCTTCTAATATTTTTGTCTAAAAATAATAACTAATGAATCATGGTTACAGCATAGAAGGCTTTGTCATGCAAGCATGAAAAACTTAAGGAAAATTACCCAAAAAGAACTGGTTAGAGGAATACCTAAACTAGACTTTACTAAGGATCACCTGTGTGATCCATGTCAATTAGGTAAATAGGTGAAGTCCTCCTTTCATTCCATGAAGGATCTTAGAACTAGCAAACCATTGGAAATCATTCATATGGATCTTTTTGGACTGGTTAGCACTTAAGTCTAGGAGGTAAAGCTTTTGGATTTGTGATAGTTGATGACCTTTCTAGATTCACTTTGGTTAAATTCTTATCACAGAAGAGTGAATCATTTGATGAATTTAAAACTTTTTATACTTGGATTCAGAGAAAGTTAGGGTGTGAAATTTTTTCAATTTAAAGTAATCATGGAAGAGAATTTGAAAATAAAAAATTTGAAGATTTTTGTAAAGAGAAAGGAATTGAACATATTTTTTTAGCACCTAGGACCCCTTAGCAGAATGGGGTAGTCAAAAGGAAGAATAAAATATTGATAGAAGCCGCTAGAGCTATATTAGTTGAATACTCACTTCCAAAATATTTTTGGGCTGAAGTGGATAGCACAACTTGTTATCTTTTGAATAGGGTGAACATAAGATCCAAGTTGAATAAGAAATCCTATGAACTTCTTAAGGGGAATACACCTAATCTTTCACATTTACATGTTTTTGGATGTAAGGTGTTCATTCATAATAATGGTAAAACTCCTTTAGGAAAATTTGATCCAAAATCTGATGAAGGAATTTTTCTTGGATATTCTAGTGTTGGAAAATCGTATATGGTGTTTAACAAGAGAGATTTGGTGATTGAGGAGACCACACATATAGTTTTTGATGAATCTGGCATTTGGAAGAGCCAAGGTTGGAAGAAGATCATGTTAAAAATATTAAAAACATCTCCGGAGAAATTAAAAAAATAAAGTTGGAAGAAAAGGTTGAAATAGAAAATACTTTACCTAGAGAATGGAAATTTTCTAAGAGTCATCCTAAGGAATTGATTTTACGTGAACCTAGTGAGGGTGTTAGGACTAAGCATGGAATTAACAAAGAAGTGAATCATTCTATTTTTATATCAATGATTAAATCTACTAATATAAATCAAGCCCTTTAGGATGAATTTTATATTTTGTCCATGCAAGAAGAATTGAATCAATTTGTAAAAAATGATGTTTGAGAGTTAATTGAAAGGCCTAAGGATCAAAGTGTAGTTGGAACTAAATGGGAGTTCAAAAATAAAATGA
Source organism: Dendrobium chrysotoxum (assembly GCA_019925795.1). Classification (NCBI taxonomy): domain Eukaryota; kingdom Viridiplantae; phylum Streptophyta; class Magnoliopsida; order Asparagales; family Orchidaceae; genus Dendrobium; species Dendrobium chrysotoxum. The sequence goes on along the minus strand of CM034298.1, from coordinate 44,140,962 downwards.
ATGATTCATGAATTGTGACTAAAAATAAGGCTAGATTGGTGGCCAAGGGGTATAATCAAATAGAAGGGATTAATTTTGAAGAAACTTTTACCCCTAAAGCCATACTTGAAGCAATTAGGGTTTTGCTAGCCTTTGCCTGTTTTAAAGGTTTTAAATTGTATCAAATGGATGTTAAAAGTGACTCTTTCAATGGGGTGATATAAGAGGATATTTATGTTTAGTAACCTCCAAGTTTTAAAAATTCTAAATTCCCTAATCATATTTTTAAATTGAAAAAGGTATTATATGGACTAAAATAGGCACCTAGGGTGTGGTATGAGAGTTTAAGAACTTTTCTATTGGAAAGATTAATTGTTAAAGGAAGTGTGGACACCACTCTCTTTTTGAAAAGGATAGGAAATGACCTACTCATTGTTTAAATATATGTTGATGATTTCTTGTTTGGATAGACTGATAAAAATCTTTGTGATGAATTTTTAAAAACTATGAGTAGTGAATTTGAGATGAGTTTGATGGGAGACTTGAGTTAGTTTCTTGATTTTAGCATAAAGCAAAGAGAGGAAGGAATATTTTCAGTCAGTTGAAGTATGTTAAGGAAATACTCAAAAAGTATAAAAGGAATAATGCCAAACCAGTAACTGCACTAATGAGTTCCTCAGTGCAGCTAGAGAAGGACCCTAAGGGAAAATATATTGATCAAAAGAAATTTAGAGGAATAATTGAATCATTACTTTACTTGACGGCTAGCAGACCAGATATAATGTTCAGTGTTTATTTGTGTGCTAGATTTCAATCTGATCCAATGGAATTATATTTGATAGTAGTGAAAAGAATATTGAGATATCTTTTGGGAACTTAAAACTTAGGAATTTTGTATCCTAAGCATAGCTCTTCTTTTAAAATAATTGGATATTTTGATTCAGATTTTATCAAGATAGATATGAAAAATACTTCTGTAACTTATCAATTTATTTAAAATTCTCTAATTTCTTGGTCCAGTCAAAAATAGAATTCAGTAGCCCTTTCTATTACTGAAGCTGAATACATTTCCTTAAGTAGTTGTGTGGCACAGGTTCTTTGGTTAAAATAATAGTTGATTGACTTAGAATTTTTTCTTGGCATAATTCCAATTTTCTGTGAAAATACTAGTTTTATATGCATTTCAAAGAATCCTATCCAACATTCTAGAACCAAGCATATAGATATAAGGCATCACTTCATTAGAGATCATGTAGCTAAGGGAGAAATTAAATTACATCATGTTTCAACTGAAAATCACCTTGCAGACATTTTTACAAAACCACTAGCTTTTAACACATTTAGCATTTTAAGGACAAGGCTAGGTGTGATTGATCTTAATGCTTGATTTGAAATTCTGCAAACTTGACTTGTAGTGTAATTATGTGTTTGTTTATTTTTATTATTTTTTTATTACGATTTATATGTTTAAGTGTTTTCAATTTTAGATTTTTTTACTTAATTTTTAGTGTTTTTATTGTTGGTCCTATTTTTGAAATATTTACATGTCAATGGTTTTAGAATAATTGGTTTTGAAAAGGTTTTCTGGTGGTCATATTTTATTTTAAGTGTTTAATTCATACTGGACAAAATTTCTTCGTACTATACAAATTTTGTAGCTTGTACATGACAATTTTTTTGTTGAGGTGATGGAACTTAGGTTTTCATAGGAATTTATACTGTACGACACATCATCATACTGTATGATATGTGCAATTTTATCTATATGCATGGGGACAATTTTATAGTTGCTGTCAGTTATTATTACTAATCGTACGTACAAATGTGTAGTTCATTTATACGATCCTTATTATCAATTTTGGAGAAGGACGAACCCAACCATCAGCAAATGTTCTTTAATATTCTGATCATCCCGAATGAGCACCTATTCATCTGTACGATTGTTTGGTCAAAAAGTCTGTATGAAAGGATGCCTCGGGAAAAGTAGTTTATGAAAAGCCGTTTCATTTTTTGGCCATTTTTATTCATCTGTACGAAACATAAATCATCATGTACAATTTCAGAATCGTACGTATGATCATATTTTCATAATGTAAGATCATCGTTATTCATTAAATGCAAAAGGCATTTGATGGTTTTATTCACAATCACTTTCAATCTTCTAACCCTCTCGAGTCCAAATGGTAGAATGGATAGTAGTAGCAAACGTGCATGAGTTTCTAGGGGATCTTCCTCTCGCACTAATAGGGATAATGATTTCTTGTCCAAGGAGAATGAAAAATCTTTCGATAGGTATTGTGCAGCCAAAATCACTCCTTCTAGAATTCTCATTCAAGGATATCTAAACTTTTCTGTCATGCCCCTATTTGCCTCAACTTCAACTTTCTTTCATTCTGACCTTATTCCATGCCTACCACAAAGAAACCTTTCAGATATTTTTAGTAAATATGAAAGTAAATGAAGATCACACTAGGTTGTCTTCCTATGATTTCAAGCAAAGAATCTAAATCACTAAGGAAGACTTAGGGAATTTTCTCCATCTTAAAACTCAAGGGGTTTGGGCACACACGATAACCTCTAGAATTGACTATAACTTGACTGAAGTGAACCAAACTCTTAGAGGTGTTTGTTAAATCACCACCTACCTCGTGTCTATACCCTGAATCAAAATGCCAGGATCATCGAGCATGTTTTGAGAACCTCTATCATTCCCAAAGCTAGTGATCACATAAATATGACCCCTCTTTTGTCCACTATCACTTACCTGATAATGACTAAAACTCATTTTATTGAAGCCCAACTTATCATGAATAATATTTACAATCTTTCTGATATTGAACATCCTCACAATAAGAAAAAAAAAGAATGTGGCTTTAGGACATTTAATCACATATATTTTGGAGAAGAAATACAACTTGGTCCATCCTGATGCCCCCACTGAACTTCCAACTTATTTTAGTAATGCCTCTTTCAAGCACTCTTTAATCAGGATCAAGAATCAAACGGAGAAGGAGCCCCTGCTCTAGCACCTGCACCTGGACCTGACCAGAACTACTATCAAGAAATGATCCAGTGCTTCGATAGACTTGAAACTAACTTTGATCAACGATTTGATCAAATTAGGAATCACTCAAATTTGTAGGATGCACGATATAATAAAGATTTGGGGTGGATTTGGGGGTAGTTTGATTCAATGAACATGAATATAGCTATAATGAGTAGTTATTTTTTAGTGTTTAATCCACCACCTCCTCTTGATCAGGGCCCTTCAGATTTCTAGTTATACTTCTTCTATCTTTGTACTATTGTTCTTAATGGTTGTATGAGTTTATTGTTGTTATGATTTTTTTTTTTTAGTGAACATGTTATGATGGTGTATTTCAAATGTCAATCGTGTATGGAAAATGAATGAAAAACTACTTGTATGTGTTTCTGTATGAAATGATATGGATATTGTGTTTGTTAGTATGTATTTCACTACTTGGAGTGTTTATTTTTCCTTAGAAAAATCAATTGTAGTTGATCCCTGAATAGATATTTAAATTATCTGGTTTACAAATTAATTTTCTTAAAAACCATAATCTTTCAAAGATTTAAAATTAAATTATAACTGGTGTAGATTAGGAGATCAATTTCATTTTTATATAGACAAGTAATATTTAAATCCAGTTATCACAAATTTGATGTCTTATATATTTTATTTTCTTTTTTAGTGTGATTATTTTTATTATTATTGGCATTTGAGTTGAGATTATCAATATTGGAAAGATTAAAAAAAAGAAATGCGCAATGGTTCGCAAAATGAAAAGAGGCACAAAATTACCCTAAATAAAAAGATGCATAAAGTATGCCACAACAAAAATTTAAAAAATGTGCAATGTTGCCAATTGAAAATATTTGTATCCTTCTTTCCATTATCATTCTACCTCTAATTCAAATCCATATAATGGACAATTATCTTCACTTTTGAATTAGAAATTAATTAATTTTTATTTCATCATTTTTGTAATAATTATTTTTACTTAAAACTTGTCTACCATGAATGGTGATTTTGATTTATTTTTCTTATCCAAGTTATTCTTTGATTTTAAAATTTGAATTTTTCTATTTAACAATTGAATTAGTTTAAAATTTTCTTCTTCATCAACTACTTTGATTTCTCTCTAGAAATCTTTTCATTTCAAGATGATCTTCCCTTTTTGTTGTTGTCAAAAGGGGGAGTCATAATATATTATTTGATGTGTGTACGTGTGAATAATGTGATATGTGTATTTGTTGTGTGTGAATTTATTGTGTGAATTAAATTCTTGTGAATGTGTGAACTTGTGTGTGTTTTTATATTGTTCAAGAGTTCCTTGTATTTTATTCAGGTTCATGCTTTGTTTTTTTCAATTAATTTTCGGTGTTTTGTAAGTTTTTGCTCTTAATAGGAATCCATTGTTTTAAATTTTCATTCATTTAGGGGGAGCTAAGGAGAAAATTTATTTTAATTATTAAATCAAACAATAGTTATTTTGCCATCATCAAAAAGGAGGAGATTGTTGCAACTTAGTTTTCATAACTATGCTTTTATATCATGTATTTTTGATGATACCAAGATCTTACTATTTAATTATTATTTTTCCTAACATATATTATAAATGTTGTTTGTGTTGTTTGTGTGCATTAATATTTCGGGGAAATCATACTCTAGACAGCTAAAGACTTCAAGATAGTGATAGATTAGATTAGGGTTTCTGATATTTAAAGTCTGTATTTTTTATTTTTCTTGAGTTTAAGAGAGTATGATTGTAAATTGGGTAACCGTGCACACACACACTGAGGGAGTTAGGCAAAAATAAATTTTTTAAAACTAATCATATTGCATGATTACCAATCATACTAGATGATTAGTACGAGTTTCCCTTTAGAACGGAGTTGATTGAACCATAATTGGAAAATTTTCTAAGTATATTTCATGCGATACGTAATGATTTTATCCCGGACACCAATTAAAGTATGAAATCAGGTTTTTCTAGTTTGTCCCATACGAATGCACTAAAATTTGAACTGATCATACTATACAAAGTGTGTTTGTACAGAAGCTGATCAGAGTATGAAATGGGGTTCATACACAATCGTACAGATGAAAGGGTGCATTTTTTAAACTGATTATACTGTACGATATGGGTTCATACAGATGCCGATCAGAGTATGAAATGAGGTTCATACACATTCGTATAGTTGAAAGTCTCATTTTTTGAACTGATCGTACTATACGATCAGTGTTCGTATAGACGCTGATTAGAGTACAAAATGAGGTTTGTACAGCTTCATATGAGGCTTTTTAAATTGTTCGTATGTACGATGTTCGATCGTACGGTAAGATCCAAGTATGTCAAACTTGAAATTTTCAGTTTTTGGATAGTTTTCCTTATCTTTTGTATATAAGGGTCCTAAAAACTAACTGCCATTATCACTTGCTTCAAAAATTCTCCTAAGTGTGCATTAGGAGTGTGTTGGGAGAGTGTTTAGAGAGTGGAGAGTGATAGATCTTGTGAAAGGGATTTATGAGGGGATTCACAAAGGTGCCCAATAGTGAGGATCTCTTATTTGTTCATCATTATTCTTCCCTACTTCCTTGAAGGCTGCTGAGAGAACATTTTTAGAAGGAGATCCGGTACTCTATCGATACCTGTAGGGTGTGAAATGATACTTGGTACTTTTCCTACACGTAGAAGGTGTGAAAGGATGCTTGGTACTTTGCCATCACCAGGAGGGTGAAAAAGGATGGTGGGTTCTCTACCTTCACCAGGAGGGTGAAAAAGGATAACAGTTCTTTATCGCACCAGGTTGTTGGAAGAGAGGTTGTTGTAAGGGCTTCTCCGCCTTACTATGGGGGCTAAAGCAGAGGCACCAGTGTTTAGTGCAATACCTGGAGAAGGAGTCTCCGGAGAGTGGACGTAGGTCTTGTTGGACCGAACCACTATAAAATATGGTGTTTTCTATTCTCTTTTATTCACCACATTTCTATTTAACACACTCTAATATTTTGTGGTTGAAAATTTTTTTATGAAAATCATATTAAAATAACTGCATAATTTTAAGGATCGGAGATTTAATTTTTTAGAAATAGTTTTTGAAAATTCCAAGAATTTTTTTTTAAAAAAATTACCAATTCAACCCCCTCTTGGTTAGCCTTGGGATAATTAACTTAGGTTTAACAACTTACGGAGAATTTATAGCCTCGACTATGTGCTCTTTGGGACATCCTCCCACCTCTTTGAGGTAAACTATTTGGAGGCCTAAAGACCATGCACTCGACGTCGTCTTCACTACTTGAATTCTATCACTTTTGATTTTTTACTTTTTCTTTTTTTAACCTTTAAATTGCTTTTGAACCTTAACTTTCTAATTTCTCCTCTTTGAAGTTTATTTATACCTTTAAATAAGTAATGGACCCTTTAGGTACGTAGTATGCTGCATCCTCATAGATCCCGACCTCATAAATAGAGAATTATTATAGATTACCCTTAATTTCAAACTCAATGCCATCTCATTGGTACTTGATGCATTGATGTAGGGTAGAAGGAACCATCCTATACTCATGGATCAAGGGCCTACCTAGAAGGGCATTAAAGGATGTCTCCAAATCAATTATATAAAATTTTGCTTCTATTTTCAACTCTCCTATCTCTAGAAGAAGGGTAATTGAACCTAAGGCCTTCTCACTCTTTTTATTAAACCTATAAAACACCAACTTGTCAATTGAGAGCTTGTAAGTATCAACCCTAAGATATGTAAGAGTCTTTATGTTCATCATGTTGACCGATACATCCGGATCAATGAGAACTCTTGATAACTGAAAATTGCCCACATTTATGGTGATGTAAAGTGGATGATTGTGGTTGGCAGTTCCAAAGAGTAGATCTTCATCAGAGAAGGTGACTCCCGAGATTTCCTTGAAGTACAAAGCTTCTTCTTTGGAAGTCAAAGCTAACTAAGCTAAGCAAATATCTGGATCAAGAAGTTCTTTAATTAGAGTCTCCCTCATCTCTTTTGAGAGGATAAGGGCATCGTAGATGCTAAACTTAGCAGGAAACTACCTAAGATGAGCTAAGACGTTGTAATCAACACTTAGAACATTAACATCAGGACTCGATGGATTTGAAGGAGAATTTGATTATTGAGTTTTGATTTAAATTGTATCATTAGAGGTAACATTCTTGCCTTTTTCTTGGGGAGGAAGTCTAGGGGGTAAAACCTTACCACCACGTATTTGTACTTACACAATTTCATCTGAAGGATAGGCTATAGAGGGGTCTATGCTCTTCTTAGGTGATTGATTATCATTTTTGCAATGGGAGTCTGAATTCAAAAAGTCTATCATGATAGGACTCCCTTGAAAGTTAATTTCAGGGGCATCACCATCTGATAAGACATCAAATTTGTTTCTTCCTTGAAGAGTTAAATCTAGAAGCTGAGTGTTTGAACTTCTTGATTGATCTCAGTTGATTCTTGATTATTTTCAATAGAAGAGTCATTTAAAGTTTCACTCTCAGTATTGATCATCAAAATTTAAGTAGAAGGATCAGTCTTTTTATTTAATTTTTGACCCTTTGCCTTTGTTAGGGCAAAGTAAAAGTCAGATAACATCAATAGGGACATTGGTTTTAAGCCACCATCCACCAATTTTACACATCTCTTAGCATGAGATGTCCTCTCTATAAAAGGGTAACTCTTTTCTTTTTTATTAATTATAGTAGTTCTTATAACTACAATAGAGCAAACTGTCTCAACGTTCTCCTGCAAAGCCTCTAGGTCAACCTCCCAGATCAGGCCCCGGGCTCACATTGGTAACTATTGAGAAAGATGAAAAAATTTATTAATCAACTTTTTAAATGTCCAGGATAGTGCTATATCCCAACCATCTTCAATGGATAGAGAAAGATTAGAACTTTTAGCTAAAATGGATTTGACAGACCCCTGATCCAGATCGACCAAGTACTCCTTTGGAATTATTATGTTACCTTGACATAAATTTTTCTTGAGCCAGTCCTTAAAGAAGATATAGTCCTCGATTGTATGGCCTAACATGCAGTGGTAGGGGCAAAAAGTTGAATCATCCTTCTTATTTACCTCTTCTGGCTTCTTGGCCTCTGGTAATCATCTTTCTTACTGACTCCCTTTTAAATGGATATGAATGTGCCAATCTCTCTTTAAAAGTAATTGGGTGAGACTCTCTAGTGGGTTGAGAAGTTACCTGAAAGGTTGGGATTTTGAGTTTGTTGAACTGGAGGATTACTTAACTGAACATTAATTGGTTTCTTCCCTTTATCGAGAGCTAAAACTGTTGTCATTCTCTTTTCAAAAGACTTCAACAGTTTTTTAGCTTTCTTATCTTTAGCAAAATCTTTCAGGAATGGCATTCTAGAAGCCTCTTCCTGTAGATTACTAGCTTTATTGAGAAGCTCTTCAAAGGTTTTGATTGTAAACCCCTTTAGCAAAAAAGCAATTAACCCGTGGATATTCTTTAGAAGAATCTCTAGATATTCTTTAGAAGAATCTCCACTGCATGTTGCTCCTGCAGCTGTGGTTCATATTTTATCAAGAGATTTTGCCATCTTAAGATATACTCAACCAAAGACTCGCCTGATTTTTTATTTTTGATGATGAGATTGCCAATGGTTACACGTTGTTGAGCTCCTGAGAATCTCTATAAGAATAGACCCTAAAGCTCTATGAAGTTTTCACTAAACCATTTAACAAATTTGTGTACCACTCAAATGCAACACTAGACAGAGTACTCATAAATTGAAGAAAGTGTATAGCATCCGACCCTCTTACGTTACAATAGCTTGCTTAGAAGTGGGCCAATTGTTATCTCGAGTTTTTTAAACTATTGTAAACTTTAAAAGAAGTTAGTAGGAAGCCCTTCGGCTAAGGAACTAGATCATATTCTTTAGGGTATGGCCTACCCTTCGGAATATATACAGTCCCTTCAGAGTGGGCTAGGGGCTCCCTTACGTGAGTCTCAATCATCTGGCGGATGTCCATGTCTGCTGGAGAGAATGGGGAAGTAACCTCTGGAATCTTAGGGTTTGAATCTGCCTTCCTGCTGTGCTCACCCAGTGTCTGAACTCTAGGTTGTAACTTTTCAAAATGAGGTTACTGGACTTTAATGAGCTGATTATACATTTGTTCCACTTTTAACATCATCTGCTCAATCTTCTTCTCTAGACTCTTGATGTATGCATCTTTATCATGCAACTTACCTAAACCATCTAAGTCTGAATCTATAGCTACGGACACTTCCTCTTTACCAGTTCGGTGTCTTGAAGGCTCAGCATCTGTAGTGGATGCTAAGGTATCAACCATATAACTGTTCTCAGCTGAGTCCTCCATTAACAAATCATCAATATCTGGATTGAAGGCTTCAATTGCCTTCTTCTTAAGTATATATCTGATCTCCTAGTCCACCTCATCGACTGGTCTACGATCAATTGAATCAATATCGATGGGTAGGTACCCTTTATAATTCAACATTTCCTCAAACTCTTCCTCTTCTAACTTAGCAAGAAAATCTTGAATCTTTAGATTATCTGTAGAAGGTTCTGCCACTAACTAATTTAACATCTCCTGGCCAACATCTGGAATTATCCCCTCCCCTTCGACTATCCCGGGGTCAGTAGTCGCAAGGCTGACTTCCTCTATCGGGTGAGGGATATCCATCTTAACAGGTGATGAAGGAGTTTGTAAAGTAGGAACTCCAACACCAACGGGAGTAGAATCCTGACATCCTTGAATGGAGAGTCAAGGGACATCAACTGGCAACTGAACTGAACTATTTCTAATCTGAATCCCAATAGATTTGCTTATCTTCTTAGGAATATACGGTTCATCTAGTAACATGGGCCTCTTACCTTTAATATTAATTTATCTTAAATCCTCAATAATCTCTTTAGATTTAGTTGTCATGGGGGCCATCTTTGACAGTCTTGAAGGGGGAACTGGTGGTCTACCGCTGAGAGGGTGATCCCTATAAGATCTGGTTAAAACTAACTCCTCTATTTTTGTAGATGAGAGGCGATGCACCCAGTGATATCCATCCACAAGAACTGAGGTGGCAGGCTGCATGATAATTTTTTTATTTCTCCTCACTGGCTGAGGAGTTAGGTTTTTGGCTTTTGACTTTTCTTCTTTTAGAACTTCTTTTTCAAGCTTATGAGAAATCACCCCCTTCAAGTGTCTCATATACTATTCTTTTGTTTGACCTGTTTGAGCAGTGCATGTGCGAATGATGTTTCTTAGCCTCCTTGTTCTTAAAGTGTATTTCTCCTTCGGAGTTCTCTCAACACTATAGTCCAACGGGCTAGGTGGGGAGCTAGCAATCCTGGTAACTCTCTCCTCCCATGTAGTAGCTATAAGGAGATGAAAATGACTCCCTTTAAGGAGTGGAGAAGAGGATGGAATCAGCAATTCCTCAGTAGCCTCGGGTTCAACTAGACTCAAAGCCTTTTGTTCAGCTATTTTCCTTTACTTGGTGATCTTATTCCTGATTCTCCTTAAACAATTCTTCCTGGCATTCTTGCTACCAAAGAGTGTCTTAGTACTGGAAGACCCTTTTTCAAACATAGGTTTGGTTTCAAATTTAACTATAGATTTCTATTCCTTGTCCTCTTGAGCAGAGGGCATAGTAGGTACAGATGCAATAACTGCCTCCATTTCAAGAATGGGAGGAACATCAGTCCTTGCCCCTACTACTATTGACCTCATTTTTGTATAAGGTCAGTAGGACTAATCCAGACCCTAGGAATTATCTAGACCCTAGGATCCTTCTAGATTCTAAACCCTAGAGTCCTTCTAGATCCTAGGATCCTTCTAAACCCCAAGCACTATGACATCTAGAACTCTAGGATTCTCCTAGATTTTAAACCATAGGATCTACTTAGATCCTTGATCAATCTAGGTATTAAATCACTCCAAACACTAATATCTACCCAGGTCCTAGATCTACCCAGACTTCAAACCAATCCAGACTCTAGATCAATCCTGATCCTAGGATCTACCTTAGATCAATCCAAACCCTAGGATCTACCCTGACTCTAGATATATCTAGACCTTAGGAACAATTTGATCTTAGATCAATCCATATTTAAATCAACCTAGATCCTAGGATACTTCAAGACCTTGTATCCTAGGACTTTTGGACTTTAGGATTTCCCTAGAATTCAAACCCTTTGATCTTATCTAAATTCTAAATCAATTTAATCCCTAGATCAATCCAGATTCAAATAAATCCTGACCCCATATCTATTCAAATTCTAGATCAACCCAGACCTTGATTAAATCTCAATCTCAAGCTAATCCAGATCTCAATTTAATTCAAACCTCAAATCAGTCCATACCTCAAACGAATTCAAATCTCAAACCTAACTAGACTCAAGCCTAAGCTCTAGTCTATTCAACCTTCTATCAAACTTCAATCCTATCCTATCACTCATGATCATTCTAAATGATCATAAATGATATGGAAAATTCAAATCCAGTCATTCAAATAAAAAATCTAGCTTAAATCTAGATTTTCATATTCAAATCCAAGGCTTAAAGATCCTATCATGAAAGCCTTTATCAACAAATCTTTAAACACTTTAAACCTCAATCAAATGACTTCTGATTCAGAGTCTATCAATTCCACATTTATATGACCTATCTCTAGAGGCAACTCTACAAATTTGAGCCCATTCTGAGGTCTCTAATTCTAGAAATTAAATTAATTTCCGAAGACTGTAAAACTTTTAAATATTTACAGCCTATGCCACTAGACCTATCACCCAGTGGATTTTTGACCTTGGAGCTTTCTCTAAAGCCTCCAAGCACTTCCAGACCTTTGATTATGAATCACTGAATATTAAACTATATTTTGTTAGACTCACTTTGACCCCCAGTTGACTAGGGATCAAAATGACTAAAATACCCTTTAGGGGTGTGAATAGTCACTTTGGACCAAATGAGCTCCAAATCAAATGCAACCACCTCCAGAAAGTTCCAAATATCAAACCAAACTTGTTGGACCTAAAACTAGACCTCGGGTCAACCTAGTTGACCTAAAGGCCCATTAAGGGCCCAAAATAGATCATCTGATCAAATGACTTTCCCAGACCTTGAAACCACCACCAGTAGACTCAAAATATCATTTTGAACTATTTTGACCCAGTCTCTGACCCTAGGTCAACTTGGTTAACTAAGTCAACCTAGTTGACCTATTAGGCCCATTAAGAGCCTAAATAGATCATTTGATCTAAATGACCATTCCAGACCCTGAAACGACTTCTACCAGACTCTAAATATACAATCAAACTTGTTCAGTCCAAACTCTGACCCTAGGTCAACCCTGTTGACCAAGTCAACCTAGGTTGACCCAATCAACCCTTAAGCTTTACTATTTTGAATAATGCCTCAACTGCATTTAAATCTTATCAAAACTCCTTGAGCACCTTATCCATTATTTTGGATTTGACTGGTCAACTTGACCCAATCAATAGTTGACTTGGTCAACTAAATCCAAGTCTAATTAAAGTTGCCCTATTTGCATCAAAATCACCTAAATCCTACAATTCAAGCTCTCTAAATCTCCAAACCCTCAAGTTCACATCAAAGCGAGATTCAAACATATTCAAATGTATGGGAAGTCAAATCACCTTGATTTGACTTGGTCAAATCTTATTCTATGATCAAACCTTTAACCTTATTCAAGCTCTAGTCAATTTAAACTATCCAAATCCATCTCAAGCTTCAAATTAACTTCAAATCATAGCCTAGAATTGTCCCAATCTTTGGCTAATTGAATTCATGAAAAGTTGACCAAGTCAACTCAATGTGTTTGGTCAAACCTTCACATTTTCACTCAATTCTAAATCCTTAAGCCATAAACCCTCTTCAACCAATCTAATTAGCATTTAAGACTTCTCTTAGGCCACCTCAGCAGCCTATTGGACTAGTTGACTAGTCAACAAATCTCCAAATATGTAAAGAGTGGTCAAAGTGGTCAAAGCTCTATTTCAAAGCTATCCCATCCTAATCCTAATGACTTTGACGGCTCTAAACATCTTCTGGAATGTTCTTAAGCTTGTCTTAAGTCTTGGATTAGAGTTTAATCCAATGCATATGGCCACATGTGCCAAAAGGATAAAAAGACCTTTCTACATCATTATCCTTTGGTACTTTTCATTTTCCTGCTCCCTAACAAACTTGGGCCACTTGGCAACATCCTAGCTACTCTCTGAAGTAATCTCAGCCGTCCATAATGGCTTGGAGCTTTTGATTTTGGCCAAAAGACTCAAAAGGAGGATTATTCTAACCCCATACTATCTCTTTACTGAGGGCCTCTCCAAGGGAGATCATGTTTCATTTTGGTTCCCATTGACCTCCTCTTCATTCCCTAGGTCCAAATCTGGTGGTTAAAGGCTACCGCCGGTGAGCTTTCGGCGAGCCTAAAGCCAATTCTGTCCAAGGGCTATATCCTTTAATCTAGAGCTTATCAAAATGGGAGTTTAAGAGGGAAAAGAATCATGGACAGTCTACAAGCTTAGAGAATCTAAAATTGCTTGAATCTAACGGTTGGATTAAGGTAAAACTCTAAACCTAGATTAGGACACCTAGGCTTAATTAGCATTTCATTAAATGCATATTTAACCGTACAAATACCTCTCCATAATATCTGTTCATACGCTTAATTTTGGTTGAAAATTTCATTGTATTTTATTGAGTATCGATGGAGAATGAGGCAATTATCGCTTTTAGGGTTTGCTCCATCAACTGCATGATTGGTACGTAATTTGGACCATTGATTTCAAGATAAATGATCCGAGTTACACCATTCTGCGGCTTAGATGAACCGCGGATCAAGCCCTATGGTTAATCTCTCGATTTGGCTCGATCTGAGCCATCCATCTTAAATCATGGGATCAACTACTGTGGGATTTTTTGTTCGGCGCCATCCTGATCATCTATTCAAAACCACACTTGATCGGACGATGTGGATGAATTGCTGACTTGTTTAAGTAAAGCGCGTGGGGCCTGCAATCCATCAAATTAGATGGCAATGATTGGTGGCGGTGCCAATCATTTCCAATGACTAGGCACCGCCATAAAGGTTTAGAGTGACCAGTCAACAGTTGCTACATGGCTTAGCCGCCGCCGGTTTAAGGGTTTTTTTTAAAATTAATTTTAATTATTTTAAAATCTGAAAGTTTTAAAATATCATTAAAAATTTAATTTTAATCCAACAAATTAATATAATAAATCAAATTGTTCAGATTTTAACCATCTTTAATTTAAAATTAAAATCAAGTTGAAATATTTAATATGTTGTAAAATATTTGAAACATTTAAATATTAGTTATTTTGATTAATATTTAGTTAAATTAAATCCAAATATTTCCTAAATTTGAACTTTTATTATTAAAAATAATTTAAATGCTCACTCGTATTATTTAACATATTTTATTTAAAATTTTATTTCAATTCAAAATATTTTCTTTAAATAATTTGAATTTTTCTTAATGTCTAACTAATGTTTGATTAATATTAATTTAAATAATTTTTAAATCATCAAATATTATTTCAAATATTTTAATCAATCTAAAAGAAGCTAATTTAAACATTTTAAAATTAAATTTGATTTTAAATATTATATATATATATATATATATATATATATATATATATATATATATATATATATATATATATCTTTAAATGATTTTGATCCCTTAACCAAATATTTAAATATTTAATTAATATTGAATTAAATATTAAAATAATTATTTTCAAAATTAAATTTTATTTTTAAATTATTTCAAATAAGTCAGAGGATCTCTCATTTAAGTATCAAATTTATTTTAATGATATTTTAAGTATTCTAAATTTAAAATTTATATTTATATATATATATATGTTATATATATAAATACTTATATTTTAAAATTAACTTTAAAATTATATATATTAAATCTTTAGTATATTTGAGAGATCCCTTTTGAAATCTTAAGCATAAGTTAAGTGTATGAATAGAATTTGTGGGGGAATAATTAGTGAATAATTATATTTTAATTATTCACTAATTACTTTATTAGTCATTTTAATTAATGCTAATCCTTGCATGTGTAGGGTGCACACACCACTTAGTTTAGGGCTCTCCTAGATCTAGGAATTGATTATAATTATGTGTATGAATGCAAATGTTTAGTGACATCATAAGGATAATAATTAAGGGCTCATTTAGAGAACTTAGAATAATTCCAATAATTAGGATACACATTCCTTTGACTTGAAACTTGAACCATTTGAACATAGTGACATGCTCAATTTTAAGAAAAATCCTTACTGATTTTTAAAATCATTAAGCCCATTAATCAATGTTCATAATTAAACCCTTAATTAAGCATTTAAACTTCAAAAAATATAATAAATCAAATTTAAAACCAAAAATTACAAATAATATCACTATTTGACCAAAATTAAACCCTTAATCAATTAAAAATCAAAGCCCCTTGACTGGACATAAATTTTGATCTTAATTTAATTTTAAGTGAAATTTAATATTTAATTGATTTAATTAATTAAAAATAATTAAAAATTCTGAAAAAAATCTCAAACACTTGGTAATCTCTCCTTAGATCATTACTAATTTTTGGAAGTGATTTCAAGAAGTTTAGAATTAGTTTGGATTCAAATCATCAAAAGCCTTCTAATTAAACTAATTAAATAATTCAAATAAATTATCAAAACTTTGAAAATTCATAAAAAATACAAATAAACTCCAAATTGAGCAAAATCAAAGGCTTTCAACTCATATTAAGGTCTAATATTTATCAAAAATAGCAAATTTTCAGAAATCAAACAAATTTGAAAAGTCGACTTGGGTTCAAACCAAGTTCAAAATCAAGTTAAAACTTCAAACCTTCAAAATAAAATGTAGAAAAATCTAAATTCATCGTACTTATTGTCTAACTAATTATATTAATGTCTAGTATTTTTTAAAAATAATAGCATTATAAAAATAACTTTTAACCAAAATGTGAACTTTTGACCACCCTTAATTAAATGAATAAAATAATCTAGAAAATTCTAAAATTTAATAATCGATTTAAAAATCTAAAAAATCTTGAGATAATTTTAAAATCAGTAACCAACCAATATTAATCAAAAATTTATTAACTTTCAAACTTAATCAAATTTAAATCACTTAATCATATCGGGTACCACTAGGTAACCCAAGCCTATGAGGCTATTAAATTAGTCCCAAGGAAGGTGAAATAAACTTCACGGCCTCTGTGAACAATAAATATGGTATTCAAAAAATAATTAAAATTAATTTTAAAATCAATTTTAAACCATTAAGAATTAAAATGTTGCAGATCTAGTTTTGATGATGACAAACATGTTTCCAGTGTGTTTTGCTTGGCAAACCCGTTTCAGGCATAAAAGATCACGAGCAAATCAAGCCAACTCAGGATCGGGTCCAAGTGTGTCAAATGTATGATTTTTCTTTTTATTGAGTCAATTATAATGTAACTGATCCCCGAGCTAAGTAACCTTGCACACACACACTCAGGGGGAGAGCTTGAGTGAATTAGAGTTTCTGTTCATTTTTTGTTCAGACCGTCCTGGACGATATTCACATCGTCCTGGACGATCCAACAAAAACAGAAACCCTAATTAGGGCGACCAAGTTAAGTGAGTCTGATTAAGCAGATCGTCCTGGATGATCTTTGGATCATACGGGATGATATGCTCAAATCAAAAATTCTCAGCCGCTAGATCAAGTTAGGCAAGTTTTTATTTTAAGTTATTTGGTCTGATCGTCCCGGACGATACGTGTATCGTCCTGGACGATTCAGTACAATCATGCCTAAATTAGTCTGGTAATTAAGGAAAGCAATTAATATTTAATTGATACGATCATATCGTCCTGGACAATCGCAGGATCGTCCTGGACGATCATGATCGTCTAGTGCATTTCAGCTGTACGTCCCGAACTGTGTTCAGGATGATTTTGGCACTTTTTGAACTAATCATACAGGACGATACCCGTATCGTCCTGGACGATCAAGTCATTTTTTGGTCGTCCAGCACAAGTTTCTATGGACGACCCGAACTGTCTTCTGGATGATATTCCTCGATTTACACTGATCGTCCCGGATGATCGCAGGATCGTACGGGACAATATGATCAATTTTTTCTACTGATCATCCAGAAGAGCCAGATCATCCAGGCTGAAACAGCTGAATTTGAACTGATCGTACAGGATGATATACCGATCATCCTGGACGATCTTGGCCGACCAGTTGAAATTTAGGGCAAATTTTAAGCCCTCCTATAAAAGAATTTTTTCTTGAAATAAGAAAAATCTTTTGCCACCTTCCTTTCCAGAGAAACCCTAGAGAGAGAGAGAGTTTGGGAGAGAGAGAGAAGATCTTGTGAGGGGGAGTTAGTGAGGGATTCACTAAGGTTGCTCCAAGCACGGATCAGAGTCGTTTTCTCCACTCGTCGTCTTTCGTCTTGTTGGTGTTCGTCGTGGGAGGATCGTTCGTAAGAAGATTCGGTGTTCTCTGCCCGCTTCAGGTGGAAGCAAAAGGAGTTCGAAGGTTCTCTGCCTGCTTCAGGAGGAAGCAAAAGGAGGTCGGGTTCTCTGCCCCACCGTGTGGTGAAAAGGAGGTCTTGTACAGGCTTCTCCGCCTTGCTGTGGGAGCAAAATGCGAGACACTTTTTGTTTAGTGCAATACCCGGAGGGGAGGCTCCGGGGAGTGGACGTAGGTCAAGTTGACCGAACCACTATAAAATCTGATTTGCTTTTCTGATTCAGTTCTACACTTTACTTTTTGATATTAACTGCATGGGTGAATATCTGAGATTGATCTTTTCGTTCTTGTTTAATTATTTTCGGTGCTAAGTATCGAAAAGATTTTTCATTGTTGTCATAAAATTTTTAAATAACCAATTCACCCCCCTCTTGGTTAGCCTCGGGACTAGTTCACTAGGGCTTAACATCCCTATCGAACTTTCAAGTGGTATCAGAGCGGGATTCAAAATTTAGGTTTAAAAACTTTTGAATTTGATCCATGGCTAACTGTAACAATCGTAATACTGCTGAAGGTTATTCTATTACAAGACCACTGTTATTTGATAATATTTTTTTTAATTTTTGAAAAATACGCATGTCTACTTTTCTTCAATTGATTGGCTATCACATGTGGATGTTAGTTAAGGATGTATACGAACCACCTTTTAGATTGATTAATAATGTGAAAACTGAACACCCGTTTGTAGATTGGACTTTTGATGATCGTGACTTAGCACAGTTAAATGCAAAATATTTGAACTATTTCTTTTGTGCTTTAAAATTTGAAGACTATATGTGTGTTTCTACTTGTACAATGGGAAAAGAAATCTGGGATAGATTATGTATAACATACGAAGGTACAACTGAAGTCAAACAGTCTAGGTTAAACATCTTGTTACATGATTATGAACTTTTTTGCATGAAACCTAGTGAGACTATTTCAGAAATGTACATAAGGTTCACTCAGATTGTTACCTCTTTGCATGCTTTAGGTAGAGAACTTACTAACTACGAAAGAGTGAATAAAATTCTTAGATGTTTTCCTACTTCTTATGATGCTAAGATTACTGCTATCACAGAATCTAAAGATTTAAATACTTACTCTATTGACAGCTTACTTGGATCACTCATTGCTTATGAGCAAGGGGTGAACCAAAGACAACTTGATGCAGGTGAACGAAAGAAGGAGAAGATAGTGGCACTAAAGGCCAAAGATTCAGATGCTAGCACTTCCGGGTCTGATAGTGATGATGTTGCCTTAATCACAAGGCAATTCAAGAGCTTTCTAAGGAAGAAGAATAAGAATTTTCAAAAGTAGAACAAAGGTAAGACCAGTAGAAATTTTAAAGATTCATCAAAATCTATTTGTTTTGAATGCAGAAAGCCTAGACACATAAAGGCAGATTGTCCTACACTTAAGGCTCACCCAAGTAAGGAGAAGGGTGAGGAGAAACCAAAGTTCAGAAAAGACAAGAAGCGGATACAAAAGGCGTTCTGAGCAGACTCTGCATCCGACTCTTCTGAGACTGAAGCTGAAGAGGAGGAAACCCACTTGTGTCTGATGGCTGATGATAACCCTGGTCCGTCGGACCAGGAAGAGGTATGTGAGCTTAC
The DNA here is from genome assembly GCA_019925795.1 of Dendrobium chrysotoxum. Lineage (NCBI taxonomy): Eukaryota > Viridiplantae > Streptophyta > Magnoliopsida > Asparagales > Orchidaceae > Dendrobium > Dendrobium chrysotoxum. The sequence goes on along the minus strand of CM034298.1, from coordinate 44,121,764 downwards.
TTACGATCAATTATTTGAAGTTTCTAAAAAAATTCATACATCATATAGGAAGCTTAAAAAAACTCATGCTAGTCTGAAATTAGATTATTTGACTTTGCAAAAAGAGCATGATTCTGTAGTTAAAGATCATTCCACACTTGATTCCAATCACATGTCCTTGCTTGATGAATTCGATGAGTTAAATAAAAAATATTCTGATTTAACTATTGAGCATGATTTGTTAAAAACATTACATGTTGAATTAGAAGTTGCTTTTAAGAAATTGAATGATATGGCATGTGATTTAGAAAGTAATGAAAGTGCAAGAACCTTTGAAATTGCAAGTTTAAATAAACATATTAAGTTTTTGAAAGTGAAAATCAGTGCTTTTGAAAAGAACAAAACACCGCCTACTTTTGAACAGTTTTATGCACCGCCACCTTTTGAAAAATCTGTTGCAAGTTCATCAAAGCATATTTCATATACATCTAGGAAGAGGCACTATCACCCACGTAGATTAGTTAACCCTTTTCCTGGTGTTAGATGTTTTTCATGTGGCATGTTAGGACACATTTCCCACACCTGCACTATTCACCGTAGTACACATTGGGTGTGGAAACCCAAACTGCCTGTTTCACAGCACAGCACGCATGCATTGCATTCTTCTTTTCATAAGAAGGAACCCAAACCTGTTTGGGTTCCTAAGACAGACGTTTGGTATTTTTGTAGGTGTGCTCTCACACAAGACCTTATGAGAGCATGTGGTACCTGGACAGCAGATATTCTAGACATATGACTGGAGATGCAAATCAGTTCATTTCACTAGAGGCCAGAGCTGGAGGCAAGGTTACACTTGGAGATAACACCACCAGGAAGGTGGTAGGCTCAGGTATAATTGGTGATTCAAAGAATTTTATAATTGATAATGTTTTGCTTGTAGATGGACTGAAACACAACTTGCTGAGCATCAGTCAACTTTGTGACAAGGGATACAGCATCAAATTCCTAACCACTGGCTGCATTTTAAGCTTAAATGATGAAGTTGTTTTGCAGGGGTAAAGGATCAACAACATCTACAAGCTGGATGTAAGTTGCATTAAATCTGATAATTCAATTTGCTTAAAAATTACTGCTGATGAGTCTTGGTTATGGCATAGGAGATTGTGTCATGCCAGTATGAAAACCCTTAGGAGAGTCACCCAAAAGGACTTAGTTAGAGGTGTGCCCAAGCTTAAGTTCACTAAGGATCACTTATGTGATGCCTGTCAGTTGGGGAAGCAAGTCCAGTCCTCTTTTCACTCTTTTAAGGACATTAGCACCTCTAGACCTTTAGAAGTTCTTCACATTGACCTCTTTGGACCCATTAGCACTGCCAGCTTAGGGGGGAGAGTCTATGAGTTTGTGATTGTAGATGATTATTCGATGTTCACTTGGGTTAAATTTTTGTCACATAAATCTGAGTCATTTGATGAGTTTAGATCTTTCTCTACTTGGATTCAGAAGAAGTTAGGATATGAGATTATTACCATCCATAGTGATCACGGAGGGGAGTTTGAACATGAAAGATTTGGAAGTTTTTGTGAGGATCATGTGATTAGTCACAATTTTTCAGCTCCTAGGACCCCTCAGCAGAATGGGATAGCTGAAAGAAAGAACAGGACCTTAGTGGAAGTCGCTAGAGCCATGCTTGCCGAGTATTCACTTCCAAAATACTTTTGGGCTGAAGCAGTGAACACTACCTGTTATGTGCTGAATAGGGTGAATGTGAAAGTCAAACTGAACAAGACACCTTATGAGATCATTAAGGGTAGAACTCCAAATCTGTCCCACATCCATGTCTTTGGCTGTAAGGTCTTCATTCTGAACAACGGTAAGTCACCCTTAGGAAAATTTGACCCTAAATCTGATGAAGGAGTGTTCTTAGGATATTCAAGTGTGGGAAAATCCTTTAGGGTGTTCAATAAGAGGACTTTGGTGGTGGAAGAAACAACCCATGTAGTGTTTGATGAATCTGATCCTAAGGAGTCTAGATCTGAAGTAGAAGATGAAGAGATTGTTGAGGTTACCCAAGGGGTTGGAAATACAAATCTGGAGGAAAGGGTAGAATCTCAAACCACGTTGCCTAGAGATTGGAGATATTCTTTGAGTCATCCTAAAGAACTGATCTTAGGAGACTCTTCTGAAGGTGTTAGGACAAGGCATGGACTTAGGAAGGAAGTAAACCATTCTGCCTTTATCTCAATGACTGAACCCACCAACATCAATCAAGCCTTGTCGGATGAGTTTTGGATTTTAGCTATGCAGGAAGAATTGAATCAATTTATAAGGAATGATGTCTGGGAGTTAGTAGAAAGACCCAAAAATCAAAGTATTGTGGGAACCAAGTGGGTCTTTAAGAATAAAATGAATGATTCTGGTGTGGTGGTGAGAAATAAGGCAAGATTGGTGGCTAAGGGGTATAATCAAATAGAAGGGATTGATTTTGAGGAGACTTTTACCCCTGTAGCTAGATTGGAAGCCATTAGAGTGCTACTAGCCTTTGCCTGTTATAAGGGATTTAAGCTGTTTTAAATGGATGTCAAGAGTGCCTTTTTAAATGGGGTAATTAAAGAAGATGTTTTTGTAGAATAACCCCCAGGTTTTGAGAGTTCCCAATTTCCAAATCATGTCTATAAATTAAAAAAGGCCTTATATGGATTGAAACAGGCACCCAGAGCTTGGTATGAGAGGCTTAGCACATTCCTATTAGAAAGAGAGTTTGTTAAGGGGAGCATAGACACCACCCTTTTTCTGAGGAGATTAGGGGAAGACTTACTCATTGTCCAGATCTATGTTGATGATATAATTTTTGGATCTTCTGATAAATATTTATGTGATGAGTTTTCTAAAATAATGAGTAAGAAATTTGAGATGAGTATGATGGGAAAATTGCTCTACTTTTTGGGGTTTAGCATAAGGCAAACGGATGATGGAACCTTTCTCAATCAATCTAAATACACTAAGGACATTTTGAAGAAATATGAAATGGAAAAAGCCAAGCCAATCAATACTCCCATAACCTCCTCAGTTCAGTTAGATAAGGATTCAAGTAAAAATCTGTTGATCAGAAGAAGTATAGAGGGATAATAAGATCACTGCTTTACCTGACTGCTAGCCGACCTGATATCATGTTTAGTGTCTGTCTTTGTGCTAGATTTCAGGCTGATCCTAAAGAGTCCCACCTGACTACTGTTAAGAGAATTCTTAGATATCTTTTAGGGACCCCAAACCTAGGAATCTGGTACCCTAGGCACAGCACCTCTTTTGAGATCATTGGATATTCTGATTCTGACTTTGTGGGGTGTAGGGTGGATAGAAAAAGCACTTATGGGACTTGTCAATTTATAGGACAGTCGTTAGTCTTTTGGTCTAGTAGAAAATAGAACTCAGTTGTACTTTCCACTGCTGAAGCTGAGTACATTGCCTTAGGGAGTTGTGTGGCCCAAGTTCTTTAGTTGAAGCAACAAGTATTGGATTTAGGGTTACCTGTTGGCATAATTTCTGTTCTGTGTGATAATACTAGTGTCATCTGTATCTCTAAGAATCCAATCCAATATTCTAGGACCAAACACATTGATATAAGACATCACTTCATTAGGGACCATGTTACAAAAGGGGACATTGAGCTACATCATGTTGCAACTGAAAATCAGCTGGCTGACATATTCACTAAACCACTGGCCTTTGACTCATTCAGTATTTTGAGAACCAGATTAGGAGTGATTGATATAAATGCTTGATTTTGATGACGGCTGATTTTTTATTGTTCTGGTTGGTATTCTCTTTTCTGTTAGTTAGTTTTTTGTTTGATTATTTGATTTCAGTTGATTTTATTTCTTCTGCTGATTTCTGTTTTTAGCCTTACTGTTAGTTTGATTTGAGCATTTACTTTGATGTGATTTTCTACTTGCTTTTTGTTCACTGGTTCATATCTTGCACTTACTGTTTTATGCTTTTCAAAATCTGATCACCGCTCACTACTTCTGATAATCTAAATTTCTGACTGGGAGTTTTACCTTATTTTTATTTGGAAGCTGGTAAGCAGTGATTGATTCCACTGAATCTGTTAAAGGGAAGAAACATTGATGATTGTTTCTCTTTCTCTAACTCCTTTACTGGTGTATAGTTTTCTTTTGGATAAAAATCCTCTTCAAAATTAAAATGTTAAGTTTTTGAACTAGAGATTATTTTATCTTCCTACAGTAATCTGCCTCATATCAATAGTATTTTTCAAAGTCTTGAATCAATAGTTTGATTCTCTAGACCAAGTGATTGCATTTATCATATGTTCTATGACTTTTATTTTGTGAATCATTCTTCCCTACTGTGGAGAGTCATCTCCTATGTATGGAAGATAATCTCACAGCTGAGACTCTTTAATGATTATGAAAAGGAGAAAGCTTACAAAAGATGCGCAGTGTGCCAAATAAATTAAAAAAGAGGCATAAAATGAGCCCAAAGCTGAAAAGATGCGAAATTGCTAAATTGGATACACAAAGTGTATCAAAAATGAAAAGATGCACAAAGCGCCAACAAAATTAAAAAAGAGGCACAAAATGAGCCCAACCAAGCTTTCTTTCCTTTCAGATCGTTAAAAGGTCTTATAAAAATTTGTGTGCTGCTTAATACTTTCAAAAGCTTGTGTTTTGAAAATCCTGATTTCTGATTTTTTACTTTGTAACACTATTATATCAGATATTTTTCTGGAATGAGGCTTGAAAGGATCTCTTTTCAAATCTAATGTCTTTTCTTCTGAATCGGATTTTTGTTTTGAAAGAGGGTTGCATTGATAAGGTGCCCGGGGTCAGAGTTATGAAAGTTGATTTTTCCAACCTTTTCTGGATTTCAGCGCTGTCAATCGTCTTCTTGTTGGTTTTTGGATCTAAAATCAATGAAAAATTCTGATTTACTCGAGCAGCTTGATCAAAAAAAAACGTTGCTTTTATGTGTTTTTACTGTAAGTTTTATTAGTTTTCTGTTTTGTAGTTGTTCTCTTTTATGTTTTGTACTTATATTTCCGTGTTCTGTTTTACCCTCCTCCTTTTTGTGATGTCAAAATGGGGAGTCAGTTGTAGTCATTTCAGTTTCTATTATGTGTTATGTTTTCTATATTAGATTGATTGTTAAATGAAAGTTTGAAAAAAAATATATCTGTTTTTCGATCTCAAATAAACTCCAAATTGAGCAAACTCAAAGGCTTTCAACTCATATAAAGGTCTAATATTTATCAAAGATAGCAAATTTTCAAAAATCAAACAAATTTGAAAAGTCGACTTGGGTTCAAACCAAGTTCAAAATCAAGTTAAAACTTCAAACTTTCAAAATAAAATGTAGAAAAATCTAAATTCATCATACTTATTGTCTAACTAATTATATTAATGTCTAGTATTTTTTAAAAATAATAACATTATAAAAATAACTTTTAACCAAAAAGTGAATGTTTGACCCCCCTTAATTAAATGAAAAAAATAATTCATAAAATTCTAAAATTTAATAATCGATTTAAAAATCTAAAAAATCTTGAGATAATTTTGAAATCAGTAACTAACCAATATTAATCAAAAATTTATTAACTTTCAAACTTAATCAAATTTAAATCACTTAATCATATCGGGTACCACTAAGTAACCCAGGCCTATAAGGCTATTAAATTAGACCCAAGGAAGGTGAAATAAACTTCACGGCCTCCGTGAACAATAAATGTGGTATTCAAAAAATAATTAAAATTAATCTTAAAATCAATTTTAAACCATTAAGACTTAAACTGTTGCAAATCTGGTTTTGATGATGACAAACATGTTTCTAGTGTGTTTTGCTTAGCTAACTCGTTTCAGGCACAAAAGATCACGAGCAAATCAAGCCAACTCAAGATCAGGTCCAAGTGTGTCAAATGTATGATTTTTCTTTTTATTGAGTCAATTGTAATGTAACTGATCCCCGAGCAAAGTAACCTTGCACATACACACTCAGGGGGAGAGCTTGAGTGAATTAGAGTTTCTGTTCATTTTTTGTATAGACCGTCCTGGACGATATTCACATCATCCTGGACGATTCAGCAAAAATAGAAACCCTAATTAGGGCGACCAAGTTAAGTGAGTCTAATTAAGCAGATCCTCCTGGACGATCTTTGGATCGTACGGGACGATATGCTCAAATCAGAAATTCTCAGCCGCCAGATCAAGTTAGGTAAGTTTTTATTTTAAGTTATTTGGTCTGATCGTCCCGGACGATACGTGTATCATCCTGGACGATTCAGTACAATCATGCCTAAATTAGCCTGATAATTAAGGAAAGTAATTAATATTTAATTGATACGATCATATCGTCCTGGACGATCGCAGGATCGTCCCGGACGATCATGATTGTCTAGTGCATTTCTGCTGTATGTCCCGAACTTTGTTCAGGATGATTTGAGCACTTTTTGAACTAATCGTATAGGACGATACCCGTATCATCCTGGACGATCAAGTCATTTTTTGGTCGTCCAACATAAGTTTCTCTGGACGACCTGAACTGTCTTCTGGATGATATTCCTCGATTTACACTAATCATCCCAGACGATCACAGGATCGTACGAGACGATATGATCAATTTTTTTTACTGATCGTCCATAAGAGCCAGATCATCCAGGCTGAAACAGCTGAATTTAAACTGATCGTACAGGACGATATACCGATCATCCTGGACGATCTTGGCCGACCAGTTGAGATTTAGGGCAAATTTTAAGCCCTCCTATAAAAGAATTTTTTCATGAAACAAGAAAAATCTTTTGCCACCTTCCTTTCCAGAGAAACCCTAGAGAGAGAGAGAGTTTGGGAGAGAGAGAAGATCTTGTGAGGGGGAGTTAGTGAGGGATTCACTAAGGTTGCTCCAAGCACGGATCAGAGCCGTCTTCTCTGCTCGTCGTCTTTCATCTAGTTGGTGTTCGTCGTGGGAGGATCGTTCGCAAGAAGATCCGGGGTTCTCTGCCCGCTTCAGGTGGAAGAAAAAGGAGTTCGAAGATTCTCTACCTGCTTCAGGAGGAAGAAAAAGGAGGTCGGGTTCTCTGCCCCACCGTGTGGTGAAAAGGAGGTCTTGTACAAGCTTCTCCGCCTTGCTGTGGGAGCAAAAGGAGAGACACTTTTTGTTTAGTGCAATACCCGGAGGGGAGGCTCCGGGGAGTGGACGTAGGTCAAGTTGACCGAACCACTATAAAATCTGGTTTGCTTTTCTGATTCAGTTCTGCACTTTACTTTTTGACATTAACTGCGTGGGTGAATATCTGAGATTGATCTTTTCGTTCTTGTTTAATTATTTCTGCTGCTAAGTATTGAAAAGATTTTTCATTGTTGTCGTGAAATTTTTAAATAACCAATTCACGCCCCTTCTTGGTTAGCTTTGGGACTAGTTCACTAGGGCTTAACATCCCTATCGAACTTTTATAAACTTCAACTAAAATTTTCCTTAAGCCTTTTAACTAACCATAACGTCAAACAACTTTAACTAATTGTCCTATTTAGGACATCTCAAACCCACACAGCCTACCTCACACACTTTAGATAGTTTACTAGGGCAACCAACTCTAGTCTTAGGCTAGGCCGATGTTTACTTTTCTGCTATTTGCGTGTGCTGGGTTTTTCGTGATTTTTATTACATGTTGGTTGTTAGATTTAAGTAATTAATTGATTGTTTACTTATTTCCTATATTATGTATTGATTGAATTATATGTTAGATCTACCCCTAGGTTAGAGATAATTTGTACTAATTTAATCTTATGCAGGTGGCCATGCGCGCACAGGGCAATTAAATAAAAGGGGGAAAAATAATTAAGCTTTAAAATTAACATGTTTTATGTAGGTGCTAAGCATGCTAAGACCCCGTTTAAATTAAAAGAGTATGGCCAGCATGGCTGTGAGTTTGAGCATTTAAATTTTAATATATTAACTGCTAGAGATTAATTATAATTACTTGAGATGTCAAATATAATTGTTGATTAATAGGATAACCATATAGGATCGAGTATAGATTTTTATTTTTGATTAATATAATTTAATGTAAATTTGAGTTGTAAGTTTAAAGTGCTTTGAGATGTGATAGATATATATCCTACTTAGATTCTAAAGAGGAGAGGACATCCTTCAAGGGAGAGTCCTCCTCCATTTGGAAGCCTAAGTTAGGATACTTTCAATTATCCAAAGAGAAAAGATAACACCCCATTTGAGGGGAAGTTTCTTTTCATTTGGATATCCAGACCCAACGATCGAAGGAGCTCATAGAAGGACGAAGAAGTGAAGAACAATAAGACCCATTCTAAAAGTCCCTTGAGTCTTAGGAATAGAATCTGGGTTATAGTCAGTGGTGCCCGGCCACTTTACTTTTTTTGTAAACCCTGGGTTGTATAATTAAAATGCACTTATCTATGGACTTTCAGTTTGAATTTTAAATTTAATTAATTTTATTAATTATTGATGTGTTGATTGTGACTAGAATTGTATGCTTTTAGTAGTTTTTTTGTGTTTATTGCATGCCAATTTTTATTTAGCCTAAAATCCGATCGGAGGCTCGTAAGGATACGATTAAACTTTTTCTACTTAAATAAAAATTAAAAGATTTAAGCTCAGATAGAAATTCTAACGCTTTTAGGAAGTAAGCCCGGATCGCCGGGAGTTTTTCATGCATTCATACTAAATCTTCTCTTCCTTGTTAGGCACCTCCTCATCTATGGATTATGGTAGGCCACCTGACCTATTAGGGTGCAGTCCTATCAATGGAATATTGTGCAATCTTTAGGAAAAAATCTATTTTTAAGCCTGATTTTAAAAATACTTCATACTTGATTTTAAAGCATTCGAGTCAACTATCATGCATCACATTAGCAATAAATTAAAATTGAGTCTAATTTTTAAATTACATTTTTAGCTTAAGCATTTCACCCAATATAAGTTAAGGGGCCAATTAGGAATCTACTCTAGATGTCGGCCCCACTCTCCTTAAACCCAATCTTAAATAACATCCCTAATCGCTCTTTCATAAAAGACCGGATACATGATTTTGAAGCATTTAGGTGGTTTAGCTGGCTCCCTAATCAAGGCCGGGGTAAGTCCAGATCTTGCATTACATTAGCTAGGACTAGAGTCCCTGATTTTTAGTACCCATTTTAGGCTTACGATCTGAGCCATATTTTTTAATCTTAAGACCTCAACTTTCGGGAATTTAATTCCTACTTTTCAATAAAATTAATCATTTAATCATTAAATTTATTTCCATCAAATTCAATCCCAATATTTAGGATATGCTGGGATGCTTCTGAAGTGATTCAGAATCCTAATCATCTCCTACTCCTCTTCCTTTACTCCAGAAATAACTGTTCAAATTTCACCCAATCTTATTTGAAAATTCCAACCCTTATCTTCTTTGACATCAAGCTTTAAATTCCAGAATAAAATTCGTATCGCTATTTTAATTGAGAGTATTCGTAGGAAATATTTGGTTTCCTATGATGTAATTAACTATGAGGGCTTGCACTCAGAGGAGATTTAGAAATCCAGATATAATTTTCAAAATCAAGTTTTCAAAACCTTCAGTTAATTACCTTTGGGAAATTAAAAAAATGGCCATCATTATTGTCATATTCTAGTAATTAACAATGAGTGATATCTTCTTCCCTTGAGATGATATATCATTTAGTGATATAATTTTGAATATAAAATCAATGATAATTTATTCAGATTATCATAGCCAGATATTTGACTGAACTTTATTTTGATCCTTTGGGATCGTATGTTGTTCCCTCTTGAATCCAGCTACGATATTCAGGATCAAATTTATAATTCTAAATTTAAACCCATTAGGAGATTTTATCTCTACCTTTTGAGGTAGTATATCATCACTAATGGATATTCAATTTCAGAATTAAAATTTAAATGTCAATTTAAGATTATTCCCAAAGATAATTAACCTTTTCAAAAATATACTTTTTCAATCAAACAACTGCTAACTAGACTACGGGAGCATCCTAATGGCTTTCAGTAGTGAGGTCCATAATTACGTTTCCATTAATGGATAGCCTTAGGGACTTAAAACCTAACCCAAACTGAATCGTGTTGTTGTGGATCAACTCTTCAACATACAGATCATAGTCGATTGAGAAGAATAATTTTTTGACCATTGATTTAGAAAGTTTGATTGCCTGAAATTTAAGAAAGAAGATTTGAATTAGAATGTTGAATTTGTAATTTGAAAATAAGTTTATATTTTATCATGCATGTCGAATCATAGGGATTATAACTTGATATGCAATGATAAGATATAAAAATTAAATTTGATTCAAAGTGAATTTGAATTTCCACTATATATGTTTAACTATAAAAGAATATCGTAGAAAATCATATAGCAGTGATAGTATGGATTTAACTTGAATAGAATTTGAAGAAGAATTTGAATTTTTAGAGATTTGGAGGAGACTTTCCATGGGTTTTGAAACTCAATATGTTAGATTTGCGTTCTACATGACGGTTTAAAAACTTTGCAACGAAAATCAAGAAATTTTGGCTTGACTCTTTTCACCCTATTGATTGGTTTGGGGGTGAAATGTCAAAGTCCAGGTTTAGATTTGAAGTTATATTGCATGTGTTAGCCTGCAAGAGAACATTATAGGAAACACTAACAATGATGATTAAAGTTGTTTTGAAAAAGGTTTTGAAATTTTGAAAGTTTTGAAAGATCTTTCTTGAATTTCAAAACTCAATATGTTGAGTGTATACTCAACATGAAGGTTTACAAATTTCAAAAAGGAAACTCAAAAAGATTAGATTAACTCTTTCACCCAATCGATTGAATTGAGGGAAAAATGTCAAGGCTGGGCTTTAATAAAAGGATTAAATTTTAAAGTTTGAATTGGGAAGAGATTAGATTTGCATTGTGTATGTCAGACTACAAGAGAGCATTGTAGAGAGACATATGACAATGATGATTGAATTGAATTTGAGTGATTTTGGAAGGGATTTAAAAATTTAAAAATTCGATAACATCTCCCCTTATTTTTTAAACTCAAGGTGTTGAATTCACATTCAACATAAAGGTTTACAATTTTTAAGGAGAGATTCTAAGAAAACAACTTAACTCCTTCATCCCGATGGGCAATTCAAGGATGAAATGTCAAAGACTGAACCTGCTGAAAGGATTGAAAATGCATTGCATATATTAAGCTACAATGATCGTTGTAGGAAAATATATGGCAATGAGGATTAAAGTTGAATAATTTTTGAAGAGATTTCTAAAAATCTAAAAATCTGGCAGCATCTCGCCTTATTTTTGAAACTCAATATGTCAAATTATCATTTAATGTAAGGGTTTACAAAATTTTGATGAGGATATCCTAAGAAGTTGACCCAACTCTTTCATCCTGATGAGCGATTTAGGAGTGAAATATCGAAGGCTGACTTTATAGGAAGGATCAAACTTTTGAATTGACTTTGAAAATGACTTCTAAATTCAATCATATATATTAAATTATAAAGATTACAATTCAATATGCAGTGATAAAATGTAGAGATCGCCTAGAATTTGAAAAAGATTTGAACTTTGCTAAGGAACATGAAAATTTGATTCGAAATTGAAGGACCTTTCATAAGTTATATAACTTAGCATTTTATTGATTGATCTGAGCTTGCAAGTTTCTAACATTTATAGGAGGGTTTGAAAAAGATTTGGCTTGACTCTTTTGCTCTACCAATGAACTTGGAGGCAAAATGTTAAAGCCCGGCTTGAAAGATGTTTGGTTATACTCACCTCTCATTTTTATATATCCTATTGAGTTGGCCACACTCCCCCAAGGGAGAAATGGGTAGAGGGACCAACGGAAGAAAGGTAGTTAGAACTACTGATTTAATAAAATTTATATCACTATTAAAGATGGAGAGTGAGACTTATCCCCAGCGGAGTCGCCAATTTTTTTGTTTGAATAAAATGTGTAGTTTGAAAATTTAATTTTCTTTAGGAAACTTGGATTTCTAGAATTTTAGTTTTTAAAATTGAACATATTATTATGAATGATATATCACCTTGAAAGGTGAACATATCATTTCCTAATAAGTTTAGATTATAAAACTTTGAATTCATCCTAATTTTCATAATCAAACTCAGGAAAGAATTTCATATGACCCAGAGGGTCAAAATGAAATTTAATCAAGTGTTTGACTATGTCAATCTAGATAAAAGGATCATAAATGTTATAATCAAAATTATGATAGTAATTGATATATCTTTTTGAGGAAAGAAGATATCAATCGCTATCGATCATTTGAAAATGATGATAATGATCGACGGGTTTGAATTTTCCAAAGATAATTAATTGGGATTTTGAAAAATTGGTTTTAAAAATTTTGATCTAGGTTTCTAAATCTCCTATGAGTGCAAGCCCTCATAGTTAATTACATCATAGAAAACTAGAAATTTCCTACAAATACTCTCGATTAACATAACGATAGAAATTTTATTTAAAGGTTTCAAAGCTTGATGTCAAAGGAGGTAGGGATTGGAATTTTAAAATGGGATTGGTTCAAAATTGAACACTTATTTTTGGAATCGAAGGAGGAGGGGTAGGAGGTGCCTTAAGATTCTGAATCACTTCAGAACACCCCAGCCTATTCTAAGTGTTTGGCTTGAATTTGATTGAAAGAGTTTAACATTTGAGTTATCAATTTTATTAGAAGGTTAGGATTTGATTCCCAGAGGTTAAGGTCTTATATCCTGAGCTTTCCTCAGAACCTATATCTAAATTGGGTACTAAGAATCAGTGACCCAAACCTAGCTAATGTAATGCTGGATCTGGACTTACCCCAGCCTAGATTAGGGAGCCAGCTAAACCACATAGGCGCTTTAAAACCAAAAGTTTGGTCTTTTATGTAAGATTGGGTACGGATATTATATTAAGTCAGGTTTAAAGAAAGTGGGGCTGACATCTAGAGTAGATTCTTAATTGGCTCCTTAAGTTATATTGGATGAAATAAAACTTGAAATAAAATGCATTTAAATTTTAAACTCAATTTAATTTATTTTTAATATAATGAATGCTAGTTGACTCGATAAAATGCTTAAATCAAACAGAAGAAATTTAATTTGTTTAAAGGCTTAAAAATAGATGTTATCCTAGATTACATAGATTTTCCTTGATAGATCTACACCCTCATAGGCTCGGTAGTCTACTAGAACCCGCGGGTGGGGAGGTGCCTAACAAAGGAAAGAAGATGTATCAATATCCTATGCGAACCCCTGGCAGTCTTGGGCTTACTTCTTCAATTTATTAGAGTTGCTATGATATCTTAAAAATTTAAATTTTTATTTAAGTAGAAAAGTTTTAAGTGTACCATCACAAGTCTCTGATCATTTCAGGATAAAATAAAATTGACATGCAAAAGCGCCAAAAAATACTACTAAAGTATGCAATCCTATATCGCAATCAACATTAAACAATCAACATTAATAAACAAATCAATTAAAATTTAATGTCCATATGCAAATGCCTTTTAATATTACAATGTAGGGTCTCTAGAAACTAAAGTAGCCAGGTGCCACTAACTATAACCCAAATTCTACTCCTAAGACATAAGTGACTTTAAGATTTGGGATTCTTTTCGTTCTTCTCCTCTTTGTCCTTTTGCAGGCTCTTTGGATCATCGGGTCTGGATATCCAAATGAAAAGAAATGCCCACTTAAAAAGGGTGTTATCTTTCATCTTTGGGTACTTTAATACCATCTAAATTTGGATCCCCAAATGGAGAGGGACTCTACCCTAAGAAATGTCAATTCCTCTTAGGATTCACAATTAGATATTTAATCACATTCTCAAAACACTTTAACATACAACTCAATTAATCTTAAATTACATTTGAATCAAAATTAAAATCTAGGCTCAATGACCTGTAGGGTTATCCTAATAAATTAACATATAAATAATCTCAAATAGTTAATATATTTAAAATTTAAAATGCTCAAATCATAATCACGCTTGGCCATGCTCTTTTAATTTAAAGGGGGACTTAGGCATAGCAAAGCACATGCATAAACTTTATTAATTTAAAAGCTTAATTTATTTTTACCCCCTTTATTTTAATTGCCCTGTTTGAGCATGGCCACCTGCAAAAGCTTGAATTAGTATAAATCACTCCTAATCTAAGGGTAGATCTAATGCACAATCAATCACATCATATATTGCATAAAGTTAAACAAACAGACACATTAATTATTTACTTAAATCCAACAACCAGCATGAAATGAAAACAAATGAAAAATAGGCACACATAAGTAGCAGAAAGTAAACACCAGCCTAGCCTAGTACTAGAGTTGGTCATCCTAACAAATCATCTAAAGTGTGTGGGGTAGGCTGTATGGCTTGGATATGTCCTATGCAGGTCAATTAGTTAAAGTTATTTGAGGTTCTGATTGGTTGAAAAACTTAAGGGATTTAAGTTTGAGTTTAAATATTAATGGCTTAAAATTAATTTTAAAATATATTTTAAACATTTATTGATTACCAGCTTTGTTGCTCACCGAGGCCATGAAGTTTATTTTACCTTCCTTGGGGCTAATTTAATAGCCTCGTAGGCCTGGTTTACCAAGTCGTAATCGATATAATTAACTAATTTAATTTGATTAAAGTTTGAGAGTTATTGAATTTTGATTAAGATTGATTATTTATTGATTTTAAAGATTTTAATTAATTAAGTTTGCTATCAATCAGTTCGTGGCATTATGCTACCAGGCTTGAGGAATAAAGCCTCCATAAGATATGTAGCCCCGAAGCCCGGAGTAGTCCATGTTGAAATCCAGGATCCCGAGCACTTAATTTTGATGGTGACAACTAATACTTACTGAATCCATATAAACTTCCTTTAGATTACAAATGCTTAATCCTTGTATATGAGCACTAACATTTCAGGTCAGATGCACACTGCTCAAGATTACTGGAGACTCAAACCGGGTAGAATAGGATGTTGAAAAGTCTGTAATTTTTATTTCTTTATTTTTATTTTCTTGAGTCTGCCACAGAAGCATGCATGTGAAAGGAGAAACCATGCACACACACAGGGGGAGAATTATTTTTAATGATTTAAATTTTTTTTAAGAAAATCATACTGTACGATTTCGTATCGTACTGTACGATTAATTAAAAATACTCAGGCTAACGGCTAATTTTCAAATGATTAAGTTTATAAACTAATCGTACTGTACGATACATATCGTACTGTATGATAAGATATAATTGAGAAACCCTAGCTGCCAGAATAAGTTTGGTAAGTTTTTAATTTTGATTTTCTATACTGATCGTACTGTATGATTCTTATCGTACTGTACGACTAATTAATACTTACCAAAATTATCTCCCTAATCAGGAAATAAATGTTGGTTTCTAATTTAAATGTCGATCGTACTGTACGATCCTTTATCGTACTATACGACTTATAAAGACGATTTCATTCATCCAGAGATTGTACCAGACGAAACCAAGGTTTTTTGTTCTGTTCGTCTTAGATGATATTCATATCGTACAGGACGATATCAAGAAATGAACTAATCGTACTGTACGACTAGTGGAGTGCTGGACGACCGATAGAGATGATTTCCTTCGTCCCAGAGATCATACCAGATGATACCAAGAATTTTTGTTCTATTCACCCTGGATGATATTCGTATCATACTGGATGATATCCTGAAAAATACTAATCGTACTGTATGACTGAAGGAGTGCTGGACGACTGACAGAGATGAATCCTTTCGTCCCGAGGATCATCCCACAGTTCATCCTATACGAACAGTACGAATCAACAGTATCGTCCCGTACGATATACATATCGTACAGTACAATATGAATAAAATTTGATAACTGTTCGTCTGTGCTCGTACTGGACGGAGCTGTAATTGAACTGATCATACTGTACGATTATAGATCGTACTGTACGAACAGAAACGCAAAAGTTAACACTTTTAGGTTTTTTCTGAAGCCTGATATAAAAACAACTTAAAATTTTTCTTAAGAGTTGTTGATCTATCCTCTTGCTGTGAGAGGCTTGGAAAAAAGAAGGGGATTCGTTAGAGAGAAGTTTTTTTGGAGAGATCCAGGGCTTGAGAGAGGAAGGTGAAGGTGAGCTTGAGCATGAGGGAGAAGTAGTGTGAGGGGTTCACACGGTGGCTCCAAGCTAGCTGCATGCTTTGCTCCTCTTGTGGCTTTGGGAAGCTTCAAGAAAGTTCTCGATGGAAGAGTCACTTCAAGATCAACATCACCAAGGTACTCTGCCATCTCCAGGAGGGAGAAAAAGGAGAAGGTCCGCTGCCGTCACCAGGAGGGTGACATAGCATTTGGTATTCCGCCGCACCGAGGGAGGTGAAAGTGAGTATTGTAAAGGTTTCTCCGTCTTGCTGTGGGGGCAAAAGGAGAGTCAACTTTTACTAGTGCAAATCCCGGAGTAGAGGACTCTGGGGAGTGGATGTAAGTCAAGTGACCGAACCACTATAAAAATCTCTGGTGTGTTTTTTCCTGTTTACCGTACTTTACTTTTCATGCTTTTAATTAGTTTGTTAAATTGCTTGGTGAAAAATCACGATTTAAATCTTGTGCTGTAAAATCTAAAATTGAATTATCAATATCATCGTTGTGAACGTTGTATTTGCTTCCGTACATTATTCGTTGAGATTATATTTTAAAAATAGAAAAAAAACTAGAACTCTTGTGTAGGATTAAATTTTTAAAATACCAATTCACCCCCCCTCTTGGCGCATCTCGTACTTTCAAGTGGTATCAGAGCGGGGTTTTAAAATAGTGTTTTAGAAAACCTAGAAACGTAAGATCCATGGCTCAATTTGGTAACCGTAACACTGCGGAGGGTTATTCTATAACTCGTCCACCGTTATTTAACAACATACCGTTTGATTTCTAAAAAATACGCATGTCTACATTTTTACAGTCTTTAGACTATCGCATGTGGATGTTAGTCCAAGAAGGTTATTCTGCACCGTTTCATATGTTGAATGGAATTAAAACTGAACTATCATTTAATGAATGAAGCATTGAGGATAGAAAACTTGCATAACTAAATGCTAAATGTCTAAATTGTTTCTTTTGCGCATTAAAATCAGAAGACTATATGCGAGTATCAACTTGTACTACTGGTAAACAAATTTGGGACAAACTGTGTATCACGTACGAAGGAACTAGTGAGGTCAAACAATCTAGGTTGAATATACTGCTACATGATTACAAACTATTCCGCATGAAACCTAGTGAAACTATATCTGACATGTACACTTGATTCACCCAGATTGTAACATCTCTGCATGCTTTAGGAAGAGAGTTATCTAACTCGGAAAAAGTAAACAAAATACTGTGATGTTTGCCTAGCTCGTATGATGCTAAAATCACCGCAACAACTGAGTCAAAAGACCTGAATGTTTATTCTATTGATAATTTGCTTGGGTCACTCATTGCCTACGAGCAAGGAGTGAGTCAACGACAAAGTGATGCAGGTGAAAAGAAGAAGGAGCGAGCGGTGGCTTTAAAAGCAAACAATTCTGAAAGTGACAGCTCAGCAGCAGAGGAAGATGACAACATCGCCTTGATGACTCGTCAATTTAAAAATTTTTTGAAAAGGAAGCAGCGCCGTCATCAAAGCAATTGGAACAAAGGTAAGAACTCAAAGCATACTAAGGTTGCATCTGAAATAATTTGCTTTGAGTGCAGGAAACCCGATCATCTCTGAGCTGACTGCCCCAACATCAAGACTCATCAAACCAAGGAGAAGGGTGAGGAAAGATCAAAGTTCAAGAAGGGCAAATTTAAGACTCAAAAAGCGTTTTGGGCCGACTCTGCCTCAGAATCATCAGAAGAAGAAGCAGAGGAGGAGGTAACGAATCTGTGTCTTATGACTAATGATAATCTTGATCAATCTGATTAAGATGAGGTATGTCAACTGTCTTACGATGAACTGCTTGTTATTTCTCAAAAAATCCATGACTCGTATAGAAAGTTGAAGAAAAAGCATGTTAGTCTTAATACTGAGTTTAGTACTTTACAAAAGAAGTATGCTAGTGTAGTAAAGAATTTTTCTGACTTAGATAAAGATCATATGTCTTTGCTTGATGAATACGATGCATTAAACAAGAAGCATATTGAGTTAACCACTGCACACGATACCTTGAAATCATCACATGTTGAATTAGAGAATGCATTTAAGGAACTAGAAGAACTAGCAGGGGAACTTAGTAGTAGTGAGCATGCATTGAGATTCGAATATGCTAGTCTTAACCAAGAGAATAAATTTTTAAATGAAAAACTTCATGCATTCGAGAATAATAAAAAACCTCCCACGGTTGCTGAGTTTTTTCAGCCTCCACCATGTGAATCATCTCATTCAAAACCAGCACGACATGCATCATCCAAACCCAAAAATAGGCACTACCACCCTCGTAGATTAGTGAACCCATTTCCAGGTGTTAGATGTTATTCTTATGGCATACTAGGTCACATAGCCCGCACGTGCTCAATTTACTATAGGACACATCTAGTGTGGAGACCTAAATCACATTCATCACAGCATAACATGCATATATTTCATTCATACAAGCATAGGGTGGAACCCAAACTCACTTGGGTTCCCAAAGCTAATCCGTGATTGACATTGTAGGGATGCTCTCACAAAAGACCTAGTGAGAGCATGTGGTACCTGGACAGTGGCTGCTCGAGACACATGACTGGAGACATGAAGCAGTTCGTGACACTGGAGGCCAGGTCAGGAGGCAAGGTAACTTTGGGAGACAACACCACCAGGAAAGTGATGGGCTCAGGTATCATTAAAAATACTAAAAATTTAATTATTGAGAATGTACTTTTAGTGGATGGTTTAAAGCACAATCTTTTAAGTATAAGTCAACTATGTGACAAGGGCTTTGACATAAAATTTCTGTCTAATAAATGCATGATTAGCTTAAATGATTCACTCGTGTTAGAGGGAAAACATATAAACAATGTTTACATGTTAGATTTGAACTGCATTGAAACCTCAAACTCTTTGTGTCTGAAAATAATAGCGGATGACTCTTGGCTATGGCATAGGAGACTGTGCCATGCTAGTATAAAAACACTTAGGAACATCACTCAGAAAGACTTAGTTAGAGGCATACCAAAGTTAGACTTTACTAAGGATCATCTCTGTGATGCTTGCCAATTAGGAAAACAAGTTAAATCTTCATTTCATGCAATCAAAGATGTCAACTCCACTAGGCCACTAGAAACTCTCCACATGGACCTGTTCGGACCTGTTAGTACAGCCAGCCTAGGAGGGAAGTTGTATGGGTTTGTAATAGTAGATGACTACTCTAGGTTTACTTGGGTGAAATTCCTAGCTCATAAGAGTGAGTCATTTGAAGAAATTAGAATTTTACCGTATGCTATGTGTTAAATAGGGTAAATGTTAGATCCAAACTTAATAAGACACCCTATGACTTGCTTAAGGGTAGGACACCCAATCTTTCCCACTTACATGTTTTCGGTTGCAAATGCTTCATCCTAATCAATGGCAAGTCACCCTTAGGAAAGTTCGATCCTAAATCTGATGAAGAAATTTTTAATAGGTAAAGCCTAGAGAATATTCAATAAGAGAACCCTAGTAGTATAAGAGTCCACCCACGTGGTATTTGATGAATCCAATAAGACCTCTGAACCTAATCATGAAGAAGAAGAAGTTGAGGTTATACGGGGAGTAGAAACCATTACCATAGAGACTAGAGCGGAACCTCAGGAATATCTGCCTAGAGATTGGAAAATTTCTTCTAGTCATCCTAGAGAGCTGCTCTTAGGAGACCCATCAGAAGGGGTAAAAACTAGGCATGGACTCAGGAAAGAGGTTAGTCATTCTGCATTCATATCTATGATTGAACCCACGAGTATAGATCAAGCCTTAGGAGATGAATTTTGGATCCTAACAATGCAAGAAGAGTTGAACCAATTCGTTAGGAATGATGTATGGGAGTTAGTCAAAAGACCTAAAGAATAAAGTGTGGTTGGAACTAAATGGGTCTTTAAAAACAAGATTAATGACTCTGGAATAGTAGTAAGAAACAAGGCTAGGTTAGTAGCAAAGGGGTATAACCAAATTGAAGGAATAGATTTTGAAGAAACTTTTGCTCCGGTAGCTAGACTAGAAGCCATCAGGGTACTGTTAGCCTTTGCTTATTTTAGGGATTTTAAGCTGTATCAAATGGATGTCAAGAGTACCTTCCTAAACGGGGTAATCAAGGAAGATGTTTATGTGGAGCAACCTCTGGGGTTTGAAAACTCACAATTTCCAAACCACGTGTTCAAACTAAAAAAGGCATTATACGGGTTAAAACAAGCACCTAGAGCCTGGTATGAAAGACTTAGTACGTTCCTACTAGATAGAGGCTTTGTAAAGGGTAGTGTGGACACCACCTTATTTTTGAAGAAGGTAGGAGTTGAAGTACTCATTGTTTAGATTTATGTATATGACATCTTGTTCGGATCGACGGAGAAAAGCTTATGTAATGAATTTTCAAAAATAATGAGTGACGAGTTTGAAATGAGTATGATGAGAGAACTTAGTTAGTTCCTTGGATTTAGTGTAAAACAAACTGAAGGTGGAACGTTTCTTAGCCAGTCTAAGTACATCAACGATATTTTGAAAAAATATGAAATGGACAATGCTAAGGCTATGAATACACCCATGAGCTCTAACATTCAATTGGATAAAGATCCCAGTGGGAAGTCTGTAGATCAGAAGAGGTATAGGCGAATAATTGGATCGCTTCTTTATCTGACTGCTAGTATACCAGACATAATGTTTAGTGTGTGTCTCTGTGCCCGCTTTCAAGCTGACCTAAAAGAATCTCACATGACTGCTGTCAAAAGGATTCTTAGATATCTACTAGGCACCCTGAACTTAGGAATTTGGTATCCTAGACACATCACTTCTTTTGAAATCTTAGGATACTCAGATTCAGACTTTGCAGGATGTAGGGTAGATAGAAAAAGCACTTATGGCACTTGTCAATTCATTGGACAATCGTTAGTTTCATGGTCCAGTAGGAAACAAAATTCAGTAGCCCTATCAACAGCCGAAGCAGAATATATAGCAGTAGGTAGCTGTGTTGCACAAGTTTTGTGGTTAAAACAACAGCTTATAGATCTAGGACTACCTGTAGGAACCATTCCGATAATGTGTGACAACACTAGTGCTATTTGCATATCCAAAAATCCAATTCAACATTCACGAACTTAACATATAGACATTAGACATCATTTCATTAGAGATCATGTAGCCAAAGGAGATATTGAACTGCACCACGTTGCTACTGAAAATCAATTGGCTGACATTTTCACAAAACTATTAGGTTATGACACATTTAGCACTTTAAGAATCAAATTAGGTGTCACAGACATTCAAGCCTAAAATAAAAAAAATAAATAAATAAAAAAAAATAAAACGAAAAAAAAAATAGATTCCTGATCCTCTTACCATGCTGCTCACAAATCTTGATATTCTCTGACAATCATACTGTACGATCTTATATCGTACTGTACGATCCCATATCGTACTGTACGATAAGGTTCAAATCACTCCAATCTCAGCCGTCCATTCCCATTCACGGCCCAGATCTTTCATGTCTTATACCTATCGTACTGTACGGTTCACCACTCGTACCGTACGATACTAATTATTGTACATCGTACTGTACGACCCAAACATCGTAATGTACGATCCACGTGTCAAATGGATTAGGACGAATTTAAACTCGATCGGTACGAACATTATTACCTATCGTACTGTACGAACACCTGTTCGTATTGTACGAACATTTTTGTCAAAAGTCATTCAGACGACTCCTTGGGACGAACGCCTCACACTCACGTTCGTACAGTATGATTCTGATCGTACTGTATGATTTGACTCACTTTTCTGAACAGTCATCCAGACGACATTATTGTGTATATCGTACTGTACGATACTCAATCGTACTGTACGATAGTTCTTAAATTCTATAAAAAGGGAGGGATTCTTTGCCTATTCTCCTCACTCTCAATCACTCTGAATTTCCTCCTTTCTCCAATCCTTTCTTCCACTATGTCTGGGTCCAGTAAGCGCGGTCGAATGGTCATCGGGAGCTCTTCCTCCTCTCGGCGTTTCGATGATCGTTTTCTCTCCGCTGCGAACGAGAAAGCGTATATTAAAATAAAGGAAGCCAAGATCACTCCATCCCGCATGCTAAATCAAGCCACCCTAAATTTCGAGGTGATGAATCTGTTCGCTTCCACTACCCTTCAATTCCTTTTAACTCTTGCCTTTCCATTTCACTCTGAACTCTTATTTGAGTTTCTTGCCAATATCCGCATCGACCTAGAAAACACCACTTTCATGTCTTATGTCTGTAAACAGAATGTCGTTATCACGGTCAACGACATTGCTGCACACATAGGGTTGTACTCTGATAGCCCTCGTCCCCAATCCATGATCTCCCACGACTATGATTGGACATCAGTAAATATGATCCTTAGGGGTGTCCCCTCTAATCAATACCTACCCCTGGTCCAAACCCTAAATCAGAATGCCTGCGTTATCCAGCATGTCCTACGCACATCCATTATACCCAAAGCTGGAGACCGCATCCATATTACTCCACTACTTTCTGTCGTCACATATCTAATCATGTCTGGCACAAAATTCAATGAAGCCCAAATGGTTTTTGACTATATTCATACCCTGTCTGCCTTCCGGTATCCCGGTGCCCGCCGCAAACTGAACCTTGCTTTAGGGCATGTCATAGGATATATCCTAGATGCCAAATACCAACTTCATTATCCGCTACCTCCAGATCACCTTCCTATCTTCTACTTGGATGCCTCTTTTCGTATCTTGTTCCATCGGGGGACCGCTCCCGCCGATCCCGAGTTTGATGACGAAGAGGCTGCTGCTCCTGCTGACGCACCTCCACCACCACCAATCCACCCACCTGGCATTGCTCCTCCCGACTACCCTCACGACGACATTATTCAACGCCTTGATCGCCTGGAGACTAGGTTGGATGCCCACATTGCTCAGCAACATCAGGAGCATGACACTGATATGAGATGGTTTAGGGAGCGCTTCACCTTGATCGATCACCAGTTTGCATCCCTCCATCAGTACCACCAGCTGTTTCCACAACCTCCTCCACCACCTTCGGATCAGGACCCAAATTTTTGAGCTATTGTAGTTGTTTCTGTTTTCTGTTTGTTGTTATTGTAGTTGTTTCCTTTTTCTTCCCTTTTTGGTGCTGTCAAAAGGGGGAGACATTTCTGTGTGTTCTGTATTCTGTTTGCTTACTAAATGCTATTGGTTGTTTACGTTCTCACTACATGTTTTTTCTATCTTGTTGTATTTTTTTATATGTTATAATAAAAAAAAACTGTTTCTTCTCCTCCTATTTAAAAATTAATAAGCTACTCTTCTGAGGGGGAGCTAAAGAAGTCAGAACATCTGTCCATCAGAAAATATTATTTGACACCATCAAAAAGGGGGAGATTGTTGAAATCCAGGATCCTGAGCACTTAATTTTGATGGTGACAACTAATACTTACTGAATCCATATAGATTTCCTTTAGATTACAAATATTTAATCCTTGTATATGAGCACTAACATTTCAGGTCAGATGTACACTGCTCAAGATTACTGGAGACTCAAACCGGGTAGAATAGGATGTTGAAAAGTCTGTAATTTTTATTTCTTTATTTTATTTTCTTGAGTCTGCCACAGAAGCATGCATGAGAAAGGAGCAACCATGCACACACACAGGGTGAGAATTATTTTTAATGATTTAAATTTTTTTTTAAGAAAATCGTACTGTACGATTTCGTATCGTACTGTACGATTAATTAAAAATACTCAGGCTAATGGCTAATTTTCGAATGATTAAGTTTATAAACTAATCGTACTGTACGATACATATCGTACTGTACGATAAGATATAATTGAGAAACCCTTGCCGCCAGAATAAGTTTGGTAAGTTTTTAATTTTGATTTTCTGTACTGATCGTACTGTACGATTCTTATCGTACTGTACAGTTAATTAATACTTACCAAAATTATCTCCCTAATCAGAAAATAAATGTTGGTTTCTAATTTAAATGTCGATCGTACTATACGATCCTTTATCGTAATGTACGACTTACAGAGATGATTTCATTCATCCCAGAGATCGTACCAGACGAAATGAAGGTTTTTTGTTCTGTTCGTCCTGGACGATATTCATATCATACAGGATGATATCAAGAAATGAACTAATCGTACTGCACGACTAGTGGAGTGCTGGACGACCGACATAGATGATTTCCTTTGTCCCAGAGATCGTACCAGACGATACCAAGAATTTTTGTTCTATTCATCCTGGACGATATTCGTATCGTACTGGACAATATCCTGAAAAACACTAATCGTACTGTACGACTGAAGGAGTGCTGGACGACTAACAGAGACAAATTCTTTCGTCCCAAGGATCATCCCACAGTTCGTCCTGTACGAACAGTACGAATCAACAGTATCATCCTGTACGATATACATATCGTACAGTACGATATGAATAAAATTCGATAACTGTTCATCTGTGCTCGTACTGGACGGAGCTGTAATTGAACTGATCGTACTATACGATTATAGATCGTACTGTACGAACAGAAATGCAAAAGTTGAAACTTTTAGGATTTTTTGAAGCTGATATAAAAACAACTTAAAATTTTTCTTAAGAGTTGTTGATCTATCCTCTTGCTGTGAGAGGCTTGGAAAAAAGAAGGGGATTCATTAGAGAGAAGTTTTTTTGGAGAGATCCAGGGCTTGAGAGAGGAAGGTGAATGTGAGCTTGAGCATGAGGGAGAAGTAGTGTGAGGGGATCACACAGTGGCTCCAAGCTAGCTGCATGCTTTGCTCCTCTTGTGGCTTTGGGAAGCTTCAAGAAAGTTCTCGAGGGAAGAGTCACTTCAAGATCAATATCGCCAAGGTACTCTGCCATCTCCAAGAGGGAGAAAAAGGAGAAGGTCCGCTGCCGTCACCAGGAGGGTGACATAGCGTTTGGTATTCCGCCGCACCGAGGGAGGTGAAAGTGAGTATTGTAAAGGTTTCTCCGCCTTGCTGTGGGGGCAAAAGGAGAGTCAACTTTTACTAGTGCAAATCCCAGAGTAGAGGACTCCGGGGAGTGGACGTAGGTCAAGTGACCGAACCACTATAAAAATCTCTGCTGTATTTTTTCCTGTTTACCGTACTTTACTTTACATGCTTTTAATTAGTTCGTTAAATTGCTTGGTGAAAAATTACGATTTAAATCTTGTGTTGTAAAATCTAAAATTGAATTATCAATATCAATGTTGTGAACGTTGTATTTGCTTCCGCACATTTATTCATTGAGATTATTTTTTAAAAATACAAAAAAGACTAGAACTCTTGTGTAGGGTTAAATTTTTAAAATACCAATTCACCCCCCTCTTGGCGCATCTCGTACTTTCAGTCCATCCTATAAAATTATTGATATAATTAGATTAAGGATTTTAATTTATTTAACTCACTAATAACCAATAAATTTTAAAGTTTTAACACTTCATGGAATCCATTCTTGGAGTTGTGCCACTAGGCTTGAGGAACAAAGCCTCCTTATGACACATAACCCCACAGCCCAGAGTAGTCCATCATAAAAACTTCATCTTTGGAGTGTTTGTTGTGTATTATGGGATTGGTTGTGTGATTTAAACATTAATATATTTTCTAGAATTTGGAATCAATTATCAAAATTTGGAATTTTCTGGATTATTTTAATCATTTAATTAAGGGGTCAAAAATTAACTTTTTAATTAAGCTTAAATTTTAGAAAGTTAGTATTTTAATAAAATATTAGACCTTAAGATGATTAGTTAGACTGTAAGTTTGTTGGATTTAGATTTTTCTATATTTAGTTATGAAAGTTTAAAGTTTTGACCTAAATTTGACTTAAGTTTGATCGGATTTGTTGACTATTGACTTTGGCTTATTTTTTGAAGGTTTGATATTTTTGATAAATATTAGACCCTAAATAGAGTCCAATGCATTTGAGTTTTCTCAATTTTGATTTTCTAGATATAGTTATGATTTTTTAAAGTTTTAGGTATTTATTGGAATTATTGAAATTGTTTAATTAAGGATGTTTTATTGATTTTACTCCAAATGAACTCCCAACTCCTTGAAATTAACTCCAAAGGTCAGGAATGACCTAAGAAAATATTCCCAAGTGTTTAGAAATTTTCTAGAATTTTTAATTAATTAAAATAATTAAATATTATTTTTTAATTAAAATTAAATTAAGGTTGCATCTAATGTCAAATCAAAGAGGTTTTATTTTTCTCTGATTAAAGGTACTTTTCTGGAGAGTTTGTTGTATTATTTGTAATTTTTGGGTTTAAACTTGATTTATTAGAATTTTTTGGAAGTTTTAATTCTTGATTAAATGATTAATTAATTAAATATATTTTTAATAACTTTTAAAATGAGTAAGAATTTTTCTATAGGTTGTATATGTCACTAGTTTTAAATGTTTAAACTTTCAAATCAATAGGAGGTGCATCATAATTATTGGAATTTTTTTAAATGTTTTAGACAAGGGTTCTTAATTATCATCCTTAATGATGTCTCTAAGTTGAGTAGGTTGAATTAATGTATCTAATCCTTTATAACATATACATGTAGATGTAAACACAATCAGAACCAAGTCCTTAGAATAAGGAAGGACTAAACTAGGTGGTGTGTGCACACTAAGCATGCAAGGAATTGAAAACAATTAATATAAATAATAACTATATTAGTGAATAATTGGAATATAACTATCTACTAATCCTCTCCTATGATTTCCATCCACATAAGCTCAACTATGTTTAAAATTTCAAGGGTCCTCCCAAATATATAAAGATTCAAATACAAACATAAGTTTAAAAGTAATTTTAAAATACATATATATATATATATATATAAGCCTATATATATAGATATATTAATTTTAAAATAAAATAATTAAAGTAAAACATAAAAAATAATTTAAAATATTTTGGGAGATCCTCTGATTTGTTTAAAATAATTTTAAAAATAATTTTAAAATTTTAAAAATATTTAATATAATATTTAATTAAATATTAATTAAATATTAAAGTAATTAAGAAATTAAAATTTATTAAGATAAATTATGTTTTAAATTCCTAAAATAAATTTTAAATTAAAATATTTAATTTTTTGAAAATTTTAAGGTATTATTTTAAATTTTCTAGTTTAATTTGAACTTTATTTGAATATTTTTAAAAATTAGAGTTAATTTAAATACTTAAATTAATTGAAAATTAATTAATATTTTAAAATAAGTATTAAACTAAATTAGATTAATTCTTAAATATTTATTGAGATTTTGAATTATTTAAAATATTTTTTCTTAAATTTCCAAAATTATTTGAATTAAGTAAAGCATTGATTAAACATTAAGTATTTAAACATTTCAAAATTGTTTGAAGTATATATATTATATTTTAAATTATTTTTTAGTTTAAAATTAATTATTTTAAAATATTTCCCTATTTTATTTTTTTTAAATATATTTAATAATAAAAATAATTTTATATTTAAAATCTTTAAATTAATATTAATTTAATATTAATCAAACATCAATATGTTAAAATTATTTAAGAACTCAAATAATTTTTTAAAATTAATTTTAATTAAAAAAAACTTAAATGTTTACCAAAAAATTTAAAATATATTTTAAATTAAACTAAAAATAAAATTTTTATTTAGAAAATATTTAATCATTTTAATTAAATATTAGTTAAAAAATTAATATTTAATTATTTAAAATAATTCAAAATACATTTAATATTTTAAATTAATAATAATTTTAGATTAAAGTATTAAACTTTTTGGAAATTTTAGTATATAACATATATATATTTTTATTAATATTTAATTTGATATATATTTTTAAAACAAATTTTTTTAAAAAAATTAAATAAATAAAGGGTTTCTAGCGGTGCCAGTAGAGGCTGATGCCACGCGTCAGGCTTGGATTGGGCCAGTGGAACCGTGGCCAATCATTATTTGGCAGCATAATGATTGCGCCGTCGATAATGATTGCGCTATGATAAGCTGCAGCGGCGGCTTCACCAATCCATATAGGACGTGGATTGCAGACTGTTGAATTATCCGCGGTTTGAAATGAATGGCCACGATCGCACTTGACGGGAAGATTGACCGCGAGATCGAAGTCACGATTTGGATCAGCCGTGGAGTGGCTCGATCTGGACCATCGATTATGCGATCATGCACATTACTGATAAACACTAGAAAGGGGTTTTTTTTATTTTTCTCTCAATCGGATTGATGAAATAACTTGAAATTTTAAACCTAGGGAGTGTTCATGAACAAAAATCATGTGGGATAATTGAAATAGCTTAAAACATGCTTAATGAAATACTAATTAACCCTAACTACTATGATGTAGGGCTAAGGTTTTATGGGATTTTATCATGAGATTTGAGGGGGAAATGATTTCTCTGAATTTGTTATTTATCCTCATACAAATTCCTAGCTGAGATCGCATCTAAATGAACTATGGATCGAAAGGATAGAGGCTTGGACAAACTTGAGCTCAATGTCGCTGGAATCCCTTCGTCGGTGAGCTTTGACTAGAGGATCTTGACTTAGATCATCTAGGAGGATCAATTGTGAGCTGGAACAGAGCAGGGGTCAGGCTTGAGGGCTTGAGACTGGTGAGAGAATGAAAGGGTTTGAATGAATGCTCTTAAGGGAGTTTAGCCCAATTCAATCCACTCCAGATTAAATGAAGGCCTGGGATTCATTTGTTTGGATTCTAGATGGATGTCATCTATCCAGGGGGTTGATAGGAGCAGGGGTATCAAAGGTAATAAGGACATATGACATGGAAAGTCCGTTTTGTCCCATATGAGCATGTGTGATGATTAGAGCCATTGGATGCTAAATCAAGGGTTGGGAAATACTCTAAGAAGGTTCTAGAGCTTTTCCAAGCAACTAGAGTTGAATTGGGATAGGAATGGAAGTAATTTGAGCTTATTTGACCAAATTTGACCCCTCCAAAGCCTTATTTTGACTGTTTGACCAGTCAAAGTCCAGGTGGACTGTTGAGGTGGAAAGGAAGGGGGCCTAATGAACTAATTGAATGACTTTGATGATTTAAAATGGGGTAGAGATGAATCAAAGGGCCATTTTGACCAACTTTGACCCATTTGGAAACTTGATTTGATTGTTTGACTGGTCAAAATGCCACATTAGTTGATGAGGTGGCATGGGGAAGTGTCTTAAATGCTAGTTAGATGTATTGAGGGGAGTTTAACGGTTAGGAAATTAAAGTTTGAGTAAACACATGAAGGCTTGATGTGACTTAACCAAGTGGTATAAGGTTGAGTAAGTGAACATCAGTTTGATTTGACTAGCCAAGGAATGGGACATGTTTAGGCTATGATTTGAAAATAATTTGGAGCTTGATATAGATTGGATAGGTTAAATGGGTTAAATGACCCATTTAAAGCCATAAGGGGCATTTGGGTCAACCTAGGTTGACTTGATCAACCAAGATGCCCCAGGACCTGGGTTCAAGCTCAAGGGGTTTAAGATGACATTTTAAGCCTGTTGGAAGTTATCCCAAAATCTGGGGTGATCATTTCAGTCACATCACCTATTTGGGCCCTTAATGGGTCATTAGGTAAATCTTGGTTGACTTGGTCAACCAGGTTGACCCAAAAGATGGAATTGGGTTCAATATATTTGAAATGACATTTAGAGACAAGAGGAGGTGGTCCTAAGGTCTGGGGATGTCAATTGGGTCAAAACACCTATTTGGGCCCCTTAATGGGCCTATCTAGTCAACCTAAGTTGACCTGGTCAACCAGGTTAACCCAGAGTCTAGGATTGCGTCCAACAGGTTTGGTGTGATGATTTGAGTCTATTGGAAGTGGTCAGCAACTTTGAGGAAGGCTCTATGGTCAAATTCTGTTGGATGGCAAGTCCAATGGCATAGGCCATAAATATTTAAAGGTTTTATAGCCTTTGGAAATCATTCTAGTTTTTGGGTTTAGTGATCTTAGATTGAGCTCAAATTTAGCGAATTGCCTCTAAAAACATATCCTATCGATATGTAATTGATAGAATCTGAATCAAAAGTCATTTGACTGGGATTTAAAGTGTTTGAAAATTCACTGAGAATGGCTTCAAGGACTTAGACCTTTAGCCCTGGATTTGAGTCTGGATTTCCAAATTTTAACTAGATTTTTTATTTGAATAATTGGATTTGAATCATTCACATCATTCATAATCATTGGATGATTGTAAATGAATAGATGAGATTGAAGCTTGATAGGATCCTAGAATGATTAAGTCTGGGTTGATTGGAGGTCAGGATTACCTTTAAAGTTCGAATTAGTTTAAGATGTGGATTGGTTGGAGATCTGGATTGACTTGAGGTATGGATTAATTTGAAGTTTGGATTTGATTTGAATATGGATTGATCTAGAGTCTGGATTGATCCTAGGGTCTGGATTAATCTAGGGTCTGGAGTGATCTAAGATCTAAACTGATCCTAGGGTCTAGATTGATCTAGAGCCTAGGTAGATCCTAGGGTTTGAAATTTAGGAGAATCCTAGAGTCTAAAAAGTCTTAGGGTTTTGGGTCTAGAATGATCCTAGGATTTAGATAGATCATATGGTCTGGGATATAAGTAGATCTAAGATCAGAATTGATCCTAGGGCCTGGATTAACCAGGAGTCTGGGTTGGGTCCTAATGACCTCAAACAAAAATGAGGTCAATAAGGTGATCTGTCAGAACCCACAAGCGGGGCCAAACAAGCAAGAGAAGATTCAAAATGAATGCAAGGGGACTCTAATCGATCCTGAGCCTACTTATTAAATCATTTGAATTTTTATGTTAGTCGGATATTTATTTAATTTAATTTGAGAAGAAAAGATTTTTAATCGTACCCTCACAAGCCTCCACATGTCCAGGCAACATTAAAATTTGCATGCAATAAAAAGGATTAGAAAACTAGGCAATTTCTAAGCACAATCAACTTAAATAATCAATTAAATAAATCAATTAAATGAAATACATGTTCGTGTGGCAAGTGCCACTTAATTTATAACCCATGGTTTGTAGAAATTAAAAGTTGCTGGGTACCACTAACAACAGTCTGGATTCTGATCCTAAAATGACGTAAGTGACTTCAAGTAGGATATTCTATGTCTTCACTTCTTCATCTTCTCCCCTTCGAGAAGCTCCTTAGATTCATCGGGCCAAGATATCCAAATGAAAAGAAACTCCCCAAAAGGGTGTTTTTTATTCTCTTTGGATATTGATAGCATCCTAACCTAAATCTCTAAATGAAAAAAAACTCTCCCCTAAGGGATGTTACCCTTCTCTTTGGATTTCATGTAGGATAAATAATTCATATCCCACCTCAAAGAGTCACTTTCACAACACTTGACTTAATTACAACAAAATTACATTATATCTCAAAATATAATAATTCTAGATGACCTGCATAGTTATCCTAAGCAATTATTATTAAAAAGCATCCCAAGCAGTTTTATATTTATATTAAATTAAGTCACAGCCACGCTTGGCTGTACTCTTTGAATTATAAGGGGGCTTAGCATTTTGTACCATCAAAAATTTTGTCAATATAAAACTTTTAATTTTACCCCTTGATTTAGCCATGTATGAGCATGACCACCCACAAAAACTCTGCGAGCATCCATATTATTCCTAACCTAAGAGTAATCTAACGCCAATCTCATCAATTTATAGATTGCATAGTAAGTAAAAAATCACTCCAATCAAATCGATTTGCAACTAATATGTAGTGAAAACTATGGAAAACTCAGCACACAACAGTAGGATAGTAAAACACCGGCTTAGCCTAAAATTAGAGTTGGTTGTCCTAGCAAATCATCTAAAGTGTATGGACTAGGCTGTGTGGCTTGGATAAGTTCTATATAGGTAATTTGTTAAGGTTTTATAGTGTTTTGATTTATTGTAGGCTTAAGGGATTTTAATTTGAGTTTAAATATTAAGGAATTAGTATTTATTTTATGGTGTAATTTAATTATTGAGTGATTACTACCTTTGTTGAGCCTAGGGCTGTGAAGTTTATTTCACATTCCTTAGGGTTAAGTTAATAGTAGTAACTAATATGAGTTAATTGACTTAGTTAATTATGAATTAAGGGTTAAAAGTTTTTGATTAATTTAGTTGGTTACTAATTTTGATAATTGAGTTGACATTTTTTGGAGTTTATGTTAATTATTGAATTTTAGAGTTTTTTGGGTATTAAATTAAGGGGTCAAAATTTGACTTTTAAATTAAGTTGAATTCTATAATTTTAATATTTTTCCTAAATATTAGACCCTAAGGTGAGTAATTAGACACTAAGTTTGCTAGAATTAGATTTTTCTACATTAAGTTATGAATCTTTGAAGTTTTGACTCAAATTTGACTACAGTTGACCAAAAAGTTGACTCTTTGACATTGATTTATTTCGGGTGGTTTGACATTTTTAATAAATATTAGACCCTTAATGTAGTCTAACGAATTTGAGTTTGTTTAAATTGGAATTTATTGGATTTAGTTAAATTTAATTTAATTAAATTTTGAGTTAATAACTTTTAAATTCAGTGGTATCTTAAACTATGGTAAGCAATGTCACTAAGTTTAATATTCTAAAGTTTGCTCCTATTAGATGCATGTTTGAATTCATATAATTTTTTTGAAATCCAAAATTTTGTTTTTAATTTTTGTCCTTAAATGTCTCTAAGTTGTATAGGTTTACAATCAAAGGTCTCTAACCCTTAACACAAGTATACAACCAGTGACACCATGCATATCAACAATAAACATGTGACCTACACCTAAGTGCATAGAAATGGGTGAGTTTCCAAACATTTTGATCAACACATAGCCCAATCATTTGGAAATTCACCCAAGAACAAATTTCCCCACATATGATGCTTATCTAGATAGTGTTATGGCAAGGGAAAACACTTGCCATAATATTTGTCAATCAAATCCACATATAAATTAAAATGCCTATATGATAAATATGCAAATTAACATAAGGAATGCATAAAAATATCCTAAGCTTGCATTAAATTTGATTGATCTAATTCACACATAATTGAGCTCTGATTTAAAATTTTAATAAAGGGGTTAAGAGTACGAAAAGGGGCATAAACTTATCTAAAGTAAATCTTAAGGAAATATAGATTTAAAAGGACTCATACTCATATAAATTCAATAGTTATTAAAATTAAACTTAAATAAATATAAGAAAATTACTAGAAATTAGAAATGTCATGAAAATAATCTTCCCAAAATTTTAAAATATATGGATTTATATTTAATAAAATATTAATTAAAAATAATATATTTAATATTTGAAATTATTTAAAATCCCTAAAACATCTTTGATTGATTTTAATTTAAAATAAAAGAAAATAAAATTTTGAAGAAAATGAATATTTATATGTGAATTTTGATAAAAACTCAATTTAATATGAATTTTTTTAATTTTCTGAGTTAAAAAGGTTTTTAAAATGAATTAAATTAATTAAAAAAAGAAAAGGCAGTGGCGGCGATGACAACGGCCCACACGGCGGCCTCTGATTTGTTGGATAAAACTACGGGCCAATCATTGCGTGGAGGTGCAATAATGGCCAATCATTACATGGTGGTAATCATTTGCCATTAATACAAATGCATTGAAACGTCACAGCGGGCCACTTTTTTTAGTCAGTAGAGAATTAGGGCCATTAATCTGCACGCAATTTGGATGAACAATCTAGATTTAGCTGAACGAGAAAAAGAAACGTGGATTTAAACCAACAATTTGATCAGACATATAAGCAATGAAATCAGGACCGTTGATAGTACGATCAATGGTCCAAAAATATACAAGCTCACATACACTATCGTTAACCCTAGGAAATGATAAAATAACTCTTTCTTTGAAAATAGTCAATCATTTTGCATAAAATTATAAAAAGAGCATCGGTGTATGAAGAGAATTCATGGGAAAAAGTTTATTTGGGTTAAAATGCGCTTTATAGAAAGCTATTTTAACCAAAGTGTGGAAAGCTAGGTTTGAGAAATTACTGAGATTTACTGGATGGATTTCGATGCTTTTGGTTTTGTTAAACTTGTAGATTATCCACAAATAAATTCCTAGAAGAAACGTATGGTCAAAAATGCTTGGATCAATGACTAATTGAGCTGGATGGATTTTGGGCTCAATTTGACCAGAAACTCACTGTCGATGGTCGCTGACCGGTGGGTTTGAACTTGGAAAACATAGAGGAAGTTGCTGGGAGCTTGAACGAAATGAGGATTTGCTTTGGGGAGACTTGGAGGCGGAGATCGATGGGAATGATGCCCTTTGGCACATTTCGAGTCTAGGGTTTGAATCTAACTACCCTGATTGATTAGGGTCCTTGCTAGGATGAGGGACAAGTGTCTTAAGCCATTGGAGGGGTAAGGAAATGCCTGGGCCGGGCTCATTCCCTATTCAAAGCTTAGGTCTAAGGGGGTACCACACTTGCTACTTTAGGTTGAACTGGGGTTGGATGTAGTTTTAGGTGCCTTAAGTGGTCTTTTAAACTTAAAAAGAACAGGCCAAACATCTTAGAATAGAGAGGAGGGCATGGTCTAAGGCCTTTGACCATTTCAAGCTTATTTGGACATTTATTGACTTTTTGACTAGTCAAACAGTCAATCATTGATGAGGTTCATTGATGAGGTGGACACCAAATAGAGACGAGGTATTGTTAAGGTAGTTTTGAAGGAGTGTGAGGCCATGTGGAAAGAGTTTAGATAAATAGTTAAGTGCATGAAAGAGCTGACCAAGCTTTATTGAGTGACTTGGTCAAACTCAATGTGGTTTGACCCACTCTTGGTTGAGGAGTATTTAAGTCATGGAATGACATGAATTTGAAGCTTGATGGGGTTTAATTGACTATACATCGTGATTTAACCAAGAACAAAGAGGTTTAACCAAATATGTAAGTTGAATTTGCTTAAATTCATCATGATTTATCTTATCAAAGATTCATGGACTCTTATATTAAAAATTAGAATAGATTTGAGAGGTTATGGAAATTGATTTGATTGTATGTCATAAGTTGACTCAAATGGGGCTATTTTGACTAGGCTCGGGAAAAGTTCACCAAGTCAACAATTGACTGGGTTAAAATATCCACTTAGGTGTAAACCACTAGGTGGGATGGTCAAAGGAGTTTGAAGAAATTCAGAGTGAATTTGAGGTTTGATTGAGTAAAATTTGGGGTTTATGGTTGATCTAGTCAACCATGGTTGAATTGGTTAACCATATCAAACCAAAGGTGGTGTTTGGGCTTAACAAGTTTGAATTGATCAATAGAGACCAATGGAGTTGGTCCCATGCACTGGAATGGTCATTTGGTCCAAAATGGCCATTTGGGCGCTTCAAGGGCTATTTGGTCAACCACGATTGACTTGGTTAATCAAGTTAGATCATAGCCTGGGTTTGGGTCCAATAGGTTCAAAATGACATTTTAGTTCCAATGGAGATGATTCCATGCAATGATGGACCCATTTGGGTTAAAGTGACCACTTAGGCCCTTAAAGGGCAATTTTGTCAAAGTGGGTTAACTTGGTCAACCATGCTTGATGAAGGTTGGAATTTAAGTCTAATTCACTCTTAATGGAGCTAAAAGGGTCTATAAACATAAGCTAGATGACTTAAGAAGTATTATTATAAATAAAGCTATATTAGTTACATAAGGATACACACAAATAAAAGGAATAGACTTTGAACAATCTTTTATACCTGTTGCAAGACAAGGGGCTATTAGATTACTCCTTGCCTTTTCTTGTTTTAAGGACTTTAAACCTTTTTCAAATGGATGTCAAAAGTACATTTTTGAATGAGTGCATTGATCAAGATGTATATGTAGAACAACCACCAGGTTTTAAAAACATTAATTTTCCTAATCATGTGTATTAATTAGAGAAAGCATTATATGGTTTAAAACATGCTCCACGTGCTTGGTATGATAGCTTAAGTAACTTTTTAATTGAACATAATTTTAAAAAAGATATGTCAAATCAAGTAAATAAATAACTAGAGTTTGGCATATTCATATGTCAAATCAAGTACATAAATGAATTATTAGAAAAGTTTGATATAAAGATATTCAAATTGAGTAAAACCCCTATAAGCTCATCAATTAGACTTAATTTAGATTAATTAAAAAAACCAATAGATCAAAGGCTTTATAAGAGTTTGATAAATTCACTTTTGTATCTTATTACTACTAGGCTTGACATTATACTTGTTGTATGTTTATGTGCAAGATTTTAAGCTAATCTAAAGGAATCACACTTAACAACAGTTAAGAGAATATTTCGCTATTTCATAAGAACTCCTAAGTTAGGCTTACGGTATCTAAAAATTTTTTTATCATGTAACTTAGTTATATATTCTGAAACAGACTATACTA
This sequence comes from Dendrobium chrysotoxum, assembly GCA_019925795.1. Lineage (NCBI taxonomy): Eukaryota > Viridiplantae > Streptophyta > Magnoliopsida > Asparagales > Orchidaceae > Dendrobium > Dendrobium chrysotoxum. Next base: position 44,085,166 of record CM034298.1, on the reverse strand, counting down.
GTTGTAAAGTTAATAGATAAAGTACATCTAGAACCTATAAATTTTTAGGATAATCACTTATTTCTTGATCTTCTAAAAAATTAAATTCTATAGCTTTATCCATTATTGAAGCATAATACATAGATGCAGGTAGTTGTGTTGCTCAAGTTTTATGGCTAAGGCAATAATTAGAAGATTTTAGATTTAAGCTTAAAAATATTTTCATTAAATATGATAACACAAGTACTATTAGTTTAATAAAAAATCCTACCCAATGCTCACGAACTAAACACAAAAGGATTATACATCATTTTATTACAGATCATGTTAATAAAAGTGACTTTGATATATATTTTGTAAATACAGATTCTCAAATAGCTTAATTTTTTACTAAACCAATAGGTGAAGAGAGATTTTACATATTAATACATAAGCTTTGGATGTTAGACCCTTAAATTTAAAATTCTTATCTATTTTTGTTATTCTTTTTAATGTTGTCAAAGGGGGAGAAGAATTATATATATTGGTCATAAGTCTTTTTACATGCATATTTTTAAGGGAAGAATTTTTTTTAGTAAATTAGCATTCAAAAGTATTTCTCAATTATTATATATTTTTTCAGTGCTTAAAAGTTGTGATAAATGGTTAATTTGCACCTTTGTTATAACTATACCCAACATAAGTTTGTCTTTATCCAAAAGGGGAAGATTATTTATATTATCTACCTTATAACCTATTCTAGAGATTTTGATGAAAACAAATATATGCTTAGATGTTCTAATTTATGTGTTAAGTATTTCATGTATAATGATTTGATGGATGTATATGATAATTACTTATGTGGGATTTTGTTGACCTCATTTTTGTATGAGGTCACTAGAATTTTTCCCAGATCATAGATCTATCCTGACCCCAGATCTATCCTGATTCCAGATCAATCCTAACCCCATAACACACTAGTTTTTATACCAATCTAGACTCTAGGATCCTCCTAGACTCCAGACCCTAGGATTAAATCAAGATTCTAGTATTTCTTTCTAGACTCCAACCTTAGGATCTAGCCTAGACCTTAGGATCAATCTATATCCCAGATTTATCCAAACTCAATACTAGTTTACATCCCAGAATTAATCCAAACCTTAAGATATACCCAGTCCATAAGATCTACCCTAGATCAATCCATACTCTAGGATATACCCTAACCCTAGATCTATCTAGACCCTAGGATTAACCCAGATCTTAAATCAATCCAAGTTCCAAATTAAACCCTAACTTTAAGTTAATCCAGATCTCAAATTCATCTAGATTTCAAACCTATTCAAGCTTCAAATCAATTCTAACCTCAACCCAATCCAGACCTTAATTCAATTCAAACCTCAATCAAAATCCAGACTTCAGTCCATTTCAAAATCTAAACTCTAGTTCAAACCTTGATCCAATCTCTGATCAAGCTTCAACCATATCCTATCACTTATGATCATCCAAATGACCATAAATGATTTAGATAATTCAAATCAAATCATCCAAACTCAATACACAAGTCAAACCTAGAAATCCAAGCCGAAATCCAAAGTTTAAAGGCCCTGTCCTAAAGGCCTTTTTCAGGGATTTTTAAAACACTTCAAACCCCAGTCAAATGAATTTTGATTTAGAGTTTGTCAATTATAGATTGATAGGATATGTCTCTAGAGGCAACTCCCCAAATTTGAGCTCAATCTGAGACTTCTAACCCCCAAAATTGAATTGATTTCTAGAGGCTATAAAATCTTCAAATATTTATGGCCTATGCCACTGGACCTGCCATCTAGTGAAATTTGACCTTTGAGCTATCTCCTAAGCTTCTAACAACTTCCACTCAACTTGAGACCTCAAACCAAATCTGTTGAACCCATTTCTAGACCCTGGGTCAACTTGGTTGACCAAGTCAACCAGGATTGACCCAAGTGTTTTTGAGGGCTCAATAGGCCCATTTGACCTAAATGACCTATTTAAACCCTGAAAACACTTTTTACATACTTCAAACATCATTTCAAATTTGTCGATCCTAAACCCAGACCCTGGGTCAACCTGGTTGACCAGGTTAACCTAGGTTTGTTCTGAATCTGGATTCAAGGATTCTGATTTTGATGATAACAAATATTTCTAATTCTATTTTAATGCCTAACCTTTCGGGTTCACAAGATCAATTACAATTCAGGCCAGCTCAAGATCGATTCAGTCTGTGTGTGTTTCAGGTTTAATATATTTTTTCATCTTTCTTGAGTCAAATATAATGTAACGAATCCCCAAGCTAAGTAACCTTATACACACACACTCAGGGAGAGAGTTTTAGTGAGTAAGGGTTTCTATTTTGATTTTGTTCATATCATCCTATACAGTCCATTGAAAATAGAAACCCTAATTAGGGTGACCCTATTAAGTTAGTCTGATTAAGCATATCATCCAAGAAGATACATCCATCGTATAAAATGATATGCTCAAATCAGAAATTCTCAGCCACCAGACTAAGTTAGGCAAGTTTTATTTTTAGAGGTTTGAACTAATCATCCCAAATGATATGTGTATCATCCTGGACGATCCACAACAATCATGCATAAATGAGTCAAGTGATTAAGGACAATAATTAAGGTTTGATTGATTTGATCATATCATCCTAGATGATCGCAAGATCATCCTGGATAATTAATTAGAAATCCTGACCATCTAGTGCATTTCATGTTGATGACCCAAACTATCTGCTGGATGATATTCCTTATTTTGAACTGATCATATGGGATAATAGAGATATCGTCCGGGACGATCAAGTCATTTTGAAATCGTTTAGTATGGTTTGGCTATACGACCCGGGCTGTGTGCCGGATGAAATTGGGCACTTTTTAACTAATCATACAGGATGATAGATAGATCATCCTTGATAATCGAGTCATTTTCTTGTGATCATCCAGGCATTTCTCCTGGATGACCCAAAGTATCATCTGGATGATATTCCAATTTTGAACTAATCATCCAGGATGATTGCAAAACTGTCCCGAATGATCTGAACAAACATGTCTTCTAATCGTCCAAAGGAACCAGAACATCCAGACTAAAATGGGCTAATTTACACTAACCATATAGGATGATCAATAAATCATCCTGGATAATCTTTGACGATAAGTTATAATTTAGGGCTATTTTTGAGCCCTTCTATTTAAGATCTTTTTCTTACAACTAGAAAGATATTTTACCGATGTCCTTTCCTATGAGAGCCTTGAGAAGGAGAGAGAGAGGATCTTATGACGGGGAGTTTATGAGGTGTTCATAAAGGTTGCTCCAAGCAAGGATCTGAGTCATCTTCTCTGGTCGTCGTCTCTTGTTCTTTTGGTGTCTCTATGGAAGGATCGTCTGTAAGAAGATCAAGGTTCTCTGTCTGCTTCAGGAGGAAGCAAAAGGATGTGAGGTTCTCTACCTGCTTCATTAGGAAGTAAAAGGAGTCTGGGTTCTCTGCCTCATCGGGCTGGTAAAAAGGAATTTTATAAATGCTTCTTCGCCTTACTGTGGGAGCAGAAGGGGAGTCACTTTATTTTAGTGCAATACCTAGAAGGGAGGTTCCGGAGAGTGGACGTAGGTCAAGTTGACCGAACCACTATAAAATCTGGTGTGTTCTTTATGATTATTTTTTGCACTTTATTTTACTGTAATTAACTACTTGGGTGAAATCTGTGTTTGATCAGCGCTATTACCTTTATTTTAAAACAATCAAAAAGATTTTCAAAATTATTTTTACTCATGAATTTTTAAAACTATCAATTCACCCCGCTCTTAGTTAGCCTCGGGCTAGTTCATAAGGGCTTAACATCCCTAATGAACTTTCAAGTGGTATCAGAGAGGGATTCATAAAATCAAGTTTTGAAAAACTTTTAAATTTGATCCATGGCTAACTTTGGTAATAGAAACACCGCTAAAGGCTATTCCATTACTTGACCACCCTTGTTTGATAATATACCTTTTAATTGTTTGAAAATTCACATGTCCACCTTTTTATAATTTATAGATTATTGCATGTGGATGCTTGTTAAAGATTGTTATAAAGCACCTTTTAGATTTGTTAATGGTGTAAAAACTAAACTGTCTTTAACTGAATGGACCTTTGATGATTGTGATTAAGCACAACTAAATGCAAAATACTTGAACTATTTTTTTATGCTTTAAAATCTGAGGATTACTTGCGCGTCTCTACTTGCACAACTGATAAAAAAAATTAGGATAGATTATGTATTACTTATGAAGGTACATCAATAGTTAAACAGTCTAGGTTAAACATACTGCTTCATTACTATGAACTCTTTTGCATGAAATCTAGTGAGTCCATATTTAAAATGTAAACTAAGTTCACACAAATTATCAGCTCCCTACATGCCTTAGGAAGAAAACTCACAAACTATGAAAAAGTTAATAAGATTTTGAGATGTTTGCCCTCCTCCTATGATGCCAAGATAATTGTGATTACTGAATTCAAGGATTTGAACACTTATTACATTGATAACTTACTTGGATCACTCATTGATTATGAGTAAGGAGTGAACCAAAGACAGGTTGATGCAGGTGAGAAAAAGAAAGAGAAAACTATGGCGCTGAAGGAAAATAATATGGAGACTAATTCTTCCAGGTCTAAAAGTAATGATGTTGCCTTAATCACTAGGCAATTCAAAGCTTTCTAAGGAAGAAACATAAGAACTATCAGAAATTGAACAAAGGTAAGTCTAGAAAAAATTTTAAAGGTTCTTCTGATATGGTTTGTTTTGAATGCAAGAAGCCAGGACATATAAAAATTGATTGTCCTACACTTAAGGCTCACCCAAGTAAAGAGAAGGGTGAGGAGAAACCCAAGTTAAGGAAGGATAAGAAGCGGATTTAAAAGGCGTTCTGGGTAGATTCTACATCTGACTCCTCTGAGATTGAAGTTGAAGAGGAGACTAAAAACTTGTGTTTGATGGTAGATGATCATCCTGGTCAGTCTGAACAAGAAGAGGTATGTGATCTAACCTATGATTAATTGCTTGATGTTTCTAAAAAAATTCATTAAGCATATAGGAAGCTTAAGAAAATGCATGCTAGTTTGAAATTAGAATTTCTTAAACTTGCAAAAAGAGCATGAAGTTTTGCTTAAGGATCATTCTACACTTGATAGCAATCACATGTCATTACTTGAGGAATTAAACAAAAAGTATTTTGAATTAATTGTTGAGCATGATTCATTAAAAATATCGCATGTTGATTTAGAGAGAGCTTTTAAAGAGCTAGACACCATGGCATGTGATTTAGATAGTAGTGAGCAAGCATTGAAATTTAAAATTATAAGTCTTATAAAGGAAAATGAATTTCTAAGTGTAAAAAGTAGTGCATTTGAGAATAATGAAACACCTCCTATATTTATATAATTTTATAAATCTCCATAACTTGAAGAATCTAATTCAAAATCATCAAAGCATGTTTCATCCAAACCTAAGAAGAGGCACTATCACCCACGTAGATTAGTTAACCCTTTTCCTAGCATTAGATGTTTCTCTTGTAGCATGTTAGGACATATTTGCCACACCTGCACTATTTATCATAGTACACATTTGGTATGGAGGCCCAAATTATATGATTCATAATATAGCATACATACATTTCATTCTTCTTTCCATAAGAAGGAACCCAAACTTATTTGGGTTCCAAAATCTAATGTTTCATGATTTTACAGGTGTGCTCTCACATAAGGCCTCATAAGAGTATGTGGTACCTAGAGAGCAGATGCTCAAAGTATATGATTGGAGATATAAATCAATTCATTTCACTGGAGGTTAGGGCTGGAGGCAAAGTCACTCTTGGAGACAACACCAACAAGAAAGTGGTGGGCGCAGGTATAATCAAAAACTCTAAGAACCTTTTGATTGAAAATGTTTTTCTTGTAGATGGACTAAAATACAACCTGCTCAGCATCAGTCAACTCTGTGACAAAGGGTTCAGCATTAAGTTCCTGGCAAACACTTGCATTATCAGCTTAAATAATAATATTGTTTTATAGGGCAAGAGGATAATAATGTCTACATACTTGATTTAAATAATATTGAATATGCTGCTTCATTTTACTTAAAAACTACTACTGATGAGTCTTGGTTGTAGCATAGAAGGTTATGTCATGTCAGTATGAAAATCTTTAGAAGAGTCACTCAAAAGGACTTAGTTAGAGGTATCCCCAAGCTTAAGTTTACTAAGAACCACCTATGTGATTCTTGTCAACTAGGGAAGCAACTCCAATCCTCTTTCCACTCCATTAAGGACATCAACTCCTCTAGACCTTTAGAAGTCCTTCACATGGATTTGTTTGGACCCATTAGCACTGCAAGCTTAGGGGGAAAAGTTTATGGATTTGTGATTGGCGATGACTACTTGAGGTTCACTTGGATTAGATTTCTATCACTTAAAGCTGAGTTATTTGATAAATTTAAATCTTTCTCCACTTGGATTTAGAAGAAGTTAGGTTGTGAGATCTTGGCCATTCATAGTGATCATGGTGGAGAGTTTGAAAATATGAGATTTATAATATTCTATAAGGAGTAAGGGATTAGCCACAACTTTTCAGCTCCTAGGACCCCTTAGCAGAACGGGGTAGCTGAAAGAAAGAACAGGACCTTAGTGGAAGTCACTAGAGCCATGCTTGCTGAGTATTCACTTCCAAAATACTTTTAGGTAGAAGTAGTGAACATAGCTTGTTATGTGTTGAATAGGGTAAATGTTATATCCAATTTGAATAAGACGCCCTATGAGATCATTAAGGGTAGAACTCCAATTTTGTCCCACCTCCATGTCTTTGGCTGTAAGGTTTTCATTCTTAATAATGAGAAATCATCCTTAGGAAAATTTAACCCAAAATCTGATGAAGGAGTGTTCATAGGCTATTCTAGTGTGGGGAAATCCTTTAGGGTGATTAATAAGAGGACTTTAGTGGTGGAGGAGACAACTCATGTGGTGTTTGATGAATCTGATCCTAAGGAGTTTAGACCTGAGGAAGAAGAGGAAATAGGAGAGATTACCTAAGAAGTTAAAAATATAAATCTGGAGGAAAGGGTAGAACCTCAAAACACTTTGCCTAGAGATTGGAGATACTCTTCTAGTCATCCTAAAGAACAGATCTTAGGAGACCCTTCTAAAGGTGTTAAAACTAGGCATGGACTTAGGAAGGAAGTAAACTATCTGCCTTTATCTCAATGACTGAACCCACCAACATCAATCAAGCCCTTTCTAATGAATTTTGGATCTTAGCTATGTAAGAAGAACATAACCAATTTGTGAGAAATGATGTTTGGTAGTTTGTAAAAAGATCTAAGGATCAAAGTGTAGTTGGAACCAAATGGGTCTTTAAGAATAAAATGAATGATTCTGGTGTGGAGGTTTGGAATAAGGCAAGATTGGTGGCTAAGGGGTACAACTAAATAGAAGAGATTGATTTTGAGGAGACCTTTGCCCCTGTAGCTAGATTGGAAGCCATTAAGGTGCTACTAGCCTTTGCCTGTTATAAGGGATTTAAGCTATTTCAAATGGATGTCAAGAGTGCTATTTTAAATGGGGTAATATAAGAGGATATCTTTGTAGAGAAACCCCAAAGTTTTGAGAGTTTCCAATATCTAAATCATTTTTATAAATTAAAAAAGGCCTTATATGGATTGAAACAGACACCCATAGCTTGGTATGAGAGGCTTAGCACATTCCTACTAGAAAGAGAGTTTGTTAAGGGGAGTGTAGACACCACCCTTTTTCTTAAGAAAGTAGGAGATGATCTACTCATTATCCAGATCTATATTGATGATATACTTTTTGGATCTTCCGATAAAAATTTATGTGATAATTTTTTCTAAGATAATGAGTAAGGAGTTTGAGATGAGTATGATGGGAGAACTATCCTACTTTTTGGGGTTTAGCATAAGGCAAAAGGATGCTGGAACCTTTTTTAATCAATCAAAATATACTAAGGATATCTTGAAGAAATATGAAATGGACAAAGCTAAGTCAATCGACACTCCCATGAGTTTCATTGTTCAGTTAGATAAAGATTCAAATAAAAAATTTATTGATCAAAAGAAGTATAGAGGATTAATTGGATCACTGCTTTACCTGACTGTTAGCTGGCCTGATATCATATTTAGTGTTTATCTATGTGCCAGATTTCAAGCTGATCTTAAAGAATCCCACCTGACTGCAGTTAAGAGAATCCTTAGATATCTCTTAGGGACCCAAAATTTAGGAATTGGTATCCTAGGCATAACACTTCTTTTGAGATTATTAGAAATTCTAATTTTAATTTTGTAGGATGTAGGGTGGATAGAAAGAGCACTTTTAGAACTTGCCTATTTATAGGACAGTCTTTAGTCTCCTGGTCCAATAGAAAATAAAACTCTATTGTACTTTCCACTGCTGAAGCTGAGTACATTGCCTTAGGAAGTTATGTGGCCCAAACCCTATGGTTGAAGAAATAAATTCTAGATTTAGGATTACCTGTTAGCACAATCTATATTCTATGTGATAACACTAGTGCCATCTGCATCTCTAAGAATCCTATCTAATATTTGAGAACCAAACACATTGACATAAGGCATCACTTCATTAGGGACCATATTACAAAAGGGGACATTGAGCTACACCATGTAGCAACTGAAAACTAACTGGCTAACATCTTAACTAAATCACTGATGTTTGACTCATTCAGCATTTTAAGGATCAAATTGGGTGTGATTAATATAAATGCATGAATTTGATGATTACTGACTTCCGAAGTTTCTGCTTTTCATTTTCTTTTATCTAGTTTTTGTTTGATTTGATTATCTGTTTCTTTTTAGATCATTTATTTTTCTGCTAATTTTTGTTTATTTTATTTGCTTATCAAATTTGATTCTCTCTTTTTATATGCTTTCTTCTTGGTTTTTGATTTACTGCTTATTTTCTTGAGAATCAGATCAATGCTCACTACTGCCGATAAATTGGATTTTTGAGTGAGAGTTTTTTCCTTAGTTTTTGTTTAAAATCTTGTAAGCAGTAATTGACTCCTCTGAAATAGATAAATGGAAGAAACATTGATGATTGTTTCTTTACCTCTAACTCTTTTAATGGTGTATTATTCCTTTTAGATAAAAATCACTTTTAAAATTAAAAAGTTAGTTTTTAAAACAAAGATCTATTATATCTTCCTACAATTATCTATCTCATATGAATAGCATTTTCAAAGCATTGAATCATTGTTATATTTTTCTTAATTAGGTGATTGCACTTATCATATGGAATATGATTTTATTCTGTGAATTACTCCTCCTTACTATAGAGAGTGAGTTCCTTTTTCTTCTCTTATGTCTGGAAGGTAATTTCACAACTGAGATTATTTAGAGATTATGAAAGGAAGCAAGCTTGCAAAATAAATAAAAAAGCAGCATAAAATGGCCCAAAAATGAAAAGATGTGCAATAACGCCAAAAAATGGAAATATACACAAAGTGTATCAAAAATCAAAAGATGTGCAAAGTACACCAAATAAATTGAAAAAGAAGCATAAAATGAGCCCATCAAAAAATAAGCTTTCATCCCTTTCAAATCCTTAAATTTCTTAAAAAAATCCATGCGCCACTTTATACTTTTAAAAACATGAGATTGAAAATCATGATTTCTGATTCTTTACTTTGTAATACTATTTTATCAAATATTTTTTTGGAACGAGGCTTAAAAAGATCTCTTTCCAAATCTAATTTCTTTTCTTTTAAATTAGATTGGTGTTTGAAAGAAATTTGAACCTGTAAGGTGTCTGAGGTAGGAGTTACAAAACTCAATTTTCTAATTTTTTGAATTTTAGCAATGTCGATTTTCTTCTTATTAGCTTTTGAATTAAAAATTAAGGAAAAAATTCTGATTTACTGGAGTTGATCAATTCAAAAAAAAAAATTATGTTTTAACTGTTGTTTCCTTATTTTTATTATTCTTTCTTTGGTTTGATTTTAATTTTTTTTCTTTATGATTTTTGGGTCCCCTGATCATTCCTCTCCATCCTTCATCTTTTTTATTTTTTGGTCACATCATCCTGGATGATCCATACATCATTTTGGATGATATGATCAAATCATCACCATCCTGATCCAATGGCTAGTATGCACCAATTATTGGTGATCAGCTTGGATGATAAACCTCATTATCCTGAACGATCCATATGGTAGTAGTTGGATGATTTGAATTTGGCCCGTTTGATTTATTTACTGTATATCATCCTAGACGGTCCACCTAATCATCCTGGATGATACTTTTCTTCAATGGTCGTCCAGCTTGACTCCTTAGGATGATCGCATGTGTCTAATCATCCTGGATAATATTTAATCATCCTGGATGATCTGACCACCTTTTTTACTAATCATCCTGGATGCCATTATTGCCCCTATGATCCTGGATGATCCTGCGATCGTCCTGGATGATCCTGCGATTGTCCTAGACGATATGGCTATTTTCTATTTAAACAACTAATTTCACTATTATTTTCACCACACATTCTTTTTATGCTTACTCAATTCTCTTCTCATGGCTGGTGGTAAGAGATCTAGGCAACAGGGTGCTAGTTCCTCCCAGGAGAATGTCGATCCCCGCTTTCCTGATGAAGCCGATCAGGTTGCCTTCTAGTACTACCTTGATGTGGGGATCAGTCAATCCAAAATCTTCAATCCCCACATTCTGACATATCCGGTATTAGATCTTATTTCTCACACCTCCCTTACTTTTATTCTAACTCATATATTTCTATTTAGCACTGAGCTTCTCTACATTTTCTTTATGAATCTTCGCATAGATTCTTCTTACTCCACTCTTCGCTCTTATGTTAATCGTTGTGCTATAGAATTGACCACCCAATATTTCCATAATATTCTCCAACTGTCCATTACTGGAGATAAACTCCATCTTTTATCCTCTGACCCTGACTTTAACTGGAGTGTCGCAAATCACTTTCTTAGGAACACCAACACCCCCTATCACGATAATGTTTGCTCCTCCTTATATAAGGATGCTCAAACAATCCAGCATGTCCTTCGCTCATCTATCATTCCAAAAGCTGGGGACTGCATCCATATTATCCCCTTGCTCTCCATGACTACCTTCTAAATCATGGCCCACCATGATTTCAATGCTATCGATCTCCTCTTTTGCTACATCAAACACCTCACTAGCATTAGCGATCTGGGCCATAAGAGGCGCCTAAATCTAGCCTTAGGACACATCATTTCCTATGCTCTTGAAACCAAATACAATCTGTAATATCTAGTTCTAGCCAATGTCCCTCCTTCCTTCTACTCCAACAACTCCTTCCATGTTCTTCACAGTACTCAACTTCATCCAGAGCCCAGCATGAATATTGAGGGAGAAGAGGAAGAAGCTATTCCTGAACCTGCTACACCTGCTCCTCTCCATATAGAATCACTGATAGATCACCTGGTGCACAGGTTTGACCAGTGGGAGGCACGCTTTGACTCCGAAGTGGTTGCCCAGGAGTAGCAGCATGCTGAGGATGTATATAAATTTAATACCTATGTAGCCCTGCAGTAGCACCAGCACGACCAGGACATGGCCTGGTATGGAAAACAGTTTGCCACCCTCCACAGTCTGTTTCAGCCACCACCACCTCCTCCTCCATCTGATCAGGATCCCCCTCTTTACTAGTTTGACTGCTTTTCTTATATTTTCATTATGTTTTTGTACTATTTTTTATATGTATTTCATTGTACTATTTTTCCCTTTTTAAGATGTCAAAAGAGGGAGTAGTTTATGTTCTGGGTTATTGTATGTTTTGAATTATCAATGTTCAAATATTTGGTGTTTTGAATTATTAATATTTCAATGTTCAATGTTTTGAATCATTAATGTTCAATATTTATTTACTGAATTTGAAAATACTGACAAATATTTGCCATCATCAAAAAGGGGGAGATTATTACGAATCTGGATTCAAGAATTCTGATTTTGATGATAGCAAATATTTCTATTTCTATTTTAATGCCTAAACTTTTAGGTTCACAAGATCAATTATAATTCAAGCCAGCTCAAGATCGAGTCAGTCTGTGTGTGTTTCAGGTTCAATATATTTTTTTATCTTTCTTGAGTCAAGTATAATGTAACGGATCCCCAAGCTAAGTAACCTTACACACACACTCAAGGGGAGAGTTTTAGTGAGTAAGAGTTTTTATTCTGATTTTGATCATATCATCTTGGATGATATTCATATCGACCTGGACGATCCATTGAGAATAGAAATCCTAATTAGGGTGACCATGTTAAGTCAGTCTGATTAAGAAGATCGTCCTAGATGATACACCCATTATACAGGATGATATGCTCAAATAAAAAATTCTCAGCCGCCATACTAAGTTAGGCAAGTTTTATTTTTAGAGTTTTAAACAAATCATCCTGGATGATTCATTACAATCATACCTAAATGATTCAAGTGATTAAGGAAAGTAATTAAAGTTTGATTGATTCGATCATATCATCCTAGACAATTGTAATATCATCCTGAATAATTAATTAGAAATCATTACCATCTAGTGCATTTCACCTAGACGACCTGAACTATTTGCTGGATGATATTCTTGATTTTGAACTGATCATATGGGATGATAGAGATATCATTCAGGACGATCCAGTCATTTTGAAATCATCCAGCATGGCTTGTGTTGCAAATCTGGTTTTGATGATGACAAACATGTTCCCAGTGTATTTTGCTTGGCTAATCTGTTTCAGGCACAAAAGACCACGAGCCACTCAAGCCAACTCAAGATTAGGTCCAAGTGTGTCAAATGTATGATTTTTCTTTTTATTAAGTCAACTATAATGTAACTAATTCCCTAGCTAAGTAACCTTGCACACACATACTCAGGGGGAGAACTTGAGTGAATTAGAGTTTCTGTTCATTTTTTGTTCAGATAGTCCTGGATGATTTTCACATCGTCCTGGACGATCCAGCCAAAACAGAAACCCTAATTAGGGCGACTAAGTTAAGAGGCTCTGATTAAGCAGATCATCCTGGACGATCTACGGATCGTACGGGACGATATGCCCAAATCAAAAATTCTCAGCCGCCAGATCAAGTTAGGCAAGTTCTTATTTTTAGATACTTGGTCTGATCATCCCGGACGATACGTGTATCATCCCGGACGATTCAGTATAATCATGCCTAATTTAATCTGGTAATTAAGGAAAGCAATTTATTTTTGGTTGATACGATCATATCGTCCTGGACGATCGCAGGATCGTCCCGGATGATCATGATCGTCTAGTGCATTTCAGCTATACATCCCGAACTGTGTTCAGGATGATTTGGGCACTTTTTGAACTAATCATACAGGACAATGTCCCTATCGTCCTGGACGATCAAGTCATTTTTTGGTCATCCAGCACAGATTTCTCTGGACGACCCGAACTGTCTTCTGAATGATTTTCCTCGATTTGCACTAATCGTCCCGGACGATCGCAGGATCGTACAGGACGATATGAACAATTTTTTCTACTGATCGTCCAGAAGAGCCAGATCGTCCAGGCTGAAATAGCAGAATTTGAACTGATCGTACAGGACGATCTACCGATCGTCCAGGACGATCTTGGCCGACCAGTTGAGATTTAGGGCAAATTTTTAGCCCTCCTATAAAAGAACTTTTTCTAAAAATAAGAAAAATCTTTTGCTGCCCTCCTTCCCTGAGAAACCCTAGAGAGAGAGAGAGAGTTGGGAGAGAGAGAGAAGATCTTGTGAGGGGGAGTTAGTGTGGGATTCACTAAGGTTGCTCCAAGCACGGATTAGAGTCGTCTTCTCCGCTCGTCGTCTTTCGTCAAGTCGGTGTTTGTCATGGGAGGATCGTTCGCAAGAAGATCCGGGGTTCTCTGCCCGCTTCAGGTGGAAGCAAAAGGAGTTCGAAGGTTCTCTGCCTGCTTCAGGAGGAAGCGAAAGGAGGTCGGGTTCTCTGCCTCACCGTGTGGTGAAAAGGAGGTGTTTGTACAGGCTTCTCCACCTTGCTGTGGGAGCAAAAGGAGAGACACTTTTTGTTTAGTGCAATACCCGGAGGGGAGGCTCCGGGGAGTGGACGTAGGTCAAGTTGACCGAACCACTATAAAATCTGGTTTGCTTTTCTGATTCAGTTGTGCACTTTACTTTTCTGATATTAACTGCTTGGGTGAATATCTGTGGTTGATCTTTTCGTTCTTGTTTATGTGTTTCTGCTGCTACGTATCGAAAAGATTTTTATTATTATCATGAAATTTTTAAATAACCAATTCACCCCCCCTCTTGGTTAGCCTCGGGACTAGTTCACTAGGGCTTAACATCCCTATCGAACTTTCAAGTGGTATCAGAGCCGGATTCATAATTTAGGTTTAAAAACTTTTGAATTTGATCCATAGCTAACTGTAATAATCGTAATACTGGTGAAGGCTATTTCATTACAAGACCACCATTGTTTGACAATATTCCTTTTGATTTTTGGAAAACATGCATGTCTATTTTTCTGCAATCTATTGATTATCGCATGTGGATGTAAGTTAAGGATGGATACGAACCACCTTTTAGATTGATTAACAATGTGAAAATTGAACTGCCTTTTACTGATTGGACATTTGATGATCGTGATTTAGCACAGTTAAATGCAAAATGCTTGAACTGTTTCTTTTGTGCTTTAAAATCTGAAGACTATATGCGTGTTTCTACTTGTACAACGGGAAAGAAAATCTGGGATAGATTATGCATAACATACGAAGGTACAACTGAAGTCAAACAGTCTAGGTTAAACATCTTGTTACATGATTATGAACTTTTTCGCATGAAACCTAGTGAGACTATTTCAGAAATGTACACAAGGTTCACTCAGATTGTTACCTCTTTACATGCTCTAGGTAAAGAACTTACTAACTATAAAAGAGTGAACAAAATTCTTAGATGTTTGCCTGCTTCTTATGATGCTAAGATTACTGCTATTACTGAATCTAAAGATTTAAATACTTACTCTATTGACAGCTTACTTGGATCACTCATTGCTTACGAGCAAGGGGTGAACCAAAGGCGACTTGATGCAGGTGAACGCAAGAAAGAGAAGATAGTGGCACTAAAGGCCAAAGATTCAGATGCTAGCACTTCCGGGTCTGATAGCGATGATGTTGCCTTAATCACATGGCAATTCAAAATCTTTCTAAGGAAGAAACATAAGAACTATCAGAAGTGGAACAAGGGTAAGTCCGATAAAAATTTTAAGGGTTCATCTGAATCTGTTTGTTTTGAATGCAGGAAGCCTGGACACATTAAGGCTGATTGTCCTACACTTAAAGCTCACCCAAGCAAGGAGAAGGGTGAGGAGAAACCAAAGTTCAGAAAGGACAAGAAGCAGATTCAGAAGGCATTCTGGGCAGACTCTGCATCCGAGTCTTCTAAGACTGAAGCTGAAGAGGAGGAAACAAACTTATGTCTGATGGCTGATGATCACCCTGGTCAGTCGAACCAGGAAGAGGTATGTGAGCTGACTTACGATCAATTATTTGAAGTTTTTGAAAGAATTCATACATCCTATAAAAAACTTAAGAAAACTCATGCTAGTTTGAAATTAGATTACTTGACTTTGCAAAAAGAGCATGATTCTGTAGTTAAAGATCATTCCACACTTGATTCCAATCACATGTCCTTGCTTGATGAATTCGATGAGTTGAATAAAAAATATTCTGATTTAGTTTCTGAGCATGATTCATTGAAAACCACGCATGTGGACTTAGAAAGAGCTTTTAAAGAGTTAGATTCAATGGCATGTGAAGTAGAAAGTAGCAATGGAATCTTAAAATTTGAAATTGTAAGTTTAAAGAAAGAAAATGAGTTTTTGAAAGTAAAAATTAGTGCATATGAAAAGAATAAAACACCGCCTACTTTTTGAAGAGTTTTATGCACCGCCACCTTTTGAAAAATCTGTTGCAAGTTCTTCAAAGCATGTTTCATATACATCTAGAAAGAGGCATTATCACCCACGTAGATTAGTTAACCCTTTGCTGGTGTTAGATGTTTTTCATGTGACATGTTAGGACATATTTCCCACACCTGCACTGTTCACCGTAGTACACATTGGGTGTGGAAACCCAAACTGCCTGTTTCACAGCAAAGCACGCATGTATTGCATTCTTCTTTTCATAAGAAGGAACCCAAACCTGTTTGGGTTCCTAAGACTAACGTTTGATACTTTTGTAGGTGTGCTCCCACACAAGACCTCATGAGAGCATGTGGTACCTGGACAGCGGATGTTCTAGACATATGACTGGAGATGCAAATCAGTTCATTTTGCTGGAGGCCAGAGCTGGAGGCAAGGTTACACTTGGAGATAACACCACCAGGAAGGTGGTAGGCTCAGGTATAATTGGTGATTCAAAGAATTTTATGATTGATAATGTTTTGCTTGTAGATGGACTGAAACACAACTTACTAAGCATCAGTCAACTATGTGACAAGGGATACAGCATCAAATTCCTGCCCACTGGCTGCATTTTAAGCTTAAATGATGAAGTTGTTTTGCAGGGGCAAAGGATCAACAACGTCTACAAGCTGGATGTAAGTTGCATTAAATCTGATAATTCAATTTGCTTAAAAATTGCTATTGATGAGTCTTGGTTATGGCATAGGAGATTGTGTCATGCCAGTATGAAAACCCTTAGGAGAGTCACCCAAAAGGACATAGTTAGAGGTGTGCCCAAGCTTAAGTTCACTAAGGATCACCTGTGTGATGCCTGTCAATTGGGGAAGCAAGTTCAGTCCTCTTTTCAGTCTGTTAAGGACATTAGCACCTCTAGACCGTTAGAAGTTCTTCACATGGACCTCTTTGGACCCATTAGCACTGCCAGCTTAGGGGGACACTCTATGGTTTTGTGATTGTAGATGATTATTCGAGGTTCACTTGGGTTAAGTTTTTGTCACATAAATCTGAGTCATTTGATGAGTTTAGATCCTTCTCTACTTGGATTCAGAAGAAGTTAGGATGTGAGATCATTACCATCCATAGTGATCACGGAGGGGAGTTTAAAAATGAAAGATTTGGAAGTTTTTATGAGAATCATGGGATTAGTCACAATTTTTCAGCTCCTAGGACCCCTCAGCAGAACGGGGTAGCTGAAAGGAAGAACAGGACCTTAGTGGAAGCCGCTAGAGACATGCTTGCCGAGTATTCACTTCCAAAATACTTTTGGGCTGAAGCGGTGAACACTGCCTGTTATGTGCTGAATAGGATGAATATGAGAGTCAAACTGAACAAGACACCTTATGAGATCATTAAGGGTAGAAATCCAAATCTGTCCCACCTCCATGTCTTTGGCTGTAAGGTTTTCATTCTGAATAATGGGAAGTCACCCTTAGGAAAATTTGACCACAAATCTGATGAAGGAGTGTTCTTAGGATATTTAAGTGTGGGGAAATCCTTTAGGGTGTTCAATAGGAGGACTTTGGTGGTGGAAGAAACAACCATGTAGTGTTTGATGAATCTGATCCTAAGGAGTCTAGATCTGAAGTAGAAGATGAAGAGATTGTTGAGGTTACCCAAGGAGTTGGAAATACAAATTTGGAGGAAAGGGTAGAACCTCAAACCGAGCTGCCTAGAGATTGGAGATATTCTTCGAGTCATCCTAAAGAACTGATCTTAGGAGACCCTTCTGAAGGTGTTAGGACTAGGCATGGACTTAGGAAGGAAGTAAACCATTCTGCCTTTATCTCAATGACTGAACCCACCAACATTAATCAAGCCTTGTCGGATGAATTTTAGACTTTAGCTATGCTGGAAGAATTGAATCAATTTGTAAGGAATGATGTTTGGGAGTTAGTAGAAAGACCTAAAAATCAAAGTATTGTGGGAACCAAGTGGGTCTTTAAGAATAAGATGAATGATTCTGGTGCGGTGGTGAGAAATTGTTGCAAATCTGGTTTTGATGATGATAAATATGTTTCCAGTGTATTTTGCTTGGCTAATCTGTTTCAGGCATAAAAGACCACGAGCCACTCAAGTCAACTCAAGATCAGGTCCAAGTGTGTCAAATGTATGATTTTTCCTTTTATTGAGTCAATTGTAATGTAACTGATCCCCTAGCTAAGTAACCTTGCACACACAGACTCAGGGGGAGAGCTTGAGTGAATTAGAGTTTCTGTTCAAATTTTTTTCAGATCATCCTGGATGATTTCCACATCGTCCAGGACGTCCAGCCAAAATAGAAACCCTAATTAGGGCGACTAAGTTAAGAGGGTCTGATTAAGCAGATCGTCCTGGACGATCTCTGGATCGTACGGGACGATATTCCCAAATCAAAAATTCTCAGCCGCCAGATCAAGTTAGGCAAGTTCTTATTTTTAGATACTTGGTCTGATTGTCCCAGACGATACGTGTATCATCCCGGACGATTCAATACAATCATGCCTAATTTAATCTGGTAATTAAGGAAAGCAATTTATTTTTGGTTGATGCAATCATATCGTCCTGGATGATCGCAGGATCATCCCGGACGATCATGATCGTTTAGTGCATTTCAGCTGTACGACCCGAACTGTATTCAGGATGATTTGGGGCCTTTTCGAACTAATCGTACAGGACGATGTCCCAATCGTTCTGGACGATCAAGTCATTTTTTGGTCGTCCAGCACAGATTTCTCTGGACGACCCGAGCTGTCCTCTGGATGATTTTCCTTGATTTGCACTAATCGTCCCAGACGATCGCAGGATTGTACGGGACGATATGAACAACTTTTTCTACTGATCGTCCAGAAGAGCCTAATCGTCCAGGCTGAAACAGGTGAATTTGAACTGATCGTACAGGACGATCTATCGATCATCCCGGACGATCTTGGCCGACCAGTTGAGATTTAGGGCAAATTTTAAGCCCTCCTTTAAAAGAACTTTTTCCAAAAATAAGAAAAATCTTTTGCTGCCTTCCTTCCCTGAGAAACCCTAGAGAGAGAGAGAGAGTTGTGAGAGAGAGAGAAGATCTTGTGAGGGGGAGTTAGTGAGGGATTCACTAAGGTTGCTCCAAGCACGGATCAGAGTCGTCTTCTCCGCTTGACGTCTTTCGTCTAGTTGGTGTTCATCGTGGGAGGATCATTCGCAAGAAGATCCGGGGTTCTCTGCCCGCTTCAGGTGGAAGCAAAAGGAGTTCGAAGTTTCTCTGCCTGCTTCAGAAGGAAGCGAAAGGAGGTCGGGTTCTCTGCCTCACCGTGTGGTGAAAAGGAGGTGTTTGTACAGGCTTCTCCACCTTGCTGTGGGAGCAAAAGGAGAGACACTTTTTGTTTAGTGCAATACCCGGAGGGGAGGCTCCGGGGAGTGGACGTAGGTCAAGTTGACCGAACCACTATAAAATCTGGTTTGCTTTTCTGATTCAGTTGTGCACTTTACTTTTCTGATATTAACTGCTTGGGTGAATATCTGTGGTTGATCTTTTCGTTCTTGTTTATGTGTTTCTGCTGCTACGTATCGAAAAGATTTTTATTATTATCATGAAATTTTTAAATAACCAATTCACCCCCCCTCTTGGTTAGCCTCGGGACTAGTTCACTAGGGCTTAACATCCCTATCGAACTTTCAAGTGGTATCAGAGCCGGATTCATAATTTAGGTTTAAAAACTTTTGAATTTGATCCATAGCTAACTGTAATAATCGTAATACTGGTGAAGGCTATTTCATTACAAGACCACCGTTGTTTGACAATATTCCTTTTGATTTTTGAAAAATACGCATGTCTACTTTTCTGCAATCTATTGATTATCGCATGTGGATGTTAGTTAAGGACGGATACGAACCACCTTTTAGACTGATTAACAATGTGAAAACTGAATTGCCTTTTACTGATTGGACGTTTGATGATCATGATTTAACACAGTTAAATGCAAAATGCTTGAACTGTTTCTTTTGTGCTTTAAAATCTGAAGACTATATGCGTGTTTCTACTTATACAACGGGAAAGGAAATCTGGGATAGATTATGTATAACATACGAAGGTACAACTGAAGTCAAACAGTCTAGGTTAAACATCTTGTTACATGATTACGAATTTTTTTGCATGAAACCTAGTGAGACTATTTCAGAAATGTACACAAGGTTCACTCAGATTGTTACCTCTTTGTATGTTCTAGGTAGAGAACTTACTAACTACGAAAGAGTGAACAAAATTCTTAGATGTTTGTCTGCCTCTTATGATGCTAAGATTACTGCTATTACTGAATCTAAAGATTTAAATACTTACTCTATTGACAGCTTACTTAGATTACTCATTGCTTACGAGCAAGGGGTGAACCAAAGGCAACTTGATGCAGGTGAACGCAAGAAAGAGAAGACAGTGGCACTAAAGGCCAAAGATTCAGATGCTAGCACGTCCGGGTCTGATAGTGATGAGGTTGCCTTAATCACAAGGCAATTCAAAATCTTTCTAAGGAAGAAACATAAGAACTATCAGAAGTGGAACAAGGGTAAGTCCAATAAAAATTTTAAGGGTTCATCTAAATCTGTTTGTTTTGAATGCAGGAAGCCTGGACACATTAAGGCTGATTGTCCTACACTAAAAGCTCACCCAAGCAAGGAGAAGGGTGAGGAGAAACCAAAGTTTAGAAAGGACAAAAAGTGGATTCAGAAGGCATTCTGGGCAGACTCTGCATCCGACTCTTCTGAGACTGAAGCTGAAGAGGAGGAGACAAACTTGTGTCTTATGGCTGATGATCACCCTGGTCAGTCGGATCAGGAAGAGGTATGTGAGCTGACTTATGATCAATTATTTGAAGTTTCTGAAAGAATTCATACATCCTATAAGAAGCTTAAGAAAACTCATGCTAGTTTGAAATTAGATTACTTAACTTTGCAAAAAGAGCATGATTCTGTAGTTAAAGATCATTCCACACTTGATTCAAATCACATGTCTTTGCTTGATGAATTCGATGAGTTGAATAAAAAATATTCTGATTTAGTTTCTGAGCATGATTCATTGAAAACTACGCATGTGGACTTAGAAAGAGCTTTTAAAGAGTAAGATACAATGGCATGTGAAGTAGAAAGTAGCAATTGAACCTTAAAATTTGAAATTGCAAGTTTAAAGAAAGAAAATGAGTTTTTGAAAGTGAAAATCAGTGCTTTTGAAAAGAACAAAACACCGCCTACTTTTGAACAGTTTTATGCACCGCTACCTTTTGAAAAATCTGTTGCAAGTTCTTCAAAGCAAGTTTTATATACATCTAGGAAGAGGCATTATCATCCATGTAGATTAGTTAACCCTTTTCCTGGTATTAGATGTTTTTCATGTGGCATGTTAGGACATATTTCCCACACCTGCACTGTTCCCCGTAGTACACATTGGGTGTGGAAACCCAAACTACCTGTTTCACAGCACAGCACGCATGCATTGCGTTCTTCTTTTCATAAGAAGGAACCCAAACCTGTTTGGGTTCCTAAGACTGACGTTTGATACTTTTGTAGGTGTGCTCTCACACAAGACCTCGTGAGAGCATGTGGTACCTGGACAGCAGATGTTCTAGACATATGACTGGAGATGCAAATCAGTTCATTTCGCTGGAGGCCAGAGCTGGAGGCAAGGTTACACTTGGAGATAACACCACCAGGAAGGTGGTAGGCACAGGTATAATTGGTGATTCAAAGAACTTTATGATTGATAATGTTTTGCTTGTAGATGGACTGAAACACAACCTGCTGAGCATCAGTCAACTCTGTGACAAGGGATACAGCATCAAATTCCTGCCCACTGGCTGTATTTTAAGCTTAAATGATAAAGTTGTTTTGCAGGGGCAAAGGATCAACAACGTCTACAAGCTGGATGTAAGTAGCATTAAATCTGATAGTTCAATTTGCTTAAAAACTGCTGCTGATGAGTCTTAGCTATGGCATAGGAGATTTTGTCATGCCAGTATGAAAACCCTTAGGAGAGTCACCCAAAAAGACTTAGTTAGAGGTGTGCCCAAGCTTAAGTTCACTAAGGATCACCTGTATGATGCCTGTCTGTTGGGAAAGCAAGTCCAGTCCTCTTTTCACTCTGTTAAGGATATTAGCACCTCTAGACCTTTAAAAGTTCTTCACATGGACCTCTTTGGACCCATTAGCACTGCCAGCTTAGGGGGGAGAGTCTATGATTTTGTGATTGTAGATGATTATTCGAGGTTCACTTGGGTTAAGTTTTTGTCATATAAATCTGAGTCATTTGATGAGTTTAGATCCTTCTCTACTTGGATTCAGAAGAAGTTAGGATGTGAGATTATTACCATCCATAGTGATCACGGAGGGGAGTTTGAAAATGAAAGATTTGGAAGTTTTTTTGAGAATCATGGGATTAGTCACAATTTTTCAGCTCCTAAGACCCCTCAGCAGAACGGGGTAGCTGAAAGGAAGAACAGGACTTTAGTGGAAGCCGCTAGAGCCACGCTTGCCGAGTATTCACTTCCAAAACACTTTTGGGCTGAAGCGGTGAACACTGCCTGTTATGTGCTGAATAGGGTGAATGTGAGAGTCAAACTGAACAAGACACCTTATGAGATCATTAAGGGTAGAACCCCAAATCTGTCCCACCTCCATGTCTTTGGCTGTAAGGTTTTCATTCTGAACAACGGGAAGTCACCCTTAGGAAAATTTGACCCCAAATCTGATGAAGGAGTGTTCTTAGGATATTCAAGTGTGGGAAAATCCTTTAGGGTGTTCAATAGGAGGACTTTGGTGGTGGAAGAAACAACCCATACACGATGATGTCCCTATCGTCCTGGACGATCAAGTCATTTTTTGGTCATCTAGCAAAGATTTCTCTGGACGACCCGAGCTGTCCTCTAGACGATTTTCCTTGATTTGCACTAATCGTCCCGGACGATCGCAGGATCGTACGGGACAATATGAACAACTTTTTCTACTGATCGTTTAGAAGAGCCTAATCGTCCAGGTTGAAACAGCTGAATTTGAACTGATCGTACAGGACGATCTATCGATCGTCCTGGACGATCTTGGCCAACCAGTTGAGATTTAGGGCAAATTTTAAGCCCTCCTTTAAAAGAACTTTTTCCAAAAATAAGAAAAATCTTTTGCTGCCTTCCTTCCCAGAGAAATCCTAGAGAGAGAGAGAGTTGTGAGAGAGAGAGAAGATCTTGTGAGTGGGAGTTAGTGAGGGATTCACTAAGGTTGCTCCAAACACGGATCAGAGTCGTCTTCTCTGCTCGTCGTCTTTCGTCTAGTCGGTGTTCGTCGTGGGAGGATCGTTCGCAAGAAGATCCGGGGTTCTCTGCCCGCTTCAGGTGGAAGCAAAAGAAGTTCGAAGGTTCTCTGCCTACATCAGGAGGAAGAGAAAGGAGGTCGGGTTCTCTGCCTCACCGTGTGGTGAAAAGGAGGTGTTTGTACAGGCTTCTCCGCCTTGCTGTGGGAGCAAAAGGAGAGACACTTTTTATTTAGTGCAATACCTGGAGGGGAGGCTCCGGGGAGTGGACGTAGGTCAAGTTGACCAAACCATTATAAAATCTGGTTTGCTTTTCTGATTCAGTTTTGCACTTTACTTTTCTGATATTAACTGCTTGGGTGAATATCTGTGGTTGATCTTTTCATTCTTGTTTATGTGTTTCCGCTGCTACGTATCGAAAAGATTTTCATTGTTATCGTGAAATTTTTAAATAACCAATTCACCCCCCTCTTGGTTAGCCTCAGGACTAGTTCACTAGGGCTTAACATCCCTATCGAACTTTCAGAAATAAGGCAAGATTGGTGGCTAAGGGGTATAATCAGATAGAAGGGATTGATTTTAAGGAGACTTTTTCCCTTGTAGCTAGATTGGAAGCCATTATAGTGCTACTAGCCTTTGCCTGTTATAAGGGATTTAAGCTGTTTCAAATGGATGTCAAGAGTGTCTTTTTAAATGTGGTAATCAAAGAAGATGTTTTTGTATAACAACCCCCAGGTTTTGAGAGTTCCCAATATCCAAGTCATGTCTATAAATTAAAAAAGGCCTTATATGGATTGAAACAGGCGCCCAGAGCTTGGTATGAGAGGCTTAGCACATTCCTGTTAGACAGAGAGTTTGTTAAGGGGAGCGTAGACACCACCCTTTTTCTGAGGAGATTAGGGGATGACTTACTCATTGTCCAGATCTATGTTGATGATATAATTTTTGGATCTTCTGATAAATATTTATGTGAAGAGTTTTCTAAAATAATGAGTAAGGAGTTTGAGATGAGTATGATGGGAGAATTGTCCTACTTTTTGGGGTTTAGCATAAGGCAAACGGATGATGGAACCTTTCTCAATCAATCAAAATACACTAAGGACATTTTGAAGAAATATGAAATGGACAAAGCCAAGCCAATCAATACTCCCATGCCCTCCTCAGTTCAGTTAGATAAGGATTCAAATGGAAAATCTGTTGATCAGAAGAAGTATAGAGGGATAATAGGTTAACTGCTTTACCTGACTGCTAGCCGACCTGATATCATGTTTAGTGTCTGTCTTTGTGCTAGGTTTCAGGCTGATACTAAAGAGTCCCACCTGACTACTGTTAAGAGAATTCTTAGATATCTTTTAGGGACCCCAAACCTAGGAATTTGGTACCCTAGGCACAGCACCTCTTTCGAGATCATTGGATATTCTGATTCTGACTTTGCGGGGTGTATGGTGGATAGGAAGAGTACTTCTGGGACTTGTCAATTCATAGGACAGTCGTTAGTCTCCTGGTCCAGTAGAAAACAGAACTCAGTTGCACTTTCCATATCTGAAGCTGAGTACATTGCCTTAGGGAGTTGTGTGGCCCAAGTTCTTTGGTTGAAGCAACAAGTTTTAGATTTAGGGGTACCTGTTGGCACAATTTCTGTTCTGTGTGATAATACTAGTGCCATCTGTATTTCTAAGAATCCAATCCAACATTCTACGACCAAACACATTGATATTAGGCATCACTTCATTAGGGACCATGTTACAAAAGGGGACATTGAGCTACATCATGTAGCAACTGAAAATCAGCTGGCTGACATATTCACTAAACCACTGCCTTTGACTCATTCAGCATTTTGAGAACCAGATTATGAGTGATTGATATAAATGCTTGATTCTGATGACTGTTGATTTATGATTGTTCTGATTGGTATTCTGATTTCTGTTAGTTCATTTTGGTATTCTGATTTCTGATTTCTGTTAGTTAGTTTTGGTTTGATTATTTGCTTTCAGTTGATTTTATTTCTTCTGCTGATTTCTGTGTTAGCCTTACTGTTAGTTTTGATTTGAGTATTTACTTTGCTGTGATTTTCTACCTATTTTTTATTGACTGGTTCATATCTTGCACTTACTGTTTTATGCTTTTCAAGATCTGATCACCGCTCACTACTTCTGATGATCTGAATTTTTGACTGGGAGTTTTTACCTTGTTTTGGTTTGGAAGCTGGTAAGCAGTGATTGATTTCACTGAATCTGTTAAAGGGAAGAAACATTGATGATTGTTTCTCTTCCTCTAACTCCTTTACTGATGTATAGTTTCTTTTGAATAAAAATCCTCTTCAAAATTAAAATGTTAGTTTTTGAAATAGAGATTATTTTATCTTCCTACAGTAATCTGCCTCATATCAATAGTGGTTTTCAAAGTCTTGAGTCATTAGTTTGATTTTCTAAACCAAGTGATTGCATTTATCATATGTTGTATGTCTTTTGTTTTGTGAATCGTTCTTCCTTACTGTGGAGAGTCATCTCCTATGTCTGGAAGATAATCTCACAGCTGAGACTCTTTAATGATTATGAAAAGGAGAAAGCTTATAAAAGATGGGCAGTGCGCCAGATAATTTGAAAAAGAGGCATAAAATGAGCCCAAAACTGAAAAGATGCGAAATTGCCAAATTGGATACACAAAGTGTATCAAAAATCAAAAGATGCGCAAAGCGCCAACCAATTTGAAAAAGAGGCACAAAATGAGCCCAAACCAAGCTTTCTTCCCTTTCAGATTGTTAAATGTCTTAGAGAAATATGTGCGCCACTTAATATTTTCAAAAGCTTGAGTTTTGAAAATCCCGATTTCTGATTTTTTACTTTCTAACACTATTATATCAGATATTTTTCTGGAACGAGGCTTGAAAGGATCTCTTTTCAAATCTAATGTCTTTTCTTCTGAATCGGATTTTTGTTTTGAAAGAGGTTTGCATCGATAAGGTGCCCGGGGTCGGAGTTATGAAAGTTGATTATTTTCAACCTTTTTTGGATTTCAGCGCTGTCAATCGTCCTGTCATTGGTTTTTGAATCTAAAATCAGGAAAAAATTCTGATTTTCTCGAGCAGCTTGGTAAAAAAAAAATGCTTTTATGTATTTTTGCGGTAAATTTTATTCGTTTTTGTGTTATTTTGATTTCATGGTTGTGTTTTTGGGATCCTGATCGATCATCTTCATCCTTCATCTTTTTCTGGTTTCTTCACATCGTCCTGGACGATACCACTATCGTCCTGGACGATCCAAACATCGTCCTGGATGATTAGTTCAACATCATCCCCACTGCTCCTGCTGCTGAAAAATTCCAATTATTGGTGATCGTCCTGGACGATCCTTACATCATCCTGGACGATATGATTCATATCTTCCTGATCTGATCAAACGGCTGACATTGCACCAATTATTACCCATCATCCTGGACGATCCACCTCATCGTCCCGGATGATCCACGTGTCAGCCGCTGGACGATTGGAATTCGGCCCGTCTGACATATTTATTGCATATCGTCCCGGACGATCCACCTAATCGTCCTGGACGATACTTTTCGTCAATTGTTTTCCAGCCTGACTCCTCGGGACGATCGCCTGTGTCTAATCGTCCTGGATGATCTCTGATTGTCCTGGACGATCGGACTGCCTTTTTGACCAATCGTCTAGGACGTCATAAATGACCAAATCGTCCCGGACGATCTCGCGATCGTACGGGACGATCAGTCCGTTTTCTATATAAACAGCAGTTTTCTTCATATTTTTCACACCATTTTTCTTCCACTCTCCTTCTACTTTCTTCCTCTTTGGGTTCCTAATGGCTGGTGGCAAAAGGTCTCGTCAAAAGGGGGACAGTTCGTCCCGGGGACATGTCGATCCTCGCTTCCCGAATGCCGCCGATCAGGCGGCTTTCGAATGCTATCGTAATGTGGGGATCACGCACTCTAAGATTGTAAATCCTCGCACTCTCACTTATCCAATTTTAGATCTGTTCGCACACACCTCCCTCACCTTCATTCTGACCTTAGCCTTTCCCTTCAATCTTGAACTCCTTCAAATCTTCTTTGCCAACTTGCGCATTTCCGCGGACTATTCCACTCTTCGATCCTACGTAAATCAACATCCCGTGGAACTCATGACCCACAATTTTCACAATATTCTCAACCTGTCTGTTACTGGCGACAAAATTCACACGCTTATCACCGATCCTGACTATGATTGGAGTGTTGCCAATCACTTCTTTCGCAATACCAACGCACCCTATCATGACAATGCTTGCACTTCCCTTCTCAAGGACGCCCGGACCATTCAGCACGTCCTTCGTTCCTCCGTCATTCCAAAGGCGGGGGATCGAATTCACATTACCCCGCTCCTGTCCTTGACCACCTACTACATCATGGCCCGCCGAGAATTTAATGCCTCTGATCTGATTATCCGATACATAGAACACCTAACCACCATTAGAGATCTGGGCCACAGGCGTCGCCCAAATCTAGCTTTAGGTCATCTTATTCATTATGCCTTAGAGACAAAATATGACCTTCAGTATCCTGTCCCTCCTGATGTCCCTCCTTTCTTCTTCACAAACAACTCATTCCACGTCCTACACAGCACCCGACTATATTCGGAGCCTACCCCGGATGTTAAGGAAGAAGAGGAAGAGGCCGTTCCAGTTCCTACTGCACCAGAGGCACCTGCACCCCTTCGCATTGCCTCTCCTTTTGACCACCTGGTGCAGCGCTTCGATCAGTGGGAGGCCAGATTTAACTCCTACGTGGTTGCCCAGGAGCAGCGGCACGCCGAGGACATCCAACGCTTCACTAACTATGCTGCGGAGCAGCAACAGCAGCATGACCAGGACATCGCCTGGATTGGAGCCCACTTTCAGGCCATTCACCATTACTTCAACCCTCCACCGCCACCTCCTCCTTCCGATCAGGATCCGCCTCAATTTTAGTTTCCTGTTTTGTAGTTGTTCTCTTTTATGTTTTATTTTCGTGTTCTATTTTTCCCTCCTACTTTTTGTGATGTCAAAAGGGGGAGTCAGTTGTAGTCATGTCTGTTTCAGTTTTATGAGTCATATTTCCTGTATTATTTTAGTTGTTAAATAAAAATTTGAAAAAATGTTTGTGTTTTGATCTCCTAGTTTACTTTTATTTTCAAACTACTTTATAAATGTTTGACATCATCAAAAAGGGGGAGATTGTTACAAATCTGGTTTTGATGATGACAAACATGTTCCCAGTGTGTTTTGCTTGGCTAATCTGTTTCAGGCACAAAAGACCACGAGCCACTCAAGCCAACTCAAGATCGGGTCCAAGTGTGTCAAATGTATGATTTTTCTTTTTATTGAGTCAATTATAATGTAACTGATTCCCTAGCTAAATAACCTTGCACACACACACTCAGCGGGAGAACTTGAGTGAATTAGAGTTTCTCTTCATTTTTTGTTCAGATCGTCCTGGACGATTTTCACATCATCCTGGACGATCCAGCCAAAACAGAAACCCTAATTAGGGCGACTAAGTTAAGAGGGTCTGATTAAGCAGATCGTCCTGGATGATCTACGGATCGTACGGGATGATATGCCCAAATCAGAAATTTTCAGCCGCCAGATCAAGTTAGGCAAGTTCTTATTTTTAGATACTTGGTCTGATCGTCCCAGATGATACGTGTATCGTCCCGGACGATTCAGTACAATCATGCCTAATTTAATCTGGTAATTAAGGAAAGCAATTTATTTTTGGTTGATACGATCATATCATCCTGGACGATCGCAGGATCGTCCCGGACGATCTTGATCGTCTAGTGCATTTCAGCTGTACGTCCCGAACTGTGTTCAGGACGATTTGGGCACTTTTTGAACTAATTGTACAGGACGATGTCCCTATCATCCTGGACGATCAAGTCATTTTTTGGTCGTCCAGCACAGATTTCTCTGGACGACCCGAACTGTCTTCTGGATGATTTTTCTCGATTTGCACTAATCGTCCCGGACGATCGCAGGATCGTACGAGACAATATGAATAATTTTTTCTACTGATCGTCCAGAAGAGCCAGATCATCCAGGCTGAAACAACTGAATTTGAACTGATCGTACATGATGATCTACCGATCGTCCAGGATGATCTTGGCCGACCAGTTGAGATTTAGGGCAAATTTTTAGCCCTCCTATAAAAGAACTTTTTCTAAAAATAAGAAAAATCTTTTGTTGCCTTCCTTCCCTGAGAAACCCTAGAGAGAGAGAGTTGGGAGAGAGAGAGAAGATCTTGTGAGGGGGAATAAGTGAGGGATTCACTAAGGTTGCTCCAAGCACGGATCAGAGTCGTCTTCTCCGCTCGTCATCTTTCGTCTAGTCGGTGTTCGTCGTGGGAGGATCGTTCGTAAGAAGATCCGGGGTTCTTTGCCTGCTTCAGGTGGAAGCAAAAGGAGTTTAATGGTTCTCTGCCTGCTTCAGGAGGAAGCGAAAGGAGGTCGGGTTCTCTGCCTCACCGTGTGGTGAAAAGGAGGTGTTTGTACAGGCTTCTCCGCCTTGCTGTGGGAGCAAAAGGAGAGACACTTTTTATTTAGTGCAATACCCTGAGGGGAGGCTCCGGGGAGTGGACGTAGGTCAAGTTGACCGAACCACTATAAAATCTGGTTTGCTTTTCTGATTCAGTTGTGCACTTTACTTTTCTGATATTAACTGCTTGGGTGAATATCTGTGGTTGGTCTTTTCATTCTTGTTTATGTGTTTCCGCTGCTACGTATCGAAAAGATTTTCATTGTTATCGTGAAATTTTTAAATAACCAATTCACCCCCCCCCCCTCTTGGTTAGCCTCGGGACTAGTTCACTAGGGCTTAACATCCCTATCGAACTTTCAGCTTGGTTATACGACCCGGGCTGTGTGCCGGACAAAATTGGGCACTTTAAAATTAATTGTATAGGATGATAGATAGATCATCATGGATGATCAAGTCATTTTCTTGTGATCATCCAGGTGTTTCTCCTTGATGACCTGAAGTATCCTCTGGATGATATTCTGATTTTGAACTAATCGTCCTGGATGATTGCAAAATCATCCCGGACGATCTGAACAAACATGTCTTCTAATCATCCAAAGGAACCAAATTGTCCAGACCAAAAGGGGCTGATTTACACTAATCGTACAGGACAATCGATATCATCCTAGATGATCTTTGACAATAAATTATAATTTAGGGCTATTTTTGATCCCTTCTATTTAAGATCTTTTTCTTGCAACTAGAAAGATCTTTTTCCACTGTCCTTTCCTGTGAGAGCCTTAAGAAGGAGAGAGAGGGCTTAGGGGAGAGAGAGAGGATCTTGTGAGGGAGAGTTTATAAGGTGTTCACAAAGATTGCTCCAAGTAAGGATATGAGTCATCTTCTTCAGTTGTCATCTCTTATCCTTTTGGTGTCTATGTGGAAGGATCGTCTGCAAGAATATCAAGGTTCTCTGCTTGCTTCAGGAGGAAGTGAAAGGAGGTAAGGTTCTCTGTCTGCTTCAGGAGGAAGCAAACGGAGTGGGTCTCTACCTCACCGGGTTAGTGAAAAGGAGTTTTGTAAAGTCTTCTCCGCATTATTGTGGGAGCAGAAGGAGAGTCACTTTGTTTTAGTGTAATACCTGGAGAGGAGGCTCCGGGGAGTGGACGTAGGTCAAGTTGACCAAATACTATAAAATCTGGTGTATTCTTTCTGATTATTTTCTACACTTTATTTTACTATAATTAACTGCTTGGGTGAAATTTGTGTTTGATCTGTGCTATTGCATTTATTTTAAAACATTCAAAAAGATTTTCAAAATTTTTTTTGCTCACAAATTTTTAAAATTGGTAATTCCCCCTCCCCCCCTCTTGGTTAGCCTCAAGCTAGTTCATAAGGGCTTAACATCCCTAACGAACTTTCAAGGTTTACCAAATTAACCCTTAAGCTTTCCTACTTTGAATCAAGCTTCAAATACATTCAAAACTCCTTCAAACTCCCTTGATCACTTCTCCTAGCAATGTAGACTTGATTGAACCTTTTACCCAACCATTAGTTAATTTAGTCAACTAGACCCAAGTTTGCTCAACTCATGCCAACTTGGTTCAATCCCTTGAATCCAATCAAAACAAATTTAAAAACTCTTCAATCATATTCAAATACATACTTCAAACCTCCTTAAACCTCCCATGAGTTACATCATAAGGGTTTTGACTTGATCAAACTCTTATGTTTGGTCAACACAAGCAAAACTTGGTCAAATCTCTCTAATTTGCTCATGTATTTAACCCCTTCCTTCAAACCCTTTGGGAATTAATTCCAATCAGCTCAAACCCATTCCATCCATGTCATATCAGCACTCCTTGATTGTTACTAGTCAACTTAGTCAACAAAAGGGTAAGGAAGGAGTTAAATGGTCAAATAGCCCCTAGGCGCTAATCCACTCTATTCCAAGCTTTTCCAGTAGCCTTAAACCATTTCTAGAGACTTATAAAAGCTCCCATAATCCCTGGTTTTATCCTTTTATCAAACCCATGTCATGGTACCTTAGTCCTTTTGATTCCTTTGCCTCCCACCTACCCTGAGACAGATGGCAATCCCCTAGGAGCTTCCCCAATGAATCCTAGCTATCCCTTTGGCATTGGGAAGGTTGAATAGGGCAATACTCCCATATGAGCTCTCATTCATCAAGCTAGTGCCTCTCACTTCCTTAAGCTTGTCTATCTGGACTTTTAATTCACTCGAGCCGCCCAGACCTTCTACTACTCATTTCCAACTGGCCAAACCTTATCGATTACCATATTCTGGTGAGCTCAAGTCAAGATCCATTCAGCTCAAAGACCTCGTGTTCAAGTACATTTCGGGCCACAGGTCCTTCATCAAAGTTAAGCATGGACAATCTATAAGCTTAAAGAGCCCAAGAATAGACAAATTGACTGGTTAGATTGGGTAAAATCTTAAACCCTAGGTTAAAATACTTAGGTTAATTTAACTTTTTATTAAGCATATTTAAATTCGAGAAATTAACACCCCATTTCTTTTGCTCATGTATTCTATTCATGTTGAAAATTTCATTAAATTATATCATATGGTTTGAGAGAATGATTCAAATGATAGTTTCTAGGGCTCAATCACAACCTGCTTGGTTTGTACATTTTCTGGGCCATTGATCTTCTAATCAATGGTCTGGATTGAGCCATTCCGTGATTTGATAGACCGCGGATCTAATCCTGCGGCAATCTCTCCGTCTAAATTAATATAGGCCCTCCATTCTAAAATGCAGATATGGATTTCCCACCATATGATCTCCCTCAACCGAGATTAAACCACGGGAGTTGATCTCCGCCATTGAATGGAATCAGCGCTCGATCTGATGCTTGATAATGAGCTCCTATGTGGTTAAGTGTTGTGGCTAAGTTTTCTGTGTCGCTGCAATCATTGGTAATGATTGCACAATGGCACAATCATTAACAATGATTTCTCACATTCTGATCTGGCCAATAAGATTGTGCCCCGTGTCCCAGGTTTATTTTAAGTGGTTTTAAATTAGTTTTAAACCTATAATTAATTAAAAAACTTCAAATAATATTAAAAATTTAGTATTAACCTAAAAATTTAGTGTAATATATCAAACTGATCATATTTCAATTCTCCTCAATTTAAAATTAAATTCAATTTAAAACATTCAATATATTTTAAGTTATTTTAAATGTTTGAATATCTATATTTTTTTATTAATATTTACATAAATATTAATATTAGAATTTGCAAAAATTTAAATTTTATTTTTAAAAATGCTTTAAATAATCAGAAAGAAAATTTGAAATTTTTTTGAAATTTAAATTCAGTTTAAAATTTTATATATTTTTTAAATCAATTTAATTATTTAATTATTTAGATTTCAAATAATATTTAGTTAAATATTAACTTAAATAATTTCAAAGATTAAAATCTTAATTTAAATATATTTTAAATATTCATAGACAACATATTTAGAATATCTGATTTTTTTATTATATATAAAACTAAATTAAATATAAAATATTACCATTTAAATAATTAATTAATTTTAAATTAACATTAATTTAAATATTGTTTAAAATCCAAAATCTTATTCTTTTAAAAATACCTTTAATTAAATCAAAATATATTTTAAATGTTCTAAAGTGAAATTATTAAGATAATTTAAATAATTTGAATTATTTAATTATTTAATTATTTAATTAATATTTTTATTAAATATCTAATTAAATTTTTTAAAAGTTGAAACTTTTATTATAAAATATTTAAAATAATTTAGAGAATTATTTAAGTATTTTTTTAATTTAAAATTAAATTTTATTTAAGATACATTGAAATACCTTTAAACAATTTATATTATTTAAGTACTTTAACATTTAATTAATATTTTATTAGATTTTGATTCAAATATTCTTTAAAAAAATTAGAAACTTGTATTTGAAGGGATTTTCATATTATTAAAGTATTTTCAAAATGATTTTTGAAATTTTTAATAATATTTTAATTTCTAAAATTGAGATATTTTTAAATATTAAATTTATTTTTTTTAAAATTATATACATTAAATTTGAGAGCTTTAAGAGATCCTTTGGAATTTTAAGCTTTGATTAAGCTACTTGAATAGAATTGATCTGGGTGATTAGTGAACAATCATATCTTTATTGTTTACTAATCTATTCTTTAATTATATATCTTATGTTTAAAGCTTGCATGTGTAGGATGCACACACCCACTTAGCTTAGACTCTCCTAGTTTTAAGATTTTGTTGTGACAATTGTGTGTATTCATATATATTAAGGCCAAGGGTTAGTGACATTGATTCAAACTTATTTAAACTTAGTGACATCATTAATTTTAAAAAATTAGGATATATATCCTTTTGACTTGAAACTTTGAACACTTGAACTTAGTGAAACATACAACCCATAGAAAAATATTCATTGATTTTAAAAATCATTAAGATAATTAATTAATTAATTCTTTATTTAAGCTTTAAAAATTTCTAAAAATTACAACAAATTAAGTTTAAATCAAAAAATTACAAATAATATCTCAAACTAACCAGAATTTAATTTCTTACTTAAGAAAATAAAATCCCTTTGATTTGACATCAAATTTAACTTTAATTTAATTTTAATTAAAATTTAATATTTAATTAATTTAATTAATTAAAATAATTAAAAACTCCAAAAAAAATCTCAAACACTTTTAAATCAATAAAAAGCTTCTTAATTATAATAATTCAATAATTCAATAATTACACAAACTTTAAAAAATCATAACTAATTCTAGAAAAGTCCAAATTAATCAAACTCAAAGGCATTCAACTCAAAATAAAATCTAATATTTATCAAAAATTTCAAACCTTCAAAAAGCAGTCAAAGTCAAAAAGTCAGCATTCTAGTCAAACTTAAGTC
The DNA here is from genome assembly GCA_019925795.1 of Dendrobium chrysotoxum. Classification (NCBI taxonomy): domain Eukaryota; kingdom Viridiplantae; phylum Streptophyta; class Magnoliopsida; order Asparagales; family Orchidaceae; genus Dendrobium; species Dendrobium chrysotoxum. The sequence goes on along the minus strand of CM034298.1, from coordinate 44,050,546 downwards.
AAAATTGAGTCAAAACTTCAAACCTTTATAATAAAATATAAAAAAATCTAAATCTAGCAAACTTTATGTCTAATTTCTTATCTTAAGGTCTAGTATTTTATAAAAATACTAACTTTTCAAAAAATATTCTTAATTTAAAGTTAATTTTAACCCCTTCAATTAATACATTTAAATATTCAAATAAATTCAAGAATTCAACAAATCATTTAAAAATTAAGAAAATTATCATGCAACTTTAAAACTAGTAATCAATCCACCTTAATTAAGATTCATCAAATTTTAAATCTTAATCAAATTTAAATCACTTAATTATACCCGAAGCCACTAGTAACCCAGGCCTATAAGGCTATTAACTTAGCCCCAAGGAAGGTGAAATAAACTTCATGGCCTCAGTGAGTAACAAAAGTGGTATCCATTTAACATTTAAAAATATAATTTAAAACTAATTTCAAATAATTAATATTTAAACTTTAATTACATACTCTCCTTAAGCCTTTCAACCATTCAGAATATCAAGCAACTTTAATCAATTGCCCTACATAGGATATATCCAAACCACACAGCCTACCTCACACACTTTAGATGATTTTCTAGGATAACTAACTCTAATCTTGGGCTAGGTCCGTGTTTACTTTTTTATAATTATGTGCTAAATTTTTGATGATTTTCACTACATACTGGTTACTAGTTTAGATTGATTAATGTGTTTGTTTATTTAATTTTATACAATCTATTATGTGATTGACTATACGTTAGATCTATCCCTAGGTTATGATTGATTTATACTAATTCAATTTTATGCATGTGGATATGCTCATATAAAGCATAAAAATTAAAGGGGGCAAATAAGTAAATCGAGCTTTTAAAATTTAACTATATTTTTTACAGGTGCTTTAGAACGCTTAAGTCCCCCTTTAAAAATTAAAAGAGCATGGCTAAGCATGACTGTGATTTGAGTAATTTGAAAGCATTGAACTGCTTGAGATATGATTTAAAGATTATTTACCTAGGATAACCCTACATGTTATTGAGTCTAGAATTTTTTCTTTTATATTCAATGTAATTTAATGTAAATTTAATTCAATTAAGTTATACTCTTTACGTACTTTGAGAAGAGGATGTTTAAGCATCCAATTTATAATCCAAAGAGGAATGGACATCCCTTAGGGGAGACTCCTTCTCCATTTGGAGATCCAAATTGGGATAATTTTAAAATACCCAAAGAGAAAAGATAACACCCTTTCAAGGTGGAGTTTTTTTTTCATTTGGATATGCGGACTCGATGATCCAAGGAGCCCCACAGAAGGATGAAGAAGTGAAGATCGAGAAGAATCTCAATTCTCAAAGTCATTTGAGTCTTAGGATTAAAAATCTGGGCTTGTTGTCAGTGGTACCTGGCCACTTTACTTTTTACAGACCCTGGGTTATAATATTAAAAGCTATTTGCCTATATATATTAAATTTTAATTGATTTAATTATTCAATTGATTGTTTGATGTTGATTGCGATATAGGATTATCTGTTTTTAGTAGTTTTTTTATGATTCTTGCATGTCGATTTTGATTTAGCGTGCAATCCGATAGGAGGCTCGTGAGGACACGTTAAAATTCTTTTACTTAAATAAAATTAAAAATTTTAGGCCACATAGAAACTCAAACATTTTAAGAAGTAAGTCCAGGACCACCGGGTGTTCTCATGAGCATGTTTGTTACATTTTCTTTCCTTTTATTAGGCATCTCCCTGTCTGCAGGTTTTGGCAGACCACCTGGCCTATGAGGGTGCAGTTCTGTCAAGGAAAATCTGTGCAATCTCTAGCATAAAAAGTATTTTTAAAGCCTTTTTAAAATTACTTCATTCTGATTTAAATATTTATTGAGTCAACTAGCATGCATTGCATTAGTAACAAACTAAAGTATGTCTAAAATTATTAATTTCATTTACTAAAGCATCAGTTTACCCAACATAAGTAAAGGGACCAATTAGGGATGCTCTAGATTTTGGCCCCGATTCCTTAAAATTAATCTAGTTATGTCCCTACCACTCTTACATAAAAGATCAGACTCATAATTTTGAAGCGCTTAGGTGGTTTAGCTGGCTCCCCAAACCAGGTTGGGGTAAGTTCAAATCTACATTGCATTAGCTAGGTTTGGGTCACTGATTTTTAGTACCCACTTTAGACTTAAGTTCTGAGGTAGGCTCAGGTTATAAGCCCTCAACCTTTAGGAATTGAATCATAACTTTCTAAAAAAATTGACCATTCAAAATTTAAATCTCTTTAAATTTAAATTCAAGCCAAACACTTAGGATAGGCCAGGGTGTTTCTGAAGTGATTCAGAACCTCAAAGCACCTCCTACTTCTCCTCCTTTGACTCCAAAAATAAGTGTTCAACCTTAAACTAATGCTATTTGAAAATTCCAACCCTTACCTCCTTTAACATCAATCTTTAAAAATCTTAAATGAAAATTTTACCATTATTTTAATCGAGAGTATTCATAGAAAATTTTGGTTTCCTACGATGTAATTAACTATGAGGGCTTACGCTTGAAGGAGATTTAGAAACCCAGATCAAAATTTCAAAATCAAGTTTTTAAAACCTTAATTAATTATCTTTGGAAAATTCAAATTCAACAATCATTATCATCATTTTCAAACAATTGATTGTGATTAGTACCTTCTTTCCTCAGAGAGATATATCAATTACTATCGTAACTTTGATTTTGAAATAATGATATGTTATCCAGATTATCATGGTTAAATGCTAGATCGAATGATCATTTTGATTCTCTGGGTCATATGTAGTTCTTTCCCAAATTTGACTATGATAATTAAGATAAATTTTTAATCCTGTAAATTGAACCCATAAGGGAACGATATCTTTGCCTCTCGAGATAATATATTGTTCATAATGATGTGTTCAATCTCAAAATTGAAATTCTAGAAATTAAACATTCCCAAAGAAAATTAAAGTTTTTCAAATCACATTTTTCAATCAAATAGATTTATATTGCACAACTCAAGTTCAATTAAAATTTGAGTTGAAAGAACTCATAATGGACCAAGATTAAAATTTGAATATTTTTCTATTAAAGTAGGAGTATGTTAGAGGGCCATTTAATATTTACTTGCATGATTTAATTTATTGAAAAGTTAAATATCTATTAAAATGAGTTGCATATAATTAATTAAGGATAATAACTTTGATTTAGAAATATATAAGATTCCTTTATTAAATAAATTTTATATGCTTCATAGATTATATAAAATTTATCAAATCTTTGATATTCATGTTTACATATTGAATTCTATGAATTATATTTGTATTTTCAAGTATTGAAATCTCAATTCATTTTTTATCTATTTTTTTAAAAAATAGATAAAAAAGAGTTCATGTTCAACCGAATCACACATAGTGTATGGTTAGGTTCCATTTGTATACTTAATGGAATTTGGTATATCTTAACCAAACCTTTTGCATGGGCCCACCGTGCATTTGAATGGTCTCATACTTGAGGGAATTATGTATCTCTTATGTTTCACTATATGCTAAATCAAGTGAATGATGTGTATATGAAATTTCTCTTTTCAAAATATCTTTCTTACTAAATATTGATCATGATTTAATCTTCACTTACAATGTTGAAGAAATTACAAAGTAAAGAAAGATTTAGTTTGGAAAATTCTAAAATTTGAGAAAACAAATCATAATAAGAAAACAAGAGCAAGAAATATGCACCAAATTTAAAGAAGATAAATGAAATAATTGTTGGGGGTGGAAGTAAGAAACATCGTAGAGAAACAAAAAAAGAAAGCAAAAGCAGTGAAAAGTAAGGACATCAGGATTTAATGTGAAAAATTTTGAAATCAGGAAAAAATGACGGAGCCACTCCACACCAAGAAATCCACTATAAAAGTTAGGAGAAACAAGTACAAATCTCTCTTTTCTCTCACTCTCTCCTTGCTTCTCTTCTCTTTTACATCATTCTCATACACAAAACATCAAAGAAATGCAAGTTAATAACTCTAAAGGGACTCCCTCCTTAAAAAAAATGAGAAAGAAAATTATCAGCCCACCTCACAATGTTGTGGCACCATTTTGGAGCATTATATCGCTCAAGCATCTATCATCATAATGTTGTGGTGCTCAAACCGGCAGAGCTGTGGCACTACACAATGTTGCGGCATCGAATGTAGAGCGTTACGGTACTCTGCTCTCTATTGTTTCTCCCAACAAACTCTGCAGCACCACAATGCTTGGGAATAAAATGCAAGGGTGCTCAGGTACACACTGCGAGGGAGTTCGGGTACACAACACCGAGGTGTTGTTTGAAAAATAAGAATTTCATGAGCAAAGCACCCAAACCCAAATTGGGGAAAGACCCACCAGTAAGTAAATTTACTTTGCTTGTAAGAATCATTCAAGTTCATGTTGTATTTTGCTTGCTAAACTTGATGTTTACATTCTTCTTTAAAAATAATCATTCATGTTCATGTTGATTTAAAAACAGTATAATGAAAAAATAGCAAAATAAAAATAAAAAATGTAAAGTTCATTAAAGGTAAATCATTATCAAAATCTATATTCCACATAAAATTACAATGATAAATAAATTAAAACACATTTCACATTAATGAAATATGTAAAGTTCATTAAATGTTATATTCACAATTCTGAATTCCATAAATGATTCCATCAATGAATTAAGCATTCAAAAGATTCAAGTCATTCAACACAATTAGCTGAAAGCTTTCATCTTCTACCTATCAGATCCTATCAGATCTCCAAAACATTTAATTCTCACCAAGCAGAAATGTGTACAGAATCCCATCAAAGATTGTACCTTATAAGTATTCAGTATATAGCATGCCTGGTAATCCATCCCCCGTCCTTGGATCACTACTCCCCAACATCACGTTACTACATCCACCCCCTTCCTTATTGGACGCATCTAAATCCCTTCTTCCTCTTCCTCTTCCTCGGCATCCAGCTCTTGCATCAGAATGACCCCAGTCAAAATAGAGCTTTCTTGTTTCTAACTCTTCTTGAAATAATGGAGGCTTAACCGGGCATTTCCATAGCTTTGACGTTCATCGATTCAACCACGGTCTGTTTCGTTAGCTTCAAGCAACCATTCCATGATTCAAGAATATAAAACCGAGGCTTAACTGGGAGTTAGTTGATTTAAACGAAATTTTGTTTTGCTAATTAAATTAATTGATAATTCAAATGATTAGCCTATTAAATAAGAGTCATAGATGATAATGATGATTTATTAATAACATAGATGACAATTGAGTAATACATTATTACAGTAATTAATATAATATATTAGATATGAATAAAGTTATAATTATTAATCATTTATAACTAAAAAAATTGAAATAAAAGATTAGGAATAGTAGTAGAGTACTAGTATATATATATATATATATATATATATATATATATATATATAACATTAATAATAATATTTTTATGATTACATATAAGATGTAGCTTAAAATATAAATTCATTTGCATAGAATTATTCTTTTTGGCTTAATTATGAAAGCATTAATTAGAATGAATAATTTCTAGTGAGCAGCACCGTAGCCCTTTTTTTATTATTTTAATTTAATTTAAATTTATATATTTAAGAATAATTATTTCAAGATCTTTCGAAATGATGTCAATCTTTTATGCAAAAAGTATATTTTGATCTCCTAACAAATTGTAAGTAATAAAAGAACAATTTTAATACAAAATAATAGATTAAATTTTAAGACATGAGTAACATTTAATTTAAATTATTAAAATCAAAATGCTTATTTTAAAACTTTTAAATTTAAAATTTATCATAAACCTATTTAAAGAAACAATTCTAATATGCATCATATTCTATTTATAGATAATGGTTGTTGGCCATTTTTTAGCCACAAACCAGTAGTTATAAATAATGGTTGTTGGCCATTATGAATGAACCATAATCGTGGCAAGGTTCTTGGCTTTATCCTATCTCCTCTCTCACCCCCATCCTCCTTGCAAACAGCCTACAGAGCACTCCAATCCTTCCAAATAGCCTACTAAGCACTCCAACCCTTCCAAACAGCCAACTGAACATTCCAGCCGTTCGTAAGAAGCCACTGAGTCTTCCCACCCTTCAAATAGCCAGCCGACCCCTTTCCTTCCCCTCCACACTACCAACTGAGCCTCCCTCTTCTGAATAGTCAGCCAAAACTCTTTGCTATTTTCCCTTGGCCAGCCAACCTTCCCCCTTGCCGCATGGTATTCCCTCCACCTTTCCCCTTTTGAATCCTCATTAGCTCTACTTAATTAAAGCTTTCCCATTCCCATAGTTGTTTCCTTTTCCCCTTCCCAACCCTCATTAACTCCATTTAATTAAAGCCTTTCATATTCCCTAGTTGCCACCTTTTCCCCTTCCCAATCCTCATTAATTCCACTCAAGTAAAGCTTTTCCTATTTCCATAGCCGAGGCCTTTTCCCCTTCCCAACTCTCATTAACTCCATTTAATTAAAGCCTTTCCTATTCCCTAGTTGCTACATTTTCCCCTTCCCAATCCTCATTAACTCTACTTAATTAAAGCCTTTTTCATTTTCCTAGCTATTGCCTTTTCCCCTATTGTTGTCCACTCTCCTCTCCATTAATTCACAAATCCATTTCCCACTCCCAAACACTTATTTACCTCCAAGCAGCTACCCCTTTTTTCCCTTCTCTCAATGGATGGCTGATCCCAACTTGAATCATGGCTTCATCTTTGATGATCAAGGCCTAAAGGCGTGCTCCATTCTCCTTTCTTCGACATCGACTTTGGGAATAACCATACCATTGAGGAATACGTGGTTCAGATTCTCTTCCCACTTACAACCGCCATCGATCAATGTTGACCTCCCGTTTAGTGGAAACTCTCCCACCATCCACTTGTCACCTCTTTACCGGGTAACTCTTCCATGAACAAAACTTTAAGTGCTTGCTTCATCTTAGTGGCATCATTAATAGTGTGTCAAATTTTCTCCCATTGAAATTCTCAAAGAGTGTGAGTGAGGGAATTTAATTATGACTATTCTAGTTATTAACTGTGAGAATTCTATTAGTTGCAAATAGGAATTTAATGTCTTTGTTGTTATTCTATTATTCTCCTACTCTATTTGTAACCACATGCTATTGCTTGATCACCAACTAACAAAATCCTAAAATTAGCTCTTGTGAAATGTTAATTTTATAATTGGTGAGCTTGTCAATCACTTATTAATCCCAAATAATTCCAACATCTAACATATGTTTCACATTAATTATAAAGACAGGTTCATCTAGATGGCCATGGAAAAAGGCATTAGTTATGTCGAGTTGTAGGATTGGCCACTGAAAATGGAGGGAAACTGTTAGAAATAGATGGGTTATGGGAGATTTTGCTACAAGGCTAAAAGTCTCATGATAGTCAAGCCCATAATCTTATTTGTATCCTTAGACAACAAGCCGCACCTTATAGCAAGTGGAGCCATCTAAGTGTCATTTAATCCTAAATATCCATTTGTTGTCGATAACATTCTAATGAGTTTGAGAAGGAATAAGAGTTCAAGTACCTTGAGCTTGTAAGGCATTAAATTCATCATAGAGGGCTTGAAGCCATTCAAGCACTTTGATGGCTGAAGTGTAGCGTGTGGGAGTAGGTGGAGAGGTGTGAATATTATGGTGAAGAACGAGTATTTACTGAGGTTTTATAGAACCTGTATGGATATGGGTAGTCATGGGGTGATGGTTTGGTTGTGAAGCTAGAAGATAAGAAATGGAGGATGAGGTGGAAGAAATGGAAGAGGGGTAGTTGGAGGAGAGTGGAGCATTTATGTTGGATAATGAAGGTGTGGAAGGACTGTTTAGAGGAGTAAGATTAGGTGACAGTGTAGATTGGGAGGTAGAGCTTTGAATATAAGGAGGAAATGGAAGTGAACTATTATCTGTGGAGCTGTTGGGAGTCGGTGGTGGAATATCAAAGGTGGTATTTTCATCAAATAAAACATGTATGGAGACACATTTGGCTGGTAGTGGGGTTATAGCATTTGTATCATTTTTTTTATTAGAAGCATAGCCATGAAAAATGCAAGGAGTGGAGCAAGGTGCAAGTTTATTGTGAAGCGTAGGGGTGTAGCCATGGGTAACAACGACAACTGAATACGCATAGATGAGAGTAATCTGGCCATTTGTGGTATAGAAGTTGGAAATGTGATATATGAAAGGTATTGAGAGATGGTAGATGATTAATAATATATCCATTAGTAGAGAGGGCTTCAAAGTAAAAATGATATGATATGTGAGATTCACAAAGTAGAGGTAGTACAAATAGTTTTGATAAGATAACAATGTTTATGTTCATCAAAACCATTTTGTTGTGGAGTGTAAAAGCATATAGTGAGAAAGTTAAGTAGAGTATTATTAAGAAATTCACCTCTTCCATTGGTACGAAGAGTGCAAATAGGTTTATGTAAATGTTCTTTAATAAAATGTTTAAAGTGAACAAAATTTTGTGTAGTATCTGATTTTGATATCATGGTTGTAGGTGGCCATTGGGAAGACAAGGGACTCTTTGGAGTGTCATATTTATATGGACAAAGACAGATGGTTTTTCTTTTTACCCAACTATTAGTAAAGGTATAAGATGAATGGTGAATCTTTTATCATTATAATATACTATGTTATTATACTCCTTACAATATTTTGCGGCAATTTCATAACATTATTGACCTCATTTTTGTATGAGGTCATTAGGACCCAACCCAGATCTTAGATTAATCTAGACCCTAGGATAAATTTTGATCTTAGATCAATCTAGGCCCTTGACCAATCTAAATTCTAGGATCCTTCCTAGACTCCAGACCTTAGGATCTATCTAGCTTCTAGGATCATTCTAAACCCCAGACCCTAGGACTTTTAGACTCTAGGATTCCCCTAGATTTTAAACCCTAGGATCTACCCAGACTCTAGATCAGTCTAGACTCTATGATCAGTTTAGATATTAGATCATTCCAGACCATAGATCAATCTATACCCTAGGATCCACCTAGACCCTAGATATACCTAGATCATAGATTTATATAGATCCTAAATCAATTTAGTCCCTAAATCAATTTAGATTCAAATCAATTGTGATCCTAAATCTATTCAAATTCTAGATCAACCCTGACCTTAAATCAATCTATTCAAAGCTTAAATCAATACGGATCTCAAGACAATTTTAGCCTCTAATCAATCTAGATCTTTGTTCAATCTATATTCAATCTCCAAATATATTCAGGACCTTAGGACCTATTTTAGACACTAGGATCATTTTAAAATATAGACCTATGATCTACATAGGTCCTAGGATGCTTCTAGACTCTAGACCTTAGGACTCCTAGACTCTAGGATCCTTCTAGAATTCAAACCCTATGTTCTACCCAAGTCCAAGATCTATCCAATCTTTAGGATTTATTTAGACCTTAAATCTATCTAGATCCTAGAGAAATCTAGACCTAATTAAATCTATATCTTAAGTTAATTCAAGCTTCAAAATCATGCCCATATTTCAAACCCATTCAAGTTTCAACTCCAGTTCAAGCCCTGATTCAGCTTTTAAACCAATATCAAATCTTGCTCAGGACCTATCCAATCCTTAATAATCATTTAAATGATTATAAATGATTAGGATAATTCAAATTTAAACTTTAAAACCCAAAGTCCAGTTCAAATCCAAAAATCCAGACCCAAATCCAAGGCCAAAGGTTTGAGTCATGAAAGCCTTTTCTAGTGAATTTTAAAACCTTTCAAAACCTAGTCAAATGACCTCTGACTCAGCGTCTAACAGTTGCATACTGATGGGACATGACTCTAGAGGCAACTCTCTAAATTTGAGCTCATTCTAAGGCCTTTATCCTCAAAAATTAGATTGAAATCCAAAGGCTGTAAAAATTTTAAAAATTTACAGTCTATGCCACTAGACCTATCACCCAGTGGATCCTGACCTTGGAGTCTTCTCCAAACCCTCCAACCACTTCCAGACCCTTAAATATGTTATATTAAGCATTAAACTATATTTTGTTGGACTTATTTTGACCCCCAATTAACCAGAGCCCAAAATGACCAAAATACCCCTCTAGGGTGTGAATAGTCACTTTGGACCAAATGATCTCCAAATTGAATGCAACCACTTTCAGCAAGTTTCAAATATTAAACCAAATTTGTTGAACCCAGAACCAGCCCCTGGGTCAACATGGTTGACCAAGTCAATCTAAGTTGACCCAATGACCCTTTAAGGATCTAAATTATCATTTTGACCATTTAGACCATCCTGACCCCTAGAACCAGCTCTACCAAACTCAAAATATTATTTCAAACCTGTTGAGCCCAAACCTAGACTTTGGGTTGACCCAGTTGACCAAGTCAACCTAGGTTGACCTAAGAGCCCTTTAAGGCTTAAATGGGTCTTTCCAACCTGTTAAGCCAAATTAAGTCTTTCATGCCCTCAACCCATCTCCAATCTACGGCTCAAACATGCTTAGACTTTCCATGAATCATATCACCATAGGTTGACCAAGTCAACATTTTAAATTTTAGTCAGACCTATGTGTGTGAATTAAACTACCATATGCATTCAATTAAATTCCAATCAAGCTTTGATTTTATGCCTATGGAAGCCTTAGGACATTGTCAAAGTGACCATGAGCTAAGTCATGGCCATTTTGACCAAGTAAGCTCACTTCGACTTGGTCAAAGTCTTTTCCCATACAACTTAATTTTCTTAAAACTCCCTCTAAGGCCTCCAACTCAACTCATCAGCCCCTTAAGCACCCCTCCCAGCCACATCAGTGGTATTGTTGATTGTTTGACTGGTCAAATAGTCAAGGAAGGGTAAAAAAGGCTTCTAAATGGTTAAGACACTTAACCAAACCTCTTAGAATTAAATTCAAATTAATCCCAGCTATTTAAATAGCTTCTAGAACATTCTCAAAACTACTCCTAGCCCTTGGATTAGGATCCAACGGCTCAAACCATCTCCATGTGCTCACAAGGTGACAAAGTGACTTTACACATCACCTATCCTTGTGTACTTCAATCCTCCTGCTCTTAACAACCCCTGGACACGTGGGGGACATCCTAGCACTAAGACAAAATAATCCCAGCCATCCAAATGGTCTGGGGATGTTTGAATAAAGTAAAATGTCTAATAGGGCTCTCATTCAATCCCTAGCCATCTCTCTCTAGAATCAATCCCTAAGCTCCAGCTCAAACCTCATTCGAACTCCCAAGGAGATACTCCACCTCTCTACAGCTCAGATCCACCGTCTAAAGCTCGCCCACGGTAAGATCTCCAGTGAACCTAGATGTTATTTCTTCCAGCTCAAATATCCGGTGATCCATCGCATTTTAAGCCGAGGATTCTTCTACAAACTTGTGCGTGGACAAACTACAAGTTCAGATAATTTTTAAAATCTAAAATCCATCGATAAAATATCTCAAAAACTCAAACCCTAGTTAGAATCACTTAGATTAAATTAGCTTTTCATAAAGCACTTTTTAAACCATAAAATTATATCCACATGATTTTTGTTCATTCAAACTCTTTGTTATTAAAATTTTATTCAAATTGATTGACTGGTTTGAGAGAACGAGTCAAAAAAGAGCTTAGGATGTTTTACGTAGCCCGCTTTAGTTATACAGGATCTCCACCGTTGATCTTCTGACCAACGGCTGAGATCCCGTCTTCCAAGGGTTAAGATCAACCAGGGATTATATCCAATGTTTGATTCCCTCATCCGATGTGATCTAAGCCGTTCCTTTCCGACCACGAAGAATCGGATGGTTCCGTGGGTCTGCCTACGTGGATAAGTAAAGTCGCATCTACGGCTAATGATTGGGTGATCATTTCGGCGATGCAATAATTGCACCACCAGATAATGATTGGTCGCGGAATGGTTTACCCAATCAAGTTGTGCCACATGGCACCGACACTGCCAGAACTGTTAAATTAATTTAAATTTAGTTTTAAATTATTTTAAACCCAGTTTTCATAAAAAAATCATATAAAATTAAATATAAATCCAAAAAAATCAATATTTTATATCAAATTACTTAGATAATTAAGCTCTTTAATTTAAAATTAAAATAATTTTAAGATATCATATATATTTTAAATTATTTCAAATATTAAATATTTGTTATTTTTAATTAATATTTAATTAAAAATAATTAAAATATTTTCAAAATTTGAGGAACGTATTTTTTTAAGTTCTCTGATTTTCAGAAGATATTTTGAAATTATTTTAATTTTATTTTAAAATTATTTTGAATAATTAACTACTTTTAATTATCTTAAAAGTAATTAATTATTAAGTTTTTTTAAACAAATTAGTTAAAATTCATTTTTTTAATTAGAAATTTTAATAACTTAAATCCAAACTTTTCAAAATTTAAATATCTCAATTTGAAATTAATTTAAACATTAAAAATCTTTAACATATTTTCTAAATGGCTTTAAATTTCAATTATTTGATATTTAATCATTAATTAATTAATTATTAACTCAAATTATTTCCAAACAAAAAGAAGGAAAGTCAGAAAATTCTCTTTTAAATTACATTCAAAGTATTAAGATATAAAAATAATAATAATATAATTTTGAAATTATTTTAAAATTAGCTTATTTTCCTTAAAAATTTCTAAAATCAAGCTATTTTCAAGATAAAGAAAATTATTTTTGAATTATTTTAAGGAATCAGAGGATTTCTCAAAAGAAATCTATTTTGAAACTATTCTAATTGTATTTTTTTTGTTTATTTCAAAACCTATACTTATGTATATATATATATATTTTTTCAAATTGTATTTTAAAAATATACATGAATTAAATTTTTGAATACTGAGAAATCCATTGAAATTTTAAGCATAAGTTGAGTTTAAGTGAATAGAATTCATGGAGGAGAAGATGATTAGTGAATAATATTATCTTGATTATTCACTAATCTACCTCTTGAAGCATACATGTTATCATTGTTCTTTGCACGTCTAAGGTGCACACACCACCTAGTCTTAGGGATCTCTTAGATTTAGGGATTGATTGTGCTTATATGTGTGCATGTTATATATGTTAAGTCCAAGGGTTAGGCAAACCTTGATTTAAACCTACTCAAATCTAGTGTCATTAAGGACAACAATTAAGGACCATGATTTGAAAATTTAGAAAACTTATAATAATTAGGATACACATCCTCTTGACTTGAAACTTGAACCATTTAAACTTAGGGACATCTTAAGCCTCCAAAAAAATTTTCACTAATTTTTAGATCATTAAGCCCCTTAATTAATTTTCTTAAAACTAAACCCCTAATTAACCTTTAAAACTTCTAGAAAATATAATAAATCAAATGTAAATCTAAAAATTACACATAAGACCTCTAATTGACCAAAAATCAACCCTTAATCAATGAAAATTTAAATCACTATAATTTGACATCAATTTTAAGAATAATATAATTTTAAGTGAAATTGAATATTTAATTAAATTAATTAATTAAAATTTTCAAAAAATTCTTAAACACTTGATAATACCTCCTTAGATCATTTTTGATCTTTTGAGGTGATTTCAAGAAGTTTGGAATCAATTTGGATTCAAATCATCAAAAGCCTCCTAATTAAGTTAATTAAATAATTCAATTAATTCAACAAATTTTAAAAAATCATAACTAATTCTAGAATACTCCAAATTGAGCAAACTCAAAGGCATTTCAACCCATATTAAGGTCTAATATTTATCAAAAATATCAAACTTCCAAAAATCATTCAAATTTTAAAAAGTCAACTTTTGGTCAAACTTCAATTCAATTTCAAGTCAAAACTTCAAACATTCATAATAAAATAAAAAAAAATCCAAATTCATCATACTTACAGTCTAACTGATCATCTTAAAATCTTATATTTTAATAAAATACTAACTTTCCAGAAATCACTTTTAATAAAAAAAATTAATTTTTGACCCCTTAATTAAATGATTAAAATAATTCAAAAAATTTCAAAATTTAATAATTAATTTCAAATTCCAAAGAATGTTAATTCAATATCTAAATCATTCAAACAACCCCTTAATACATAACAACCACTCCAAAGATAAAGTTTTTAGGCTGGACTACTCTGGGATGTGGGGCTACGTATCCTAAGGAGGCTTTGTTCATCGAGCCTGGTGGCACAACACCACAAATGGATTCAATGGAGTGTTAAAACTTTAAAATTAATTAATTATTAATGATTTAAATAAAATTAAAACTCTTAATTAAATTATATCAATCAAGTTTATAGGCTGAACTACTTCGGGCTACGGGGCTACGTATCCTAAGGAGGCTTTATTCCTCAAGCCTGGTGGCACAATGCCACGAACTAATTGATAGCAAATTTAAACAAATTCAAATCTAAAAATCAATAAAAAATTAAGTTTAATTAAAATTAATTAACTTTTAAACTTTAATCAAATCAAATTACTTAACTATACCGGGTACCACTAGGTAACCCAAGCCTACGAGCTATTAAATTAGCCCCAAGAAAGGTGAAATAAACTTTATGGCCTTGGTGAGCAACAAAGGTGATATCCATTCAACACTTTAAAATATATCCTAAATTTTTAAATCATTAAGACTTAAACTCTAATTAAAATCTCCCTTAAGCCTTTTAACCAACTAGAACTTTAAATAATTTTAACTAATGATCCTACTTAAGACATGCCAAACCCACACAGCCTACCTCACATACTTTAGATGGTTTTCTAGGATAACCTACTCTAGTCTTAGGCTAGGTCGATATTTTACTTTACTGCAGTTGTGTGCCAGATTTTTCATGGTTTTCACTGTATGCTATTTGTTAGTAGTAAAACTGATTGATGTGATTATTTATTTGAATTCATATACTATATATTTTGATTTGATTGTGCGATAGATTTACCCCTAGGTTAGGAGTGATTTATGCTAATATAATCTTATGCAGGTGGTCATGCTCATACAAGATATTAATTAAAGGGGCAAATAATAAAGCTTTAAACTGATAATATTTTATGCATGTGCTCCAGAATGCTAAGACCCCCTTTAAAATTAAAAGAGCATGGCTAAGTGTGGCTAGTTTAAGCATTTTAAATTTTAAAATATTAACTGCTTGAGATATTTAATTAATTTTTGATTATTAGGAAAACCCTACATGTAGTTGAGTCTAGATTTTTAATTTTGATTAATGTAATTTAATTTTAATTGAGTTATAAATTATTAAGTTATTTGAGATGAGATATTTATATCCAACTTAAATTCCAAAGAGGAGAAGACATCCCTAAGGGGAGAGTCTTTCTCCATTTGGAAGATCAAGTTAGTATATCTTTCAAATATTCAAGGAGAAAAGATAACACCCCTTTCAAGGGAGAGTTTCTTTTCACTTGGATATCCGGACCTGATGATCCAAGGAGCTTCGTAG
Organism: Dendrobium chrysotoxum; assembly: GCA_019925795.1. Lineage (NCBI taxonomy): Eukaryota > Viridiplantae > Streptophyta > Magnoliopsida > Asparagales > Orchidaceae > Dendrobium > Dendrobium chrysotoxum. The sequence continues at coordinate 44,035,075 of CM034298.1, read as the reverse complement.
AAGGATGAAGAAGTGAAGAATGAGAAGAGTCATTCTCAAAATCACTTGAGTCTTAGGAGTAGAATCCGGGTTATGGTCAGTGGTACCCGACCACTTTACTTTTCCTACAGACATTGGGTTGTAATATTAAAAGTCACATACCTATGGACTTTCAGTTTGAGTATTAAATTTAATTGATTTAATTATTTGATATTGATTGTAATATTAGAATTGTATATTTTTAGTAGTTTTTTTTATGCTTTTGCATGTCGATCTTTTTTTAACCTAAAATTCGATCGGAGGCTCGTGAGGGTACGAATATAACTTTTTCTACTTAAATAAAATTAAAAGTACTTAAGCTCACATAGAAATTCTAACGCTTTAAAAAGTAATCCTAGGACCACCGGGAGTTTTTCATTGCATAATTATTGCATCTTCGCTCCTTTTGTTAGGCACCTCCCTGCCTACGGGTTCTGGCATACCACTTGTCCTATAAGGGTGTAGTTCTGTCAAGGGTATATGTACAAATCTAGGATAAAAATCTATTTTTAAGCCTGATTTTAAAACTTTTTCATCTTAATTTGACCATTTTAATCGAGTCAACTAGCATGCATCGCATTCGCAACAAGTTAAAAATTGAGTCTAAATTTTTAATTGCATATTGGCTTAAACATTTCACCCTACATAAGTTGAGGGGCCAATTAGGAATCTACTCTGGATGTCTGTCATGCTTTCCTTAAATATATCTTAAATAACATCCCTAACCACTCTCACATTAAAGACCGAACTCATGGTTTTGAAGCACTTAGGTGGTTTAGCTGGCTCCCTAATCCAAGCCGAGGTAAGTCTAAATTCTGCATTGCACTAGCTAAGTTCCAGGTCACTAATTTTTAGTACTCAATTTAGACTTAAGTTCTAAGATAGATTTTTAATCTTAAGTCCTCAACCTCTAGGAATCTAATTCCCACTCTCTAATAAAATTGATTATTCAAACATTAAATCTCTTTCCATTAAATTTAAGCCTAACATTTAGGATAGGCTGGGGCACTTCTAAATTATTTCAGAATCTCAAGTGCCTCCTACCCCTCTTCCTTTGACCTCCAAAAAGAACTACTCAACCTTGAACCATTCCCATTTGAAAATTCCAACCCTTACCTCCTTTGAGATCAAACTTTGAATTCTTAAATAAAATTTGTATCGCTATTTTAATCGAGAGTATTCATAAGAAATTTCTGATTTCCAATGATGTAATTAACTATGAGGGCTTGTGGTCATAGGAGATTTAGAAACCCAAATCAAATTTTCAAAATCAAGTTTTCAAAATCCTCAATTAATTATCTTTGGGAAAATTAAGAGTCAAAGATCATTATCATCATTTTTAAATAATTGATATTTGATGATATCCTCGTTCTCCAGAAAAATATATCATTATATTATCAAGATTTTGATTATGAAATTAATGATCTCCTATCCCGATCATTATAGTCAAACACTCAATCAAACTTCACTTTGATCCTCCGGGATCATATGTTGTCTCTCCTTGAGTTTAACTATGATAATCAGGGTAAATTCAAAGTTTTATAATCTGAACCTATTAGGGAACGATATGTTCACCTTTCGAGGTGAGATATCATTCATAATAGCATGTTCGATTCTAAAACTAAAAATTTCAAAAATTAAACTTTCCCAAAGAAAATTAACCTTTTTTAAAACTATATTTTTCAATCAAACAAACATATGATATTGAGAATCTTAGCCATCTATTTTATTATTCTACTAATGTGAAATCCTAATCAATTTATTAATAGTTACTACTTTAAATCTCAACTATTCATATTTTAAAGTGGCTTATGATTTTCTAATGTTAAATCTTAGCCATCTATTTTGTTATTCTAATCTTAAATCTTGTCCATTTATTTAAAATCTACACCTTTTAGTATTTAATTAAAACTAAAATATGACTTAAATGATAACCTTTCACTCGATTTAACTTTTATCATTTCATATCCCTACCATTTAAATGATTAAATATATACTTTTAGTTTTTAAAATATTAATTAAATTTTAATCATTCATTCAAAATTTAACTTTTTTTTTATTTTAAATCCAACTCTTTAAATCTATATTTATAATTCTCAACTTTAAATCCAATCTTACGTGTTTTTTTAGTGGACTATTTGATTTGGAGGCCATTTGTCTGGCCAAAAAAGGAATGTAAAATAAAATGGAATGGAGTGTAAAATGAATGAAATGAATTTATAATAATTTGAGTTGTTTGGATGAGTACAACATAAATGCAGACTTTTTTTTTTAGTTTGACTTCATTAAAAATGAATGCAATACAAACCTTAATAATGGTAGTGGTTGGTGGTCGGCGGCAGCGATGAGCATATTTTGAAAATTAATTTAATCTAATAATTTTCAAATACATCATCATTGAACTAAAGGGAAAATTTCAAGCACTTCAAAATTTTATTTTAAGTCAAACAATAATATTCTCAAAACTTATGCATTTGAAATAATTTACAACACTTGTGAGTGTAAAGTATTCCAAATATGTGGGTGTTAGAAATTTTGCTGTTTGGTTTGATTAAAAAAGAATGCAAATTAATTTTTTTGTGAGTTCTAAATTCACTTTGTTGCTCATTTTTTATGTATTCAAAACTAGTATATATTTAGGTGAATTTTAAATGCACTACAAACTGACTATATTGTCGTGGCCGCCACCCCCTTACCCCAGCTGCTACCGGTCACCTATGCTCATCAGCCATCAAGCATTATCGACCACAGCTTGTGGTGTAAATGAGTCAAGTCGAGCTCGAGTAGCTGCAAACTCGAGCTCGACTCTTCTCTCAACAGAGCAACTCGAACTCAAGCTCGTCTTGTCAATTTTCTGTCAGGCTCTAGAGCTCAGCCTGAGATTGAATCCTTGCTTTGCCTTCGTGGGGAAGCGTCAACTGTGGAGAAGGAAGATCGAAAGATGTCATCGCTAGAGAAGAAAGCTTGAAAAAAATGAGGAAGCAAGAACTATGCCGACTCTGCGAAATGTTTATTTTTTTTTTTGTGGAAATTATGAAGCTAGAGGTCCTCATCTCCAAAAGGAGAGATTATTATGTGCGGAGTCCGAACGCAGAGAACAATTTAGTTTTGTGACTGTGAATAGTAAAAGCGTAGTTACTATTCATCACTGTGCTTTACTAAGTATCTACTGTTCATTGTCACAAAACTGAATGATTCTTTGCTTCCGAACTCTGCGTGTAATAATCTCTCCCCCAAAAGAGACCTGCTGTAATAGCTAATTAAAGAAATAAATATTTTACACCCAAAAAGTAATAGCTATTTAAAATAGCTTGTTAGGGCTGCTATAACAGCTTTCTCTAGAAAATAGAAAAAATAATAGTTATTTACATTATAGCTGTTTGTTGAATAGTATAATAATTATATTAATATATAATAAATACTATATATTATTTTAATATATAAAAATTTAATTAAATAATTAATTATTTACGAGCTGGCTCGCAAGCTCAAGCCTCATCAAGCTCGAACTCGAGCTCATGACTCGTTAAGCTCGGCTCGCGAGCTCGTTAATGAGTCTAGCTCAAGCCGGCTCGCCCACTTACACTGCTAACCGCAGCTCACCACCACCAACCACAGGTCACCATCATCATTTGACCTTACATTGTATTCATTTTACTTCAAACCAAATAAAATAATAATAATAACATATATTTATTTTACACTCATTCAAATAATTCTAGATGTTTCACATACATTGCTTTCATTTTATTGTGTCTTCCGTTTTATATTTAATTTTTTTTAGTAAAAATAAAAGCCCCTTGCTTTAATTTTTTTTCACATACATTGCTTTCATTTTACTTTGTCTTTCATTTTACATTTTACTGTGTCTTCCTCTTGAGTTACCTTGCTATAATTTATGAAATAAAAATATTATATATTTTATATAGATTTATGATCTGCTCCTATTTGTAAAGTCATAGAGAAATTATACTTACAAAATGATGATTAGTTCAACAATTTATGTTTCTTCTAAATTAAAATCAATTTTGACAATATAAATACAAAATAAAAATCACTTTGTAATTAAATAATTAAAGGACAAACTACTAACCTTCATCTGTGATGAAATTCAAAGTTGCAAATTAAATAATAAACTTGTTTTCATATTTGCTAACATTTACAATGCTTTTTCTATTCATGACTACTTGTTTTTAATATTTCACATAATACACATTTATGGGGGCAGAAAAAGATATCTATTTTTAACTTTTTTAACTTCAAAACAATTAAATCAACTATGCTCTTACCAACACTAGGCTAGCTACCTTGCAAGAATTGGATGTAAAATAATCCCCTTGATCTTATAGCATTATCCTTTCAAGTACCTTAAAACATTTGAATGTTATAACATAGATGTATGTTATGTTTTTATAGCTAACATTTATGATTTGTATGTTGATAGGATATTCCTATCTAGGAAATAATAGGTTTAGTTATACTAACCTCTTTGGTAAATAGCCAATATTATATATCGATTATATGTATTTTCTAAAATTATACATGTCTTATATATATATATATATATATATATATATATATATATATATATATATATATATATATATATATATATATATATATATAGTTTAATAGAATTTTTTAATTGAGAGTTACTATTAAAATTCTTTTTAATATTAAGCTACTAATAAAATAAATTTTATTTAATATAGTTTATCATAATTTTTTAGGTCATCGAAACCATTTTTCGATATTCCGGACTTAATTTTGAAAGAATTGGATAAAACATAGTTCACAATTTGTTTAGGTTAAAATCAAGATAGTTGGTAAAAACATCTCATTGGCTTGGATTATTTTGAAGGAATTGGATAAAATATAGTTCACAATTTCACATTAGTTTCTTATTATGATGTATTTTATTGACAACTTAATTTGTTCAAAAAATATGGACAAATACCTTTTTTCATTGATAATATAATCTTCAAATCCTTGCTAATTCTCATGGGTCTGTTTCCTCAGAAGAAAAAAAAAAGTTTTCCTTCAACCAATTTAGAAAGAAATAAATATTTCCTTAATTTCTCTAACAAGTTTATTTAAGCATGTATGAATACAATTCCTTTATCATTTTTATTTTATATATATATATATATATACTCTTACAATTCATAACAATTCCTTACATAATTGGTACTCACTTTTGGACCATTCGTGTAGCAATAACTCCTTCACCTTCATCAACTATTCATTCCATAAAATTTCACATTTCTTCTTTATTGTTGGTGTCAAGGATTTTGATAAACCTATAATTTCTAATCTCACCTCTTTGAATGAGACTATTAGATTCTTTCCCGATGCTTTAGGTGCTTCTTTCAATATCAACAAGAGCTCCATTATATTTTCTCAAAAACTTATTGGTAAGTAAATCATTCATTTCATAGTTAATTGATTGGGAATCTTTCCACCTCTTGTTTCATTGTTAAGGAAAATAATGAAAACTTTTCTCATAGGAGAGAACATAAAATATATATTCTTTTTCATGTATGTCTTTAACTGCTTTGTAATAGGATTTGTGTTTGTAAAACAATTGCATGTTTTATTGTTTAATTTAATGCAACTATTAATCTATTTATTATTACATCAAAAGAATTAGATGCTTTTTTAATTGAAGAAAGTTAATTTATACTAATTTGTTACTTAGACTTTGCTGTGGAAGTGGTTGGAAACTCAGTAATTGGACAACCATGTGAAAGTGGATGAGCAGGAAATAGTGTATTACTGAAACAACATGAATATAAGATTCTCAAGGCAATACTTTGTTTGCTTCTGTGAACTAACTTATCATTAAGATGTTTCCTGTGATATTTTCAATCTCCATAATTAATGCAGGCTCACTATTCTTTACTCTCTTGAACCTTTTCTAGAGCTATTTTAATTCTTTGCTGTAATAGCTGGGTTTCACCATTTGAGCATTGGTTTATACATTTGGTGAGGCCTAACACTCCATCCTGCTTGTTGATTCAGCCAAAAGCTTAAAGCTTAGGATTATTTATTAGCTGTCGGTTGATTTATTAGATTTATTGGTGATTTTCCTCGCTAGCCTTTTATGTTTTCTTGAGTGATTTTGTTTATGCTCCTCTTATGAACATATCAGTTCATCATTTTTATTAGCATCATCATGCATTGTGTATTATCAATGAGTGTGAAAGATTAGATAGTTTTGATTTTATAATCAAAACCATTCTGCTTGCTTCAAGCATTATAAATTTTCCTCAAATTATTGTTCATCTTATTTGGAAAGCTTACTGTCGTACAAATGTTCAATTGCTTCTCATGCTTAAGGAAACATCCATCTTGAAAATCTTGAACTTAAACAATTTCCTGGTAGGGTTGAAGAGAATGAATGATCATGATATTCCTTTTGAAGAAAGAGTTGGAAGAGTGTGGCATCCTGCTGTGAGATAGATCGGCATAGGCCATCTAGATGATATGCTCTGTATTTTTTATTAGTTGAAATTGATTTCAGAGGCAAAGATTTAGTTGATATTCTCTGTATTTTTTTTTTATTCAGATAAGGTTAGTTATATTTTCTTAATTCAATTTTTTTTTTAAATGCTTAGATGCAGTAGAGATACTAGATTATACATGATTACATCAAGTTAAGTAGTTCTATTTTTTTGTTACGGATTTTGCTTTTTTTTTTTTCCGAAAAATAAATATTTGAGAAGTTGGCCATCAGATATTCTTATTATAGAGCTTTCGTGATTATACGGGAAAGAACGCTTGAATTGAACATTTTTAATATACATATCCATTTCATTATGGTTGAGTTATATGGCTTGGCATGGTTTTCCATGTTTAGCTAAGTGTTTGGTTGCTCCATTTGACAACTTTATCTTTCACTAGAATGTCTGAAATCCAAGAAGTTTATCATGTTCATCCATTTGGGATATGTAGAAATTTATATATGTTTCTTTTTATTAGTATATTTTTGTTGTTAGACAGTTGGTGGTGGAGGTGCAAAGAATTTAAAATTAAGCTATCTTTTCACCAAGAAAATTAATTATCTAGTACTTTGTACAATGCAGATATCTTCTTAGTAGAGTAAATGTATTAGTTTCGGCCTATGTTAAGGAAGATATAGGTAGGTCTATTAGAAGTTAATCCCATGTAGTAGGATAAATGCTTGTTATTGTTGTTGTTGTACTTTGTACCTTGGGAAAGTTAATTATTATATATCTTTTACTTGATCTTACCTGAATTTTGAGTTGCATGATGATTTAAGATTTAGAGGAGCATTCTGCTTGAAGCTTTGCTTGATTTATGTGGCAATAGAGTTTACTTTTACTTGCTCTTAAACAACATAATCAAATTTTTTATTTTCTTCTGCTTAGGTTTTCAGTTAATTTTCTTCCGCTCATGCTTTATGCTAATAGTTGTCTTACCAATTCAATAGTTTCTTGAATTTTCGAGGCTTTGATGTGCTAGGCCTTTTCTTTTATGATTATTTAAAATTAACAATTCCTGATTATAGGCTAAAGATTATCCATACAGAATAAAATGTTCATCCACCTCTTAATCTTTTAGATGCATATTACTTATCGATGATGCTAAAATTGGCATATATGTCTTAACATTATATCTCTATTCATTTCTAACAACGTGTATTTTATGCACGTGCATTTATACTAGTAAAATAAAATTCTAAATATAGGCGGAGGGAGGGCAGAGGGACTAATTAGTTTTAACAATTCAATTTACTATATATAATTAATCTTATATACTCTAAGAATTATATTAATATAACTTGAAATGTGTTGATTTTTAATTGTTGGGCCAGTGAGGGCTCGAGCCCCATTTTAGACATCCAATGAAAATAAAATTTAATTATTAATGAAAAACATAATATTGTACTATCAAAATAGAGGCTTTATTTATGATATATAAAATAAGACAAAAAAAAAGGGTTCAAAAAGATTAAGACTTTGTTTGGGACGGCTTTCTTACTGCTTCTTATAACCAATTAAGCCTTTCTCTCAAAATAACAGTAAAATAACAATAAGTTGTGGCTAGTTGTAAATCTATCAAATTGCTCTAATATATATATACATATAAGTTGCATGTGGCTAATTGTGATCTTCTTCATGTATTGCTAGTTGCGCCTTTCTCTGAAAAGAATTGCCACACTGATGACAGCAATATTTGTATTGCTTTTTATGATGTCTGTAAGGCGACTTCATATCTGAGGAGTCCTGCAACCTCTTCACCCTATTGAATTCTTCGAGACAGGCCAGGCATAATATTCCCTTCGCGTCCACAAGATGAACTTTACTAGCCTCAGATGCAGACATATCTAATGGGATTAAAAAAAAATTAGCGTCACAAGAAGCAAGGTCTATGCCCGCACAAGTAGGATTGAACTAGGCAATCCAACATCTAGCAATAGAAGCTAAGAAGGCGGAAGCTGAAGTGCGAAGATTATTTGGCTGGGTATAATAAAGCAGGGATATACAAAAAAATATGCAATCTCTCATTTCATTAGCCTTATAAAATCTTCAATGAACTATTCTTTTACATGTTCTGTGCACTAAAGAAGGATTGAAGAATCTTCGAATAGATGCCATAAGTCCTAAATATCTATATATATGACTGTTTCTATGGTATGCGAGGCCTATGGTTCATAAATTTCTCTTCAGTGGACTGTTAAGAAAAAAAAAATAATTAAAAAGCATCGGTGGCGAACACATGTATCCATTCGACGACGGGGACTGTCAATGGCTATAGCAGTCAAAACCGAATGCACGACGGACAGAAAGTGCACGTCGTGGAGAGGAGGGTTCGCATAAACAACAGAAAATCAGATGCAAGAAGGGACGCTTACATTTTTTTTTTTTTTTTTTTTTTTTGATTTGGGCTCTGTCGTCGCTGCTCTGTGCCCCCGAGCCTCACTTGGCGATTTCAGTTGAGGAGTTCTTCGTTTTTTTTTTTTTCCTGCTCTGATCAGAAAAAGAAATCTCTGGTATCTTCGCCTGTGAACGAAGCCTGAGTTCGCCTGAGACCCAATCCACCGCCACCTCCGACCACAGCTTTTTCCTACCTGTCCCGAACTCACGGCATCAAACATCTGTGGCTGAACCAAAGCAGCCTCCTGTTCGTCTCTCACAGAGCTTTCTCCGTCTGGACTTGCCGAAGCCGACGAACCGCACAGACCTTTCCCTGTCTTCACTAAGCCGCACGGGAAAACCGCCCTCCAACTCTCTCTGTGAATCCAAATCCAAATTCCATCTTTCAGGTGTCCTTTGTCCGATTCTTGAGCCAGGGATATTATCCAAATGGACTCAATTTATTATTTTATTTGGAATATTTAATATGAATGAGGTGTAAATCATTATTATAATGATAAAACTATTATAATAATATTATTATTATAATTGATATTTAAAAAAAAAAAGCATGTCCTCGTAATCGTCAATCAGACATTACAATCAACAATACAAAGATCTGACGATCATTTTCGGGACCTGATAATATCCTGAAATCCTCGGCGGTCTATTATCTTTTCGCATGGGCGGATTAAAAGGCGAGTGCCCTCCCCTATCTTCCCTCGCGGGGAGGGGATGTCAGGAGTCTGCTGAAATTTCCTCAAAAAAATATTTGATTTGATCGAATTTTTGAAAGATTGGAAAATGCTCAAACTGACTTATTCAATTTGGAAGTAATATTAATTAGCTGATAAATTAAATGATGAAGTTTCTAATTAAACAATTTAATTTAAAATAAAACCTGACATATGAATCAATTAATTAACATTAAAAATGAAAATACAGAATCTTCTTGACTGTTTTTCTAAAATTTTAGTTAAATCAACCCACTTGAACTTTAAATTTAAATTGAGTTGTTTAATAATTAATCTAAAAAAAATCTAATTAAATATTAAAAATCAAAATTTTGATTTAAAGTTTTAACTAAAAATTTAATTAATTTAACTAAACCAATTGGATTTAATTTTCCAACCAAATTAAGGCAAAAGACTGCAAGAGAAACTCAAATGATTTAACTGTTAATTAAAATTCTTATAGATAGTTATTTCTAAATTAAATTTAATTAAATAACCAAAACTTCAATTTAAATTAAACTTTAATCAATTAAATTTGAAACTCGAGTTTAATTAATATTTAGTTAAGAGAGACATTTAACTAAATTCTAAGCCTTCATTTTATATTAATTGAGCAAGTCAATTTAATTTAAATATTCATATAATTTTAAAATACATTTAAACATACGAAATTTAAAACTAATGAATTAAAAATTTACCTTTAATTAAAAAAATTAATTGGTTAATTAAAGCAATTAAATTCAAATAAAATCAAAATGGCATAAAAATAATATTTCCACTAATACAACTTAAGTACAAGGTACTGAGCAGCTCTCAAACATAAGCTCTCCAACAGCTCTCTAACAAAGATCTCTCCAACAAACAAATCAACAAACTCTCTAGCCCTCAGCAATAGCCCCAACTACAGCTACTGGAGGGCTCACTAAACCGCTGGCTACGAGCACCTGCAAACATGCAGACAAAATTAAGCACAATTATAAATAAAATCAATACTAAAAATACTAAAAACTAGCTACTGTAGGCAGAGCAAAGTGCCGGAAAGCGGGTAGAAACAAATAAACAACATTGCTAAAGTAGAGCAACTAACTATTGTAGTAGGAAGCTACGAGCACAAAACGAACAATAAACACACTATTGAAAGCCAAGGTAGGAAAACAATCATTGACAAGTAAGTGTCAGAACTATAATCTAGCACTAGATTAGCAAATGAATGCAAACCCTTGAGCCACTTCTAAGGGAAGCACTAAGACCTGCATGTTAGGAAACTTCTAAATAAACGACCATAAATCCAAAACTCAAACCTCTTTCAGCAACCTTGTTTATAAGAACTAAGTTGTAAGACCCACCAATCGACCACTTTCAATGAAAGTCGTAAGTTCAGCTTCAGAGAAAATCTTTAGGTAAAAATGACCTAACCTCTAACCCCCAATTAACACTCTTGGGCTACTTCTAAGCAAAGTAGTAAGACCCGCATGTTAGGGAACTTTTAAATGAACTAGGTTGTAAGAACTAGGTTGTAAGACCCACCAACCAGTAACTTTCAATGAAAGCCATAAGTCCGACTTTAGAGGAAAGTTTTAGGTAGAAAAAACTAACCTTTAATCCCAGATATACGTCCAAACCCGACAACTTCTAATAGAAGTCATAAATCAAACCTCTGAGGGAAATGTTCAGGTAATAACATAACCCCAGACCTCTCACTCGGGCATCCTGGCTTATAGGCTAGGTTGTAAGACCCACTGTACATGCTACTTAACTTATAGAGCTAGGTCGTAAGACCCATTGTTGATTTGTCATGTTTTCTATAGGTGCCTACTTTTCTGCTTGTTGGAAGGACTCTTTGAAAGTACGAGATGCGCCAAGAGGGGGGGTGAATTGGTATTTTAAAAATTCAACCATACACAAGAGTTCTAATTTTTTTTGTATTTTTTAAAAGATAACTCAACGAATAATGTGCGGAAGCAAATACTACGTTCAAAACGAAGATATTGATAATTCAATTTTAGATTTTACAACATAAGATTTAAAACATGATTTTCACCAAGCAATTTAACGTAGTAATTAAGAGCATGAAAAGTAAAGTGCGGTAAACAGAAAAAAACACACCAGAGATTTTTATAGTGGTTCGGTCACTTGACCTACGTCCACTCCCCGGAGTCCTCTACTCCAGGATTTGCACTAGTAAAAGTTGACTCTTCTTTTGCCCCCACAGCAAGGCGGAGAAGCCTTTACAATACTCACTTTCACCTCCCTCGATGCGGCGGAATACCAAACGCTATGTCACCCTCCTGGTGACGGTAGCGGACCTTCTCCTTTTCTCCCTCCTGGAGATGGCAGAGTACCTTGGCGATGTTGATCTTGAAGTGACTCTTCCCTCGAGAACTTTCTTGAAGCTTCCCAAAGCCACAAGAGGAGCAAAGTATGCAGCTAGCTTGGAGCCACCGTGTGATCCCCTTACGCACAAGCTCACCTTCACCTTCCTCTCTCAAGCCCTGGATCTCTCCAAAAACTTCTCTCTAACGAATCCCCTTCTTTTTCTCCAAGCCTCTCACAGCAAAAGGATAGATCAACAACTCCCTAAAGAAAATTTTAAGTTGTTTTTATATCAGGCTTCAGAAAACCCTAAAAGTTTCAACTTTTGCGTTTCTGTTCGTACAGTACGATCTAGAATCGTACAGTACGATCAGTTCAATTTACAGCTCCGTCCAGTACGAGCACAGACGAACAGTTATCGAATTTTATTTATATCATACTGTACGATATGTATATCGTACAAGACGATGCTATTGATTCGTACTGTTCGTACAGGACGAACTGTGGGACGATCCTCGGGACGAAAGAATTCATCTCTGTCAGTCGTCTAGCACTCCTTGAGTTGTACAGTACGATTAGTGTATTCCAGGATATCGTCCTGTACGATACGAATATCGTCCAGGACGAATAGAACAAAAATTCTTGGGATCGTCTGGTATGATTGATGGGATGAAGAAAATCATCTCTGTCGGTCGTCCAGCACTCCACCAGTCATACAGTATGATTAGTTCATTTTTTGATATCGTCCTGTACGATATGAATATCGTCCAGGACGATCAGAACAAAAAACCTTAGTTTCGTCTGGTACGATCTCTGGGACGAATGAAATCGTCTCTGTCAGTCGTACAGTACGATACATGATCGTACAGTACGATCTACATTTAAATTAGAAACCAACGTTTATTTCCTGATTAGGGAGATACTTTTGGTAAGTAATAAGTAATCGTACCGTACGATAATAATTGTACAGTACGATCAGTACAGAAAATCAAATTCAAAAACTTACCAAACTTATTCTGGCGGCTAGGGTTTCTTAATTATATCTTATCGTACAGTACGATATGTATCGTACAGTACGATTAGTTTGTAAACTTAATCATTCAAAAATTAATCGTTAGCATGATTATTTTGAGTTAATCGTACAGTACGATACAAATTCGTACAGTACGATTTTCTTAAAAAAAAATTTTAATCATTTTAAAAACCAATTCTCCCCCTGTGTGTGTGCATGGTTGCTCCTTTCACATGCATGCTTCTGTGGCAGACTCAAGAAAATAAAAATAAAGAAATAAAAAATTACAGACTCTTCAACATCCTATTCTACCCGGTTTGAGTCTCCAGTAATCTTGAGCAGTGTGCATCTGACCTGAAATGTTAATGCTCATATACAAAGATTAAGCATTTGTAATCTAATGGAAGTCTATATGTACTCAATAAGTATTAGTTGTCACCATCAAAATTAAGTGCTCAGGATCCTGGATTTCAACAATCTCCTCCTTTTTGATGGTGTCAAATAATATTTTATGATGGACAGATGTTCTGACTTCTTTAGCTCCCCCTCAGAAGAGTAGCTTATTAATTTTTAAATAGGAGGAGAAAAAATAGTTTTTTTTTATTATTATAACATAAATAAACAACAAGATAGAAAAAAAATAAATGTAGTGAAAATATAAGCAACCAATAGCATTTAATAGTAAGCAAAAATATAATACAGAACACACAGAAAAGTCTCCCCCTTTTGACAACACCAAAAAGGGAAGAAAAAGAAAAACAACTACACTGATAACAAACAGAAAACAGAAATAACTACAACAACCTAAAAATCTAGATCCTGATCCGGAGGTGGTGGTGGAGGGTCGGGAAACAGCTGGTGGTACTGATGGAGGGATGCGAATTGGTGATCGATCGATGTGAAGCGCTCCCTAAACCATCTCATATCCGTGTCATGCTCCTGATGTTGCTGAGCAATGTGGGCATCCAACCTAGTCTCCAGACGATCAAGTCGCCGAATAATGTCGTCGTGAGGGTAGTCGGGAGGAGCAAGGCCAGGTGGTTGGATTGGTGGTGGTGGAGGTGCGTCAGCAGGAGCAGCAGCCTTTTCGTCATCAAACTCGGGATCGACGGGAGCGGCCCCCCGATGGAACAAGATACGAAAGGAGGCATCCGAGTAAAAGATAGGAAGGTGATCAGGAGGTAGCGGATAATGAAGTTGGTATTTGGCATCTAGAATGTATCCTATGACATGCCCTAAAGCAAGGTTCAGTTTACGATGGGCACCGGGATATCGGAAGGCAAACAAGGTATGAATATAGTCAAACACCATTTAGGCTTCATTGAATTTTGTGCCAGACATGATTAGATAGGTGACGACAGAGAGTAGTGGAGTAATATGGATGCGGTCTCCAGCTTTAGGTATACTGGATGTGCGTAGGACATGCTGGATAACGCGAGCATTTTGATTTAAGGTTTGGACCAGGGGTAGATGTTGATTGGAGGGGACACCCCTAAGGGTCATATTGACGGATGTCCAATCATAGTCGTGGGAGATCATGGATTGGGGACGAGGGCCGTCAGAGGACAGCCCTATGTGCTCAGCAATGTCGTTGACGGTGATAACGACATTCTATTTACAGACATAAGACGTGAAAGTGGTGTTTTCGAGGTTAACTCGGATATTGGCAAAAAACTCAAACAAAAGTTCGGAGTGAAACAGAAAAGTGAGAGTCAGAAGGAATTGAAGGGTCGTGGAAGCGAACAGATTCATCACCTCAAAATTTAGGGCGGCTTGATTTAACATGCGGGAGGGAGTGAACTTGACTTCCTTGATTTTATTATACGCTTTCTCGTCCGCAGCGGAGAGAAAATGATCATCGAAACGCCGAGAGGAGGAAGAGCTCCCGACGATCATTCGACCGCGCTTACTAGACCCAGACATTGTGGAAGAAAGGATGGGAGAAAGGATGAAATTCAGATTGATTGAGGGTGAGGAGAATTGGCAAAGAATCCCTCCCTTTTTATAGAAGTTGAGATATATCGTACAGTACGATTGAGTATCGTACAGTACGATATGTGCAATAATGTCGTCTGGATGACTTTTCAGAAAAGTGAGTCAAATCGTACAGTACGATCAGTATCGTACTGTACGAACGTGAGTGTGAGGCGTTCGTCCCAATGAGTCGTCTGAACGACTTTTGACAAAAGTGTTCGTACAGTACGAACAGGTGTTCGTACAGTACGATATGCAATAATGTTTGTACTGGCCGATTTAAATTCATCCTAATCCGTTTGACACGTGGATCGTACAGTACGATTGGTATGTCGTACAGTACGATGACCAATAATTAGTATCGTACGATACGATTGGTGAATTGTACAGTACGATAGGTATAAACATGAAAGATCTGGACCGTGAATGGGAATGGACGGCTGAGATTTAAGTGATTTGAACCTTATCGTACAGTACGATAGTGTATCGTACAGTACGAATGTCAGAGAATATCAAAGTTTGTGAGCAACATGGGAAGAGGATCAGGAATCCAAATTTTTTTTTTGTTTTTTTTTTATTTTATTTTAACAAAACAAATCATAACAAACACAAACCCATTTTTTTGTTTTTGTTTTATATATTTTTTTTTTTTTTGTTTTGTTTTTGTTTTGTTTTGTTTTGTTTTTTTTTTTAACTTTACATTAGGCCTGAATTTCTATGACACCTAATTTGGTTCTTAAAGTGCTAAATGTGTCATAACCTAATAGTTTTGTAAAAATATCAGTCAATTGATCTTCAGTAGCAACGTGGTGCAGTTCAATATCTCCTTTGGCTACATGATCTCTAATGAAATGATGTCTAATGTCTATATGTTTGATTCGTGAGTGTTGAATTGGATTTTTGGATATGCAAATAGCACTAGTGTTGTCACACATGATCGGAATGGTTCCTACAAGTAGTCCTAGATCTACAAGCTATTGTCTTAACCACAAAACCTGTGCAACACAGCTACCTACCGCTATATATTCTCCTTCGGCTGTTGATAGGGCTACTAAATTCTGTTTCCTACTAGACCATGAAACTAATGATTGTCCAATGAATTGACAAGTGCCAGAAGTGCTTTTTTTATCTACCCTACATCCTGCAAAGTCTGAATCTGAGTATCCTAAGATTTCAAAAGAAGTGCTGTGTCTAGGATACCAAATTCCTAAGTTCGGGGTGCCTAGTAGATATCTAAGAATCTTTTTGACAGCAGTCATGTGAGATTCTTTCGGGTCAGCTTGAAAACGGGCACAGAGACACACACTAAACATTATGTCTGGTCTACTGGCAGTCAGATAGAGAAGCGATCCAATTATTCCCCTATACCTCTTTTGATCTACAGACTTCCCACTGGGATCTTTATCCAATTGAATGTTAGAGCTCATGGGTGTATTCATAGCCTTAGCATTATCCATTTCATATTTTTTCAAAATATCCTTGATGTACTTAGACTGGCTAAGAAACGTTCCACCTTCCATTTATTTTACACTAAATCCAAGGAAGTAACTAAGTTCTCCCATCATACTCATTTCAAACTCGTCACTCATTGTTTTTGAAAAATCATTACATAAGCTTTTCTCCGTCGATCCGAATAATATGTCATCTACATAAATCTGAACAATGAGTACTTCAACTCCTACCTTCTTCAAAAATAAGGTGGTGTCCACACTACCCTTAACAAAACCTCTATCTAGTAGGAATGTACTCAGTCTTTCATACCAAGCTCTAGGTGCTTGTTTTAACCCGTATAGTGCCTTTTTCAGTTTGAATATGTGGTTTAGAAATTGTGAGTTTTCAAACCCCAGAGGTTGCTCCACATAAACATCTTCCTTGATTACCCCGTTCAGGAAGGCACTCTTGACATCCATTTGATACAGCTTAAAATCCCTAAAATAAGCAAAGGCTAACAGTACCCTTATGGCTTCTAGTCTAGCTACCGGAGCAAAGGTTTTTTCAAAATCTATTCCTTCAATTTAGTTATACCCTTTTGCTACTAACCTAGCTTTGTTTCTTACTACTATTCTAGAGTCATTCATCTTGTTTTTAAAGACCCATTTAGTTCCAACCACACTTTATTCTTTAGGTCTTTTGACTAATTCCCATACATCATTCCAAACGAATTGGTTCAACTCCTCTTGTATTGCTAGGATCCAAAATTCATCTTTTAAGGCTTGATCTATACTCGTGGGCTCAATCATAGATATGAATGCAGAATGACTAACCTCTTTCCTAAGTCCATGCCTAGTTTTTACCCCTTCTGATGGGTCTCCTAAGATCAGCTCTCTAGGATGACTAGAAGAAAATTTCCAATCTCTAGGCAGATGTTCCTGAGGTTCCGCTCTAGTCTCTATGGTAATGGTTTCTACTCCCTGTATAACCTCAACTTCTTCTTCTTCATGATTAGGTTCAGATGTCTTATTGGATTCATCAAATACCACATGGTGGATTCTTCTACTACTAAGGTTCTCTTATTGAATATTCTATAGGCTTTACCTACCGATGAGTAGCCTAGGAAAACCCCTTCATCAGATTTAGGATCGAACTTTCCTAAGGGTGACTTGCCATTGATTTGGATGAAGCATTTGCAACCGAAAACATGTAAGTGAGAAAGATTGGGTGTCCTACCCTTAAGCAACTCATAGGTTATCTTATTAAGTTTGGATCTAACATTTACCCTATTTAATACATAGCATGCGGTATTTACTACTTCTGCCCAAAAATATCTAGGAAGAGTGTATTCAGTTAACATAGCCCTAGCAGCTTCAACTAAAGTTCTATTCTTTCTTTCTGCTATTCCATTTTACTAAGGAGTTCTAGGAGCAGAGAAATTATGTTATATTCCAACCTCTTTACAAAAAGATTCAAATTTATCATTCTCAAATTCCCCACCGTGATCACTATGAATTGTTGAAATTACACATCCTAATTTTCTTTGAATCCAAGTGGAGAAAATTCTAAATTCTTCAAATGACTTACTCTTATGAGCTAGGAATTTCACCCAAGTAAACCTAGAGTAGTCATCTACTATTACAAACCCATACAGCTTCCCTCCTAGGCTGGCTGTACTAACAGGTCCGAACAGGTCCATGTAGAGAGTTTATAGTGGCCTAGTGGTGCTGATATCCTTGATTACATGAAATGAAGATTTAACTTATTTTCTTAATTGGCAAGCATCACAAAGATGGTCCTTAGTAAAGTCTAACTTTAGTATGCCTCTAACTAAGTCTTTCTTAGTGATGTTCCTAAGTATTTTCATACTAGCATGGCATAGTCTTCTATGCCATAGCCAAGAGTCATCCGTTATTGTTTTCAGACACAAAGAGTTTGAGGTTTCAATGCAGTTCAAATCTAACATGTAAATATTATTTATACGTTTTCCTTCTAACACAAGTGAATCATTTAAGCTAATCATACATTTATTAGACAGAAATTTTATATCAAAGCCCTTGTCACATAGTTGACTTATACTTAAAAGATTGTGCTTTAAACCATCCACTAAAAGTACATTCTCAATAATTAAATTTTTAGTATTTCCAATGATACCTGAGCCCACCACTTTCCTGGTGGTGTTGTCTCCCAAAGTTATCTTACCTCCTGACCTGGCCTCCAGTGTCACGAACTGCTTCATGTCTCCAGTCATGTGTCTCGAGCAGCCACTGTCCAGGTACCGCATGCTCTCACTAGGTCTTTTGTGAGAGCATCCCTATAATGTCAATCACAAATTAGCTTTGGGAACCCAAGTGAGTTTGGGTTCCACCATATGCTTATATGAATGAAATATATGCATGTTATGCTGTGATGAATGCGATTTAGGTCTCCACACTATATGTGTCCTATAGTGAATTGTGCACGTGCGGGCTATGTGACCTAGCATGCCACAAGAGTAACATCTAACACCGGGAAATGGGTTCACTAATCTACGGGGGTGGTAGTGCCTATTTCTGGGTTTGGATGATGCATGTCGTGCAGGTTTTGGATGAGATGGTTCACACGGTGGAGGTTGATAGAACTCAACAAACGTGGGGGGTCTTTTATTATTTTCGAATGCATGAAGTTTTTCATTTAAAAATTTGTTCTCATTGTTAAGACTTGCATATTCGAATCTCAATGCATGCTCACTACTACTAAGTTCCCCTGCTAGTTCTTCTAGTTCCTTAAATGCATTCTCTAATTCAACATGTGATGATTTCAAGGTATCGTGTGTAGTGGTTAACTCAATATGCTTCTTGTTTAATGCATCATATTCATCAAGCAAAGACATATGATCTTTATCCAAGTCAGAAAAATTCTTTACTACACTAGCATGCTCCTTTTGTAAAGTACTAAACTCAGTATTAAGACTAACATGCTTTTTCTTCAACTTTCTATACGAGTCATAGATTTTTTCAGAAATAACAAGCAGTTCATCGTAAGACAGTTGACATACCTCATCTTGATCTGATTGATCAAGATTATCATTAGTCATAAGACACAGATTCGTTACCTCCTCCTCTGCTTCTTCTTCCGATGATTTTGAGGCAGAGTCGGCCCAAAATGCTTTCTGAGTCTTAAATTTGCCCTTCTTGAACTTTGATCTTTCCTCACCCTTTTCCTTGGTTTGATGAGTCTTGATGTTGGGGCTATCAGCTCGGAGATGACCGGGTTTCCTACACTCAAAGCAAATTGTTTCAGATGCAACCTTAGTATTCTTTGAGTTCTTACCTTTGTTCCAATTGCTTTGATGACGACGCTGCTTTCTTTTTAGAAAATTTTTGAACTGACGAGTCATCAAGGCGATGTCGTCATCTTTCTCCGCTGCTGAGCTGTCACTTTCTGAATTGTTTGCTTTTAAAGCCACAGCTCGCTCCTTCTTCTTCTCACCTGCATCACTCTGTCGTTGACTCACTCCTTGCTCGTAGGCAATGAGTGACCCAAGCAAATTATCAATAGAATAAACATTTAGGTCTTTTGACTCAGTTATTGTAGTGATTTTAGCATCATATGAGCTAGGCAAACATCGCAGTATTTTGTTTACTTTTTCCGAGTTAGACAACTCTCTTCCTAAAGCATTCAGAGATGTTACAATCTGGGTGAATCGAGTGTACATATCAGATATAGTTTCACTAGGTTTCATGCGAAATAGTTCGTAATCATGTAGCAGTATGTTCAACCTAGATTGTTTGACCTCACTAGTTCCTTCGTACGTAATACACAGTTTGTCCCAAATTTGCTTACCAGTAGAACAAGTTGAGACTCGCATATAGTCTTCTGATTTTAGTGCACAAAAGAAACAATTTAGACATTTAGCATTTAGCTGTACAAGTTCTCTATCCTCAATGCTCCATTCATTAAATGATAATTCAATTTTAATTCCATTCAACATACAAAATGGTGCAGAATAACCTTCTTGGACTAACATCCACATGCGATAGTCTAAGGACTGTAAGAATGTAGACATGCGTATTTTCCAGAAATCAAATGGTATGTTGTCGTATAAAGGTGGACGAGTTATAGAATAACCCTCCGCAGTGTTACGGTTACCAAATTGAGCCATGGATCTTATGTTTCTAGGTTTTCTAAAACACTATTTTGAAACCCCGCTCTGATACCACTTGAAAGTACGAGATGCGCCAAGAGGGGGGGGGGTGAATTGGTATTTTAAAAATTCAACCATACACAAGAGTTCTAATTTTTTTTGTATTTTTTAAAAGATAACTCAACGAATAATGTGCAGAAGCAAATACTACGTTCAAAACGAAGATATTGATAATTCAATTTTAGATTTTACAACATAAGATTTAAAACATGATTTTCACCAAGCAATTTAACGTAGTAATTAAGAGCATGAAAAGTAAAGTGCGGTAAACAGAAAAAAACACACCAGAGATTTTTATAGTGGTTCGGTCACTTGACCTACGTCCACTCCCCGGAGTCCTCTACTCCAGGATTTGCACTAGTAAAAGTTGACTCTTCTTTTGCCCCCACAGCAAGGCGGAGAAGCCTTTACAATACTCACTTTCACCTCCCTCGATGCGGTGGAATACCAAACGCTATGTCACCCTCCTGGTGACGGTAGCGAACCTTCTCCTTTTCTCCCTCCTGGAGATGGCAGAGTACCTTGGCGATGTTGATCTTGAAGTGACTCTTCCCTCGAGAACTTTCTTGAAACTTCCCAAAGCCACAAGAGGAGCAAAGCATGAAGCTAGCTTGGAGCCACCGTGTGATCCCCTCACACTACTTCTCCCTTACGCTCAAGCTCACCTTCACCTTCCTCTCTCAAGCCCTGGATCTCTCCAAAAACATCTCTCTAACGAATCCCCTTCTTTTTCTCCAAGCCTCTCACAGCAAAAGGATAGATCAACAACTCCCTAAAGAAAATTTTAAGTTGTTTTTATATCAGGCTTCAGAAAACCCTAAAAGTTTCAACTTTTGCGTTTCTATTCGTACAGTACGATCTAGAATCGTACAGTACGATCAGTTCAATTTACAGCTCCGTCCAGTACGAGCACAGACGAACAGTTATCGAATTTTATTCATATCGTACTGTACGATATGTATATCGTACAGGACGATGCTATTGATTCGTACTGTTCGTACAGGACGAACTGTGGGACGATCCTCGGGACGAAAGAATTCGTCTCTGTCAGTCGTCCAGTACTCCTTGAGTCGTACAGTACGATTAGTGTATTTCAGGATATCGTCCTGTACGATACGAATATCGTCCAGGACGAATAAAACAAAAATTCTTGGGATCGTCTGGTACGATCGATGGGATGAAGAAAATTGTCTCTGTCGGTCGTCCAGCACTCCACCAGTCGTACAGTACGATTAGTTCATTTTTTGATATCGTCCAGGACGATCAGAATAAAAAACCTTGGTTTTGTCTGGTACGATCTCTGGGACGAATAAAATCGTCTCTGTCAGTCGTACAGTACGATACATGATCGTACAGTACGATCTACATTTAAATTAGAAACCAACGTTTATTTCCTGATTAGGGAGATAATTTTGGTAAGTAATAAGTAATCGTACCGTACGATAATAATCGTACAGTACGATCAGTACAGAAAATCAAATTCAAAAACTTACCAAACTTATTCTGGCGGCTAGGGTTTCTTAATTATATCTTATCGTACAGTATGATATGTATCGTACAGTACGATTAGTTTGTAAGCTTAATCATTCGAAAATTAGCCGTTAGCATGATTATTTTGAGTTAATCATACAGTACGATACAAATTCGTACAGTATGATTTTCTTAAAAAAAAAATTTAATCATTTTAAAAACCAATTCTCCCCCTGTGTGTGTGCATGGTTGCTCCTTTCACATGCATGCTTCTGTGGCAGACTCAAGAAAATAAAAATAAAGAAATAAAAAATTACAGACTCTTCAACATCCTATTCTACCTGGTTTGAGTCTCAAGTAATCTTGAGCAGTGTGCATCTGACCTGAAATGTTAGTGCTCATATACAAAGATTAAGCATTTGTAATCTAAAGGAAGTCTATATGTACTCAGTAAGTATTAGTTGTCACCATCAAAATTAAGTGCTCGGGATCCTGGATTTCAACACTCTTTGCTCCTCCTGTTATGCTTACTATATTTGGTGGTTATGCTGCTATCTTTCATTTGCTTATTGGTTTTCAGTGGTTCCCTTCTTTGTCTGATAAGGAATTTATGGCTCCTAGATCTTTCAAGAAATTCTATGGAAGAGCTCCTTTATATCCTTTTGGCTAAGCTCTTTGTTGTTTTTCCCTTTTATTATTTCTCTTTTTTGCAGGTGGTCAATTGTGCTTTCAAGTCCATATGCAGCTTCATTTTTTTGGGTGATGGCTCCTAGCCTCCCGTAGATTTTTTCTAGGTTTCTCCCTTCTTTGTAATTAGTTGGGATCTTTGGCTCCTAGGGTTTAATTTTCTTTTAATTGTAGCTCATTTGAGCAGTAGCGAGCATTAGATCCCCTTTAAGGACTTGTACTTTTATTTTAATATTAATACGTAGGTATATTGGTGGGTTTTAACCAAAAAATAAAAGTAAATGCCCTATCTATATATTTGCTAAAATGAAACTCATAAGCCATGCAAAAACTATTGTACTAATGCTTTGATCAAAGAAGATAGGATAGGACGACGTCATCTAAAGGGTTGAAATGAAAGAAATGCTAAAACTATTGTAAAGTTGCATAAATAGCTAATGACCCCAAAGCAAGGCAATATGCAAGTAATAGAATTTATAAACATGTTTGACAATTTAATTCTAGGACCAACTGCTCAGATCAAGAGTGACAATTAAACAACAAATTTGTTATTAGTCTTAAGAGTGAAATAAGATAAGGTGATGTAATACGACCCTTAAACCCTAAAAAAGGCTTTCATTTTGACTTACTCTAAGAGAGGCATAAGAAAGCAACTTCTTCATCTAGAGTTAGAGGTCCAATCTCATCTCATTAGCCATCCCCTTATTCTACCTAAAGATCTACTACTAGACTTGAACCACCAACTTCTACTGCACAACCAAATAAGAGTTCCCTGAAACTTCTTAAAATCCTAAAGGGAAAGTTTGCTTCAAGTTTCACAACAAGGGACATATGTGAAACAAGTTTAAAAGCTAAAATTATATTCCTATATATCCACCAAAATATAAAAATCTTTATATATTTAAATAACCCTAAATATATTTGGGGTTATTCTAGTCAAAATTTTGGAGATAAACCCAACTTAAATTATATTTCCTATTTTTCTATTTTAGTTTTGTAGCTAGCTTCCAATCAATAAAACACCCACATGAAATCCTAAAAGTCCATAAAAAATATAAAAACTTTCATATTTCATCAAGGGTATGTACTTGTGTCATTCCAAATGGAATTTTATAATTCCAACTAATCCAAAGAAATCTGGAATCGAATCACTAAGCTTGGTCAGTTCTGGATAGAATTGACCTATACTATTTCCATAACATAATTGTCCGACCAAATCTTTTTCAAGTAAAAGTTTACCTTATTTGGGGTTGTGTAGTAAAAGAACCACTAGGAAGATTGTTGATTTTCTATTATGGGTAGATTGCAGGAATTATGACTTTCTACCTTAAACTCCTTAGGCCTTATCCCCACCTTCAAATTAACTTTAACTTTTCAAATTATCTTAGAAGAAACTCCCCATTCATAAATTGATCACATCAATGATCTAAGCCTCACCACATCCCCCATTAAAATGGATATCAAACCTTCATCTTGAAGAACATGAGAATTAAAAAAAACCTCTCTCCTCTTCTTCACTGTTGTGCTCTGGCGATCAGGCTTTCCTCTTCCTCCTCAGGTTGC
Organism: Dendrobium chrysotoxum; assembly: GCA_019925795.1. Taxonomy (NCBI): domain Eukaryota; kingdom Viridiplantae; phylum Streptophyta; class Magnoliopsida; order Asparagales; family Orchidaceae; genus Dendrobium; species Dendrobium chrysotoxum. The sequence goes on along the minus strand of CM034298.1, from coordinate 44,010,808 downwards.
GCTCCTATTGATTTCGGTGTTCTTGTTTGCTGCTTGGCTTGTGCTTGGCTATTTTGTAGTCTCGTGACCTAAGGCCTTTCAGCCTTTGGGTTATTAGCTTTTTATTTTCCTCATGGCGGTTGGTTTGTCATCGTCTAAGACCTCTCTATGGGGTAATCCTCCTATTGTTACAGCTATTAACAATAAAGGTTTCCTCAGTGATGCTGGTAACAATTCTAACCCTAAATCTCGCTCTTTCTACGATGTTCTTGCTGGCGGTGTTTCCTCGAAAGATTCTAGTTTTTCTTTTACTACTTCGGTTAATGGTATTCCGACTTTATTGATTTCTGAGTATGATATAGTGAAACTTTCTTGTCCATATCAATATACATTGGTAGGGAAGTTCTCGCTAAAATGTCTGAACCTTGATTCGATTCGATCCTTTTTGGCAATCTAAAATTGTCTGGTTTCTACTCGATTGGCTTACTTAACCCTCGACATGTTGCTATCCAACTTACGAATGATTTAGACTATAGCCGAATTTTTGCTAGAAGATCTTACTATATTAATAATTGTCAAATGAGGTTTTTAAAGTGGACTCCTTACTTTGATATTAAAGAGGAATCCCCGATTATTCCTATTTGGGTTTCATTTTCGAATTTGAGATTGCATTGTTTTTAATCTGCATGTTCTTCACGCCTTGGGATCAATTTTTGGAAGACCTCTTCAATCTGATCAAGCCACAGCTTTAAGGTCTCAGCCTTCTGTTGCCTGGATTTTGGTTGAATTGGACATAACCAAAAACACCCGTGTGAAGTATGGCTTGGTTTAGAAAGTTCAGAATACTTGCAAATGGATGAGTTTGAAAAAATTCTGGATTTTTTCTCTCATTGCAAAGTTCATGGACATTTGTTTAATGAATGTTTTGTGGCTCATCCTAATTTAAAAAAAGGGAGCAAAGAAGGAAAGGTGGTGGAGCTTTTTGGTAAGAATGTTGGTGATGGTGATGACCATCAGACCCATATTCCATTAGAAGTTAACAATAAAAAATTGGTCGAGCTTGACAACATGGTTATTGTACCTACAAAAATTCATAATAATGAGGAGAAAAAGGATGATGGAAATCACTTATTAGTAGATCCTCTACTTGTATCCCCAAAAGATGGAGTTGTCAGTCAAGTTGAAGAAATTTCATATTCCAGAAGTATGCCATTGAAGGATTTTGCTCTAAATGGAAATGGAGGGCTTGACTCTTCAAATGGTATCAGTGACGGTAATGTGCTGAATAATCATTGTACTTTAAATGTAAGTAATGGGGAACAAGTGGAGAATGAAGAAGGATATGAGCAAGAACATATAAAGGAAGGAGAGATTGTACCTATCAAAAATGCTACTTTATTAGAAAAATCTGTAGGTATGGATGATGTTGATATGATGTCTACTCCTTCAAATATCAACAAAATGGATGAGGGCTTTAATAAAGTGGAGAGGAAGAAATCTAAAAGTAACAAATTATCTGAAGGTTAGTCTTCTAGAGTTACTCGAGCTTCTCATAACTCCTCTTCCAATGGTTAAAGCCCTCATCTGGAATATTAGGGGTGTTGGTAACCCCCCTTCTAGGGATAGGGTCAAGAATCTTTATCGGATTTATAATATTTCCATTTTGGTTTTACTTGAACCTTTAATTTTGGATTCCAATATCATTTCCATACGTTCTAAACTTGGGTCTGATTGCTCTTTTAGTAATTGTTCCAACAAAATTTGGATTTTTTGGAAACAATGGGTCAATTTAATTATTATTAAAGATTTTTTTCAAATTGTGCATAATATTAATTATTTGCAATTTTCTTGTATTGGGTCTTTTGTGTATGCTTCTTGTTCTAGGTTTGATAGGAGGATTTTATGGGATGAAATTATGGATTTTTCTTCTAATAATTTTGAACCATGGATGGTTGGAGGTGACTTTCGACACTATCACTAATGTTTCTAAGAGAATTGGGGGGAGATCTCCCAATTCTCAAGCTATGGAGGATTTTAATGGTACGATATTAACTTTGAATTTACATGATATTGAATTTTCTGGTAATGCTTATACGTGGAACCAAGGTACTATGTGGAAAAGGTTAGATCGTATCCTCTTTAATAATGTCTGGATTGCTAAGTATCAAAAAACCCATATTGAGCATTTATCTAGAAACCTATCTGATCGTGCTCCTTTACTTTTGGACATTTTTATGCTTGACAACACCACTCATTCTAATTTTAGATTTCAAAATATGTGGCTTTTACATGATTCATTTCTTTCTGATGTTGAAGTTAATTGGCATGCTCCGTTATTTCCCAATAATAATTGTTTTGGCATGACTCATTTTTAGCTTAAACTCAAGCGTCTTAAGTAAAGTTTAAAATGGTGGAACAAATGTGTTTTTAAGAATTTATTCTCTAACATATTGGAAGCTGAGAAACAAGTTATCCTTGCTGATAATGTTTACTTGAATACTCCTTCGGTGGACAATCTAGTTTCTTTAAATAAAGCCAAGGATAAATTAGTCAATCTTCAAGAACAAGAAGAAATTTACTGGAAACAAAAAGCTACTAGCAAGTTTTTAGCTGAGGGAGATAGAAACACTAAATTCTATCATAATATTGTTAATCACAAAAGAATTACTAGTTATATTCATAAGATTTCCACACCTGCAGGTCAACATCTTGAGTCTCCTGAATTATTTTATAATTCTGGTGTTAATTATTTTAAGGAGGTCTTTATCAAAAACTTTATTCCTTCCTTAGATTTGGATTTCTCTTTTATCCCGTCGCTTGTGACTGTTGAGGATAACATTATGCTCACTAGAATTCCGTCAGACATTGAAATTGAAACAATCATAAAAGGGATGAATACTGATTCTGTTGCAGGTCCTGATGGATTTACTACTAAATTTTTTCAAAAAACTTGGCATATTATTAAAGATGACCTGATTAATTTTGTTGTTGATTTTTTAAAGGAAACCCATACCCTAAATTTTTTACTTCTACTGGTATTATTTTGATACCCAAGAGTGATGTTACTAACTTTTGGAGCGATTACAGGCCCATTAGTTTGTGCTCTTTTTTCAACAAGTTGATTGCTAAAATAATTATGGCTAGACTTGCTTTAATTCTCCCTAATATCATTTCTCTTGAACAAATTGGATTTGTTAAAGACTGTTCTATCTTTGATAATGTTTTGTTAGCTCAAGAACTTGCTCATGATTTAGAAGCTAAAATTTAGGGGAGAATGTCATTTTTAAGATTGACATTACTAAAGCTTATGACAATCTGAATTGGGATTTTCTTTATATTATACTTCAAGCTTTTGATTTTAATTAAGATTTTATTAGACTCATTAAATATAGTATTGAGCAATGTGTTTTCTCTGTGATTATCAATGGTAAGAATCATGAATTTTTCAATTCTACTCATGGCCTTAGGCAAGGGGATCCTTTATCTCCAGGTTTGTTTAGCTACTGAATTTCTTTCTAGAGGCCTTAATAATCTGTTTAGAAATCACCCTAATTTACAATATCGCACTAGGGGCGATTTTTTTGTGTCTCACTAAAGTTTTGCTGATGATTTTATTTTTTTTTACAAATGGGTCCAAGAAGATGCTTAAAATCCTCTTTAAATATCTTGGTCTTTTCCAAAAGGCTAGTGGTTTAATTTTTAATCCTATGAAAAGCTACTTTATTATTGCTAAATCTATTACTCAGCTCAAAGTCTCTTCCATCTAGGATAAGTATGATTTTTTACATAAGCATTCACCTCTTAAGTACTTAGGTACTCCTATTTATAGAGGTAGAAAAAGATCTCATTTATTTGGGGATATTGTCTTTAATGTCCAAAAAAAACTCTCTACTTGGGCCTTCAATTTTCTTTCTTTTAGTGGAAGATTAGTTTTGATTAAAAGTGTTCTTTGCTCCATTCCTATATATTTGTTTCATACTTTATCTCCTACTAAGAATACTTGCACTATACTTGAAAGGATTTTCAACAAATTTCTTTGGGGGGCTAAAGAAAGTAAATCGGTTATTTTATGGGCTTCTTGGGGTAGATGTTCTGGTATCCAGGATGAAGGCAAGTTGGGTTTTAAGAACTTAAGTGACATGGCCCTTAATTTTTCTTTTAAACTTTGGTTCAATCTGAGGTCTAATAATAGCCTTTAGTCTAAATTCATGATTGCTAAATATAATGTTGGTAAATATCCTCTTAATTATTTTTTTAGAAATAGAGATTCTTTCAACTGGAAAAGACTTTGCTCTATTAAATGAGATGCGAAAAATTTCATTCAATGGGGTCTAGGTTATGGAGATATCTTTTTTTGGTAAGATAACTGGCTTGGTTGCTCTTCTATAGATAATTTGCTCAGCACTTGTTCCAATAGTGTTTGAAAAGTGGCTAATTTTATTCAAGATGGTTCTTGAAATTTAACTTATCTTGTTGATATGGTTCCGGATTTTGTTATTAATCTCATCTTGAAAGTGCCGCTTCAACTTGATCAAAAAGATTGCATTTTTTTTAATAAGTCTAATGATGATAGTTTAGCTTTTAAAGAGGTGTGACATTCTATTAGGTCTGTTCAACCTAAGTATACTATTTTCTCTTCATGTTGGCAAAAAGGTATTCCTGGCTCTTACTCTATTATTTTGTGGAGAATTTACAACAATTATATGCCTATTGACACTATTTTGATGAAGAAAGGCTTCTATATTGTGTCTAAATGTCAATGCTACTACCTTATTGAGAATTTGAATCATATTTTTGCTAGTGGGCCTATTGCTCTCAAAGTTTGGCTTTATTTTGATAACTTGTTTAGCACTCAATTTTGTAAGAATTATAACAACATCATTAATATATTGCATGACTGGGTAGTACCTCTCAAGAGACATTAGAAATGTGCTACCCTCCATTATCTGTTGGTTTCTCTGGAAGAGTAGGAATGACGCTAAGCATGAGAATATTATTATGAATGCTTCATCCTTAGTCATCAAGATTAAGAAAAAAGTGAGATCTCTATTTATGGCAAAGTTGATTACTTTAGAATTTTTTAAAAACTCCATTCAACTTGTCGAGCACTTTGGTATTTTTGGTGAGGGTTCTATTAGAAATATCTCCAAAAGTATTTAAGTTAGATGGACTAAACCTAATATGGGCTATTGCAAACTTAATACTGATGGTGCTTTTAATAGATTGAAAGCTGGTTGTGGTGGTATCATCCGAAATTTTATTGGCAATATTGTTGCTGCTTTTGCGGGTCCCTCTGAAGCTAACACGACTATTATGGCTGAAATGTTGGCTTTAAAGTATGGGTTACAATTATGCATTTCTCTTGAGATTTCTAATGTTTGGATTGAAATGAATGCTAAGATTGTTATTCATTATATTTCTGGAAATGACATCGCTAATCCTTCTTATTTCTATATTATCAGGGAGATTAATCAGTTGTTATCTTCTATTAACTTTTCTATATCTCACATTTATAGGGAAGGAAACACCGCTACCAACTTTTTAGCTGAGTTGGGTGGTAGTTTGCATGATTTTATGGAATTTGCGAGATCCTCTTTACCTCCCAAGCTGTTGGGTCTAACTAGGTTGGATCGTTTGGGCACTCCTTATGTTAGAAATGTCTAATTTTGGTTTTTTCGGTTATTATTTGTTGTCTGGATAGAGGATTTTGATTATATGCTTTACTAGTCCTTTGTGGCCTGCTTTATTTGCTTTACTGGTTTTTTTGCTATATATTTTAACATGAATTGCAAGCGCTGGAGTGAGTCTAATGTGTCTCTTTGCGTGCAGCTTTTTGGTTCTATGGGATCTCGGTTTGACATGGTTTCTGCAAAAACTGGGATTGTACCTATGCTGCATATTACTTATCTTGTTGTCACTCTTTTTTCTCGGCTGATTCTAACTGGTTATCTGCATTTTGGGACAATGCATCTAACTTCTTTATATGAGGCTGCTCAGTATGGATTCCGGTTGTTAAACTGGTCTCTGTGGGGGTTTTAGGTGTATGGCAGCTATTCTGGTTCATTGGTGGCCTGGGTGGTCGGTATCACCAATCAGAATTCTAATCACAGCTGGCTGGGCAATCCCTTGCGGGATTTTATTAGTATTCTGGTTTTGAATTCGAACTACTGCTTGGTGTTTAAGTCGTTAACTGCTATGGGTCCCAAGCCTTCTGCTGCTTTGTTTTTAAGCATCTGGAATGTGTTTCTTAATATCATTTCTCCTCTTCTTTTGTTGATGAGTAAGTGTTGCCCGACTACTACAAAATCTGTATCCTTTTGATTTTTAATGCTGAGTAAGAACAATCTTGCATATTTTCTATTATATATGGTTTCGTTTTGCTATCTGAGCTTCTTGTAGGTTGACGGGTACGAGATTTTTGGGAACAAGCTGGACAATTTTGGTAGGAAGACATGCTGAAGGTGTTTTCTATTTTCTTCCTTTTTTGCGCTCTATCCTCTGGCAGACCTAGAATGTTATTATATTTTTTGTAACTTTTAGAATAAGGAACCATCAACTCTTAGGTTTTATTTTATTTTATTTTGTAGTTCTGTCGAGCATTAGAGAGCTGAAGGTTCCCTCTAAGGACCTTGTAATCTTTTTGTCTATTAACACGTAGGCCCCACAACAGGTTTTCCTATAAAAAAAAAACCTTCATCTTATTTCATAAATCATCTCATTGGTTTACACAAGAAAACTAACAAGATATATTCAAATTGTAAACTTATGTTTATATATTCATGTATATTTACTTATTTTGCATGGTTCACATGTTTATATGGAGATTCATGTCCTACTTGCTCATTTTCCATCTAGATAGTGTTGATCTAGTTGTGCTTGATAATTTTGTTACTCTCACATTTTGCATATAGCGTTGTTTGGTTAGTGTAGTTTTTTGCTTGGAAAAAAATAGAGACAAAGTAAAGAGTAAAAAACAATCTAAGGCATCACATAAATCAACTGAAAATATTTTTTCTAGGCGTCAAGGGATGTAAATTATCTTTCATCAAAAGCATCAACAAAATCAATGCTTGATTCTGTCTGAAGATTCAAATATAAAATCTCAATTGAAAGTCTGGATTGAAACTTTGTGTCAATTGGAAAAACCCTGCACGTGCATAGTTCTTAGCTTATGGTATATCCATTAAAATGAGCATTTTATGAGAGTAACATAAATTTTCAAATGCATAATATAAAATCTGAGCGCTAGCTTAAAATTAATTAATGGCAGATAATATTTGAAGTACACAAGCCAATAGGTATTCCTTCAACATAATATGCTCCAGTTTTTTTAATAAGTACCATCCAATGTTGGATGTTTCACAGCTGATAAAGGATCCCGTTTACTCTTAAGCTAATTATCACTACTGTTTTCCAGAGTGCTTTGTGGCTGGGGAAATCGATGTAAACCTCACATACTCTTCTCTGGTACATTCATTCCTAAAGAACCAATGGTGAAAGCAAATGAATAACTACTGCTTGTACAGGAATAAGCATCAAGAAATCTTGCAGGCCTAATGCTTTGATTATTAATAACATACCGAGCTGCCACAAAATCATGCAGCGTAATAAACATATAGACTATTAAGGTTCATTCTGCTTGACATAAACGAGCAACTAATTTTAATATCACAACATGCAACTATATAAAACCAACTCAAAACGTATGGGATTCTGCTGGCAAATAGAGCACTAGAGTTTACCTCCATCCAAACACATCAAAGGAGATCCACAGTCAAATACACATATATTATAGGTTTACGGTAAGCCACATAAAACAAATAAATTAGTCACCGCATTAAGAATCCTTCATAATTTAATAAACGCATATCCATTTTTACAAATAAAGCTGCCAAGCTGTCAAGAAACATAAGAAGTAAATCACAACATCATAAGAATAAGATGATCAAATTTGACAAAAATAAACTTAATAGATAAAGCCGATTAGGAACCTAGGAAATGTTATACTAAGTAATAGATACTATCAAATTGAAAAACGCTTTGCCATGTAATTGCAGATATCATACAAGAATATAGACCTGACACCATCGCATTAAAAACAAGATCCAAATGATTGTTGTCTTACAAGAGGTTTAGCCATAGCAAATGCAGTTATGAAAAATTATATTATAGATCAACCATGACAGCATAATGAACTCCGACTTTGAAGAAAAGCCACAGTCTAGCAATTCATACTGCCCAACCCATCTAACTAAGCATCTGGAGAAAGGTAGTAAAAGAAAATAACGGTCTCTCATTAAAAGTTAAGAACAAGTACGTTCTGCAAATTTTATCGTTGTAAACCAATTGATCGTGCCAAGTAGGCACAAAGCGTTATTTTTTTTTTTAATTACCAATACTTATAAGGCCTCTAAGGTAAAGTTTAGAGTCATTCACTTTGACAATAAAAAAATCCATAAACCATCATAGAAACTCTGTAGTAAAAGAGCATAGACAATAATATTACGTGGTCCCCTGACTTTATCTAGCAATACATTAAGACCTCATTTGGGATGGCTTTCTTATTGCTTCTCAAAAAGATTTTTTAGTATAAAAATTAAAATTTTTGTACTAAAAAGCAGTTTTAAGAAGCAGCAAGAAAGTCGCCCCAAACGAAGCCTAAGCCATGTTGAGACAACTTCAATTTCAAAAAAGAAAAATAACAAGGGCAAGTTTTTCCTCTATGAAAAGTGCCGGGGTGTTGTGAATCTTCATCATCATTATATAAATCTACATAGATCGTAATAATAACTGAACTGGGCATATAATAGTTCAAATCGTTTTCCCCTGATTCTTTGCGGGCAAGTATTTTCACTTGTTTTAACCATTTACGATTCCAGGTTACAGCCATTCAAAATCACTATTCAACCTTTCAACTGAATTTATGGCAATCATTACGCATCTCTTAACAAACCTGTTATGCTCCCAACCTTGCTGCCACCTGTATGTTATAGAGCAACCTCAGCAATTCAATGCAATTTGTATCCATGTCAAAATACAAAAAGTGCATATGGATAAGAAAACTGGAGACGACAGGTTTGTTAAGTCAAAAAGTAAATCAATACAACAACATATACTATAGTATTTCGATAAGCCACATAAATCTGATACGCCTTGAAGACAAAAATCAGCAAAAAAAAGATTGTAAAAACAACAGAGATTGAGAAACGACGGCTGATTTTTATATTAATACTTCAACACAAAAACAAGATACAATGATCTATTATTAGAGAGGTAGATCGTCTCTACCACTTGACCTAGACGCCGCTAGGAAGCCCTCAAGAAAACTCTAGAAAAAAAAAACTACAGCAAATTCTCAAAACAAAACATGAAAAGCAAACCTTAAAATCAACCCTAATTAAACTCCCTAATTCCCCCCAACAGTAGCCCCCTTCTTTAATTAATTTCCCTCTCTTTCTCTATTTCAAAATTAGAATTCTTTCCTTTCTTATATCCCTATTTATTTCCTCTCCTAGTATATTTAATCAAAGTTTTGTTCAGCCCCACAAGGGGGGCCAAACCTGCTGCCTGAACCAGTCCCAGCTGGGCCGATTGATTGGGCCTCTGCCTCGTAACAATACTCCCCTCCTCAAAATCTACCTTATCCTCAAGGTGGAAGGTCGAGAACTATCTTCTGATTGTCTTGTATGGCTCCCATATGGCGTCATGCTCGAGCACATCCTTCAACTTAATTAGCACCTCCCATGCCCCAGTCTCACCTCTGCGCACCCCCACTACTTCATGAGGTTCCAAAATGGCCTTCATATCCTCTGTCAAAGTCGAAAGTACCGATGACGGTATATGCTCTCCTATCGCTTTCCTTAACTGTGAGACATGCAAGACTAGGTGCAAAGCTGATGAGGGTGGTAGCCTTAAGCGATAGGCTACTTCTCTAATGTGCTCCAAGATCTCATAAGGCCCAAAGTATCGTGGGGATAATTTCTCATTCTTCATTCTAGCTAGTATTTTTTACCTGTAGGGCCTCAATTTTAAGTAAATCATATCATCGGGCTCAAAATTTACATCTCTCCTGTGCTCATCAACCTTCCTTTTCACGATCTATTAGGCTCTCAACAAATATCCCTTGAGCTCAATTAATACCCTGTCCCTCTCCTCTAAGTACTGCTCTACACTGGACACAGGTGTGGTGCTCTGCCCATAATGAATCAGATGGGGTGGATATCTCCCATAGAGAGTCCTCAAAGGAGTGGTCTTCGTTGCTGAATGGTACGAAGTATTGTACCAATATTCTACCCAAGCAAGCCACCTTGCCCAACTCTTTAGTGTGTCGGATGCAAAACATCTCAAATAGGCCTCTATGCTTCTGTTGGTCACTTCTATCTGGCCATTTGTCTGAGGGTGATAGGCTATACTTCTCTTTAGAACTATCCCCTGTAACTGAAATAACTCTCTCCAAAAGTGGCTAAGGAACACCTTGTCCTTGTCTATCACAATAGCCTCTAGAACTCCATGCAGGCGATCCACTTCCTTTATGAAGACAATAGCCACAGTAACAATCGTATATGGGTGCCTCAAGGGAAGGAAGTGTGCATATTTGCTCAAACGATCCACTACTACTAGTATCCTCGAAAACCCCTCGAATTATGGAAATCCCTCGATATAGTCCATCATCACCTCCTCCCATACCCTCTCAAGTAGGGCTAGGGGTTGTAGTAATCCTGCGAGTGACATGGCTAGGTACTTATGCCTTTGGCACACATCACATTTGGCTACCCAATCCTCTACATCACGGCACATCCACACCCAATATATGCTAATCGACTATAGGTTTTCTACGCTCCTGAATGCCCTCCCACTACACTGCCATGAAACTCCTGTAGCAACTTGGGAATTTATCTTGATCCCTTCGATAGAACAAATCATCCCTGATATAGCAGCTGGACTCCTCTAAGCGTGTAGCTAGGATGACTATTCGGGTTCTGCAGCAACTCATACCTGATCTTCCATAATCCCTCATCATGTTCACTCTCATGTTTCAACTTTTCCCAAGTTAGGACCAGGGGTATTGGCAAAGTTGCTAATTGAGGCTCTTCGATTCTCCTGGATAAGGCATTAGCTAAGTTGTTTTCTAAGCCAGGCGATACTAAATCTCAAAATCATATCCTAGTAGCTTGGATAGCCATCGTTGATGCTCTTCAGTGACCATCCGTTGTTCCATCAAATACTTCAGGCTCCTCTGATCTGTTCTGATTAGAAAGTGTCGCCCCAATAAATAGGGTCATCCCTTCTGAATGGCCAAGGCAATAGCCATTAGTTCTCTACACTAACTTGAGCCGTGCCATGGCAGTGAGCACCTAACTGAAATAGGCGATCGGTTGTTGATCCTGTATGAGTACTGCCCCCAGTCCATATCCTAATGCATCTGTCTCCATCACAAACGGTCTGCTGAAGTCAGGAAGTGCTAACACTGGTACACTAGTCATTGTTTTCTTCAGCTGCTCGAAAGCCTGTGTAGCTGCCACCCCCACTTGAAGCTGTCCTTTTTCAACTGCTCAGTCAATAGCCATGCTATCGTGTCACACCCTTGCACAAACTTTTGATAGTACCCGATGAGGCCTAAAAATCCTCTCAGCTCCCACATGCTCTTAGGCAAAGGCCACTTTAGCATAGCCTTAATCTTGGACTAGTCTGTTGCTACCCCTACTTTTCTCACATGTCCCAAGTACTCTACCTATGGCTGTGCAAACGAGCATTTCTTTAGGTTGACATACAACTGGTGCTCTCTCACTGTCTCCAACACCGTCCTCAAGTGCTCCATATGCTCTGACTATGTTCCACTGTAGATCAGGATGTCATCGAAGAACACCAAGACAAAATTTCTAAGATAGGGTTGAAAACCCCGATTCATGAGTGACTGAAAAGTGGCTGGAGTGTTGGTAAGGCCGAAAGGCATCACCAAAAACTCGTAGTGGCCCTCGTGGGTTCTGAAAGCGGTCTTGTGCACATCTCTTGATTTCATACTAATCTGATAGTATCCTGATTTCAGGTCAATCTTTGAGAAGATGACTGCCCCAAATAGTTCATCCAACAACTCGTCAATCAAAGGGATAGGAAACTTGTCCAATGCAAACTTCTTTACATCATTCAATTTGAAATGTTATGATAACAAGGGGGGTGGTAATCTACTAGTTTGCTGAAAGACCTCCGGAAATTGCTGTAGAAGCCGATGCACCCAATCAGGGATATGGTTTGTAGGAGACTCTTGGACCCCATCCAAACTCTACAGCTCTACTAAATAGCCTTCTCCTACTCCCTCTAGCATCTTGACCATGGTTTTGAGTGATGTCATGGTCCTGCATAAGCTGGCATCCCCTCACAGCATCACCTTTCTTCCTCCCACCTACACCACCATAATCAAAGACTTCCAGTCCACCTTGGTCTCTCTAATAGTCTGTAACCATTTCACTCCTAGGATGATGTCAGTTCTTCCAAATTCTAAGGGAAGAAAATCCTCCACTATCTATAAGCTCTGGAGCGCTAGCACCAACCCCCTATACATCCCCTTACTCTATACCTTTCCTGTCCCCATAATGACTCCAAAACTCCCTGTATTCACTAGCTTCAATCCTAACTGGTCCACGACCCAATTGAAGATGAAGTTACGAGTGGCTCCACTATCCACCAAGACCACCACTAGTTGCTCCCCAATTTGTCCTCTTACCTTCATGATGTGATTTGGGATAAATCCAACCACGGACTTCAGAGACACCTCCGTTACATCTAAATGTAACTGCTCTGCCTCCTCCACAACCTCCTCTAACTCATCCCCGCTCTTCTCTTCCCCTTCACAGACCATCAAGACCTGAAGGGCTCAATTCTTTCACCTATGCCCGGGTGTAAATCTCTCATCACATCTGAAGCATAGCCCTTTTTCTCGTTGATCTTGCACTTTTGCTTCTGTGAAGCATTTGAATTTGCCTCCCAGATGAACTCCAGTGCTTTTCTCTTTAGGTGCTTCCCTCTGAAATAACATCATTTGGGTCCTCGATGCCAAGGTAGAAGTGGTGTTCCTGTAAGTCCCTCCCATGTGGTTGCTCCGATTGGCTTTCTCCCTCTGTTGATTCTCCTCCACCCTTAGTGCTAGCTCCATTGTTTCTTTCAGCCCTCTAGGTCTCAGTACCCTGAGCTCTGCCCGTATGTCTTCCCTAACCCCTTCATAAAATTCCCCTCCAATCCTTCCTCAGAGATTCCCCTCAATCTCCCAGACAACAACTCAAACTTCTCCCGATACTCCATAATTGTCCGCTCCTATGTTAGGGCATAGAACTACTAGTGGAAATTTCCTTCCCAAATGACTCAAAAACATTCCAACAAGCACCTCCCATCGGAGTCCTTCAAAATGGTTCTTGAGGAAAAACCATCTCTACTTCATCATTGTCTTCCAAATGTCTCTTTCCTTTCGGATCAACCCTAGGACTAGCTGGTGGAGCCTTCAACTGCATCTCGATTAATTTTCTCATCATGCCTTTCATGTTCTCGAATCGGTTTTCCATCCAAATTTTTATGGATGACAACCTTTCTTTCATTCCGAAATATTTTTCCTCCATCCAGCCTTGAGTTGTTCCACCTCTCCTTTCAACGTCTCCATCTTCTTTGCTGTCATTCACGGATTTAGGTCTCAAACCGCAAAAATAGCGATGAAGGGTCTTCAATCAGCAAAAAACCGCCAAGGGAAGGAATTCTGCAGCAGATTTCAGCAAGTAGACGATTTTTTTTTTGTCAAGGACGCAGCTCTAATACCAATTTGATACGCCTTGAAGACGAAATCAGGAAGAAAAAATAGTAAAAACAACATAGATTAAGAAAAGACTGCCGATTTTTAATTAATAATTCAACACCAAAGCAAGATACAATGATCTAGTATTAAAGAGGTAGATCGTCTCTCACACTTGACCTAGACGCCGCTAGAAAGTCCTTAAGAAAACTCCAGAAAAAAAAAATACAGCAAACTCTCAAAATAAAACATGATAAACAAGACTTAGAATCAGTCCTAATTAAAAAAAATGAAAAACAAGACTTAAAATCAGCCCTAATTAAACTCCCTAATTCCCCCCCCAAAAGCATCCCCTTAATTAATTTCCCTCTCTTTCTCTATTTCAAAATTAGAATTATTTCATTTCTTATTTCTCTCCTTATTTCCTCTCCTATTATATTTAATCAAAGCTTTGCTGGCCCCACAAGGGGGGCCGAACCTGCTGCCTGAACTGGCCCCAACTGGGCCGACTAATTGGGCCTCTCCCCCGTAACAAAATCATAAAGCTAAGTCACCTCATTATGAATCTTCATCATCATTATATAAACCTATATAGATCGTAATAATAACCACTACAAGAAAATCACCTATTACCGATAGAAATTGGGCCATTTCCAACGGATTCCTATTTTTTCAGGCAGCTTTCCTGCTGAAAGTTTTTCGCCGGTAATAGCCGTGTAGGAAACAAAATTCGATAGTACTTTTTCCGCAGGAAAATTTTTCCAGCAGCTTACCGGCGGATTTCTGTCAAGGTGTGATCAACAGGGGAAGTAATGGGCGCGAACGAATCACTTCTGGAAATTTCTAGCAATCCAAACCGTTGAAAAATTTCCGGCGGTTTTTGCCGTCGGTTCTTGATAAATTCCCTCGTATCGAAGTTTTTCAACAATTTTAGCCAACGGAAGGCCACCGGAAACCTATAGGATACAACAACAACATCAAGCCTTTATCCCATTACGTGGGGTCGGTTACATGAATCCTTTTTCTCTATTATTTCCTGTTAAAAGTCAAATTCTCGTTTAAATCTAATAAAGAAAGATCATTTCTAATATTTTCTAACCAAGTCTTTTTAGGTCTACCTCTACCTTTCTTAACATAAGTCAAATCTAATACCTCTACTTTCCTAACCGGGTCATCGGGAGGCCGCTGTTTTATGTGACAACCTATAGGATGAGCAAAAAAAATTGACAGCCCTTATTAGCCCACAATATATTCCACAATCGAAACCTGCAGCAATTAATGAATGAATACACAACAGAATTCATCATCATATAATATTGACGCTCCAAACATAAGAAAACAGTTTAAAATATAAATTTAACAACAAAATGTTATAATTTAACATAAACAACTTCAAAACATTTAAATTGTTAAGATAAGTATTCCAAACAAGTAGAATAATAAGTTCTGTAAAACACAACAATATGTTCTCCACCAAACAAATACAATAACTTAAACATTAAACTCTCTAATCATCTTCCTTCTCCTCGCACCTCTCTGATTCATACTCAGGTTAATGATCCTTTTTTCTTTCCTTTTTGGATTAGACATGATCGTAGCTCCACCAGTAGTATGTCAGAACCACTTAATATGGGTGGAGGAGATGACCTCTCAACCCTGTTTCTGAGGAATGCACCCTTGTTTCTTCTAAAGGGATGATCAAAATGCAAGAACATATGGTGACAGTCAAACCAAGTATTTTTTCCTCCATGTGTTAGGGTGAAAGCTTTGTATTCTCCATACAATAAGGGCAAGCTAACTTTCCTACTGTATCCCAACTTGATAACATATCGTAAGCTCTTTTTTTTTGAAAGTTGCAAATTGCAATAGATTAAGAACTACTTATAAGTAACAAAAGGGTCACATTCCTTCTTTAACAAAGTAAGCAAAGAAGAAGGAATGTTGCTAAAAGAAAAACTATCAACAAAAAAACTATCTTCTAATGCCAAAGTAGCATATAAGTTCGCTACCTTATTACAATCTCTATTAACATGGTGAAATATCACCTTATTGAAATCATTAAGAAAGAATAACTCCTTTGCCGCCCAATCTTCCACTTGCCATTTTGATTTCTTCATTGATTCTTGTATTAAGTTGATAATGTTGAGATTATCCCCTTCAATTATAAGACCTTTGTTATCCATCATCCAGCTTTGAATCAACTCCCTTATTGCGAAGACCGCCTTCAACTCGAGTTGTGCCACATCCCAATAAATTCTTTTCTTCCCAAAAGAGGGAAGTCTTCCTTTATGATCTCTAAACACTCTACCAATTCCAGCTAGATTGGATTTCAAAACCGCAGCATCAACATTAACCTTAATCCAATCTAGCTGTGGAGGGTGCCAAAAATTCTGGAACTCCCTAAGGAGATTAACACTCCAGTTATCTAGCATTGGACTTGATTGTATCATAATTGTAGATAGCACATTAGATGCAACTACTGAACTTGAAAGAGCCAGCTTACCATGCTT
This sequence comes from Dendrobium chrysotoxum, assembly GCA_019925795.1. Classification (NCBI taxonomy): domain Eukaryota; kingdom Viridiplantae; phylum Streptophyta; class Magnoliopsida; order Asparagales; family Orchidaceae; genus Dendrobium; species Dendrobium chrysotoxum. The sequence goes on along the minus strand of CM034298.1, from coordinate 43,994,545 downwards.
GACCTCATTTCGGTTTTTCCATGAAAGAAAAACTGCTGTGCAGTACAGCTTCACTGTGTTAGAGTTCCAAAATGACACACTTCTAAGTTCTTCCAAACAATTCTCCAATGAGTGAAATATAGGAATGCAAAAACCCCACTCTCGTAGCTTTAAAATAACCTCAACCAGGAATTTGCAATTAACCACAATATGAGCATAGGTCACCACATCAAGACATCCTCTAGCACATAAATCATCATAGCATAGTTTTCTATGTTTTAGAAAATCATTCGTTGGAATTGCATGCTTACTCAATCTCCACCAAAATAATTCTACTCTTGGCTTGAGTTTAAGTTTTCTGAGCCACTTTGAATAACCTGAATCATCCTGCTTGACGTTAAATTTCATAGCTTCTTCATATGACAAAGCAGCAATGGATCTCCCCGAATGTTTGAACATTGCTTCCATTTGATCTTCCTCCATTCCAGATTTAATATGAATCTGCAAAATCAGCAAAATAAGGTCATTATGGAAATATCGTTGGAGATCCCTCTCATTCCAACTGCCATCTTCGAAAATGAATTGGTGAAGCATCATATCATCCAAAACCCACACAATCAGCAAATGTAGGCCAAGTATTTAAGCATCTGTCAAGAAGCCACATATCTTTCACAACATTAATTTTCCTTCCATTTCCCACTTTCCATCTAACAATGGGTTTAAGATGTTTAGCACCATCCACCAGAATTTTCCACGCGATAGAGGCACCTTTCTTGCTTTCTTCCTTCAAAATGTTGTTACCATACTTAGGCTGCAATGTTCCTATGAAGTAAAGAATCAGGATTCTAAATAAAATTCCACACCAACTTTGATCTAAGCGGACCAACTGCAACCCAAGTCCACCAGCATTTCTTGGTTTACAAACATCCTCCCATGCTACATAATGCATTCCTCTTCTCCCATCAGGTTTGTGCCAAATGAAATTCCTACTACATTTATCCAATTCATGCAACATTCTCTTTGGAACCAAAGAATGTGTAGTCAAGAAGTTTGGCAATGATAACAAAGAAGACTTAACCAAAGTCAGCCTTCCAACCATAGATAACATATTGTTTCCCCAAGCATTAACCCTTTCCAATACATGATCCAGCATGTCTTGGAAATCAGCCATTCGCAATCTTCTCAAGGCGACTTTAATTCCCAAATAATGCATCTCCTTCACTTCTTTGAAGCCCAAATTTTTAGCAATTTTAGTCTTTCTTGGACGCCTAACAGCCTTACCAAACAAGATCTGGGACTTATTTTTATTGACGCGCAGTCCTGTCCATCCACAGAAATAAGCCCTTCAACACTTTGGCTACTCTGGTTAAAGCTTGAGAAAATACTAACACGTCATCAGCATAAAGAAGATGTGTAATATTTTGGGTCCTGGTTGACACCTGCACACCCAACTCTTGGCCCCTTTGGTTGATTGCATTAGAAAGCAATTGAGAACACATAATAAATAAATATGGTGATAACGGACAATCCTGCCGAAAACCACTCTTGGCATTAATCCATTTAGAATTTTTACCATTCAAGATAATAGAGAATCTAGCATTCATCACACATTCTATGATGAGCTTGGAGAACTTAGAAGGGAAACCATACCATTCCAAAATTTGCTTTAATGCAGGCCATCCCATGCTGTCGTAAGCCTGGTCCATATCCAGCTTCATCGCCATCATCCCTTTTTTATTCTTAGAGATCCTAAACTTATTGAAGATCTCATGAGCTAAAAGGCAATGCTCTGACATGGATCTACCCGGAATAAACGCCACTTGTTCTTCAGAAATCATCTTGGAAATACAGATTTTCAATTTGTTAACCATCATGGTTGCAACAATCTTGTACGTGGTTTGGCATAGACTTATAGGTCTATAATTGGATGGCAGCAATGGATTTTTCACCTTAGAGATTAACACAATCAAAGTATCTTTCCACTCCTCATGCATAGAACCAGTTCTAAAGAAACCATCAATAGCTTTCCACGTAATTTCTTTCACAATGCTCCAATAGAATTTGAAAAAAAGAAGCTGTAATCCCATCAACTCCAGGTGATTTATTGTTCCCTTGTTGAAAAACAGCAGCTGTGAATTCTTCCTGGGTGAAATCAACATTCAGCAAGTCAGTGTCTATCGAGGTTAATATCTGATTTTCAGTAGGCAAAGGCCAACCATTTAAATTGCAATCTCTGGCTCTCCACTTCATAAGAAACTTCAGGAAAATCGATTCAATATGTTCAAAATCCTCCATCACCTTATCATCTTCATCTTTAATTTGCCTTATAAAGTTTCCATTCCTCGCCGAAGCAAAATTGTGAAAAAATTTAGAGTTGGTATCCCCTTCTTCATGCCACTTAGCCTTAGCCCTTTGATTCCACCGGGTAGATAACCTTCTTAAAGTAAAATTCAACTCATGTACCTTACTACGAAGAAGAATTTGCTTCTCCAAAGTAAGACCTTCCTCCGTGGGTTCCTCCATTTGTAGCTCCAAAATCTCTTTCTTTAGCTCTTCCTTCAACATGCACAATTCTTTACATTTATTCTTATTCCAAAAGAAGAGTGCCTTCAGAGTTCTTCGAAGCTTCCTGTGCAAAATATCTACATCATTACCAAAATCAGATTTCTTCCAAGACTTCAATACAATACCCCAAGCCACCGGATAAGACCTCTGATGTTTTTCTCCCAACTTGAAAAGTATAGGACTATGATCAGAAGCAACCCTTCCTAAATGTCTGACCTTTGCCAAAGGAACCATCTGCAGCGCCGCAGAGTTCACCAAGCATCTATCAAGTCTTTCCCATATTCTAGTAGCTCCTTCCTTATTGTTACACCAAGTAAACCTTGGTCCGACAAACCTTACATCATGAAAATCATTGTTAGTCATAAACAACTTCATTTCTTTAGGCCCCTTTTATCCTCCTTGCATAAAATGCAATTGAAATCACCTCCCACAATTGAAGGGATACTACCCACCACAGACCTCTCAAGCATATCCCACAAATTCCTTCTCTCATGAAAGGACTTATCCCCATACACCATGGCAACATTCCAAGTACCCATAGAAGGAATACTAAGAATCCCAAACACCACCTGAGAAGAATGACCAACCACCTCAAACGACACAACATTCCTATCCCAAGCTACCAAAATCCCAACTGAGATACCCTAAGTCGAATGATGAAAGAAATCTCAATCAACCCCAATAATACTATTAACATTACTCCTATCAATATTCACCAGCTTGGTTTCAGTCAAACCAATAAAAACCACATTATGATCCCTCACAATCTCTTTAAGATAAAGAGAGGCCTCCCTCTTTCTAGCCCCTCTACAATTCCGAAACAAAAAAGAAGACATTAATCACCCAAAGGGGAAACGTCCCCACCTATCTTGTTCACTTTTCCATCCCCCCTTCTCTTTCTATGGTTAGCTTCAACGGGACCCAAAGCTCTCAACTCTTTGCTCAGTTTGTGTTTCACCAAACCAACATTCAAGGAATCAGTACCACCACCTTTCGGTTCATCACTAATATTTGTGTCAAAAATAAGATGAGCGCCATCATCTTCACGATCCTTCAGGCTCTAACAGAGTCGTGGAAATTCAGATACAATTTCTTCATTCTCCTCAACCAAGATACTAAATTTATTTGTCAAACTCATTTCCACATTATTAGCACCATCTGGAAGCGCACTATCAGCTCTCTTAGCACCTTCAGACTCCTCAACCACCAGCTGTTTCTCACCAGGAGTCTTCATTATTCCCACAACCTTATCTCTGGAATGCTATGGATCTTCCTCTCCACCTCCTTGGAACTCAGCCAACTTATTGTTCACATTCTTCACATTTTTGTCTACTCTTCCTCCTGTTTTTCTTCCATTCTTGAATCTATTATTTTAAATTTGACATGGATCCAAGGACCATATTCGTCCTTTTGCAAAGAAGAGTGGTTACCTTCACTTTTTTCTTGTACATCCTCCCCCATCTTCTCGGTCTGCTTTACTTGATGAGCAAACCCAACATCAATTGGGCAACTAGATTTCTCATGACCCACTTTACCACATTGGAAACAAAAGGATGCAATCTTCTCATATTCAACCTTTTGGAAGAATCTACCTGACATTCCATCTATCCAAACGCTATTTGGAAGTTTATTTTCCAAATTGATCCTGACACATACTCGGGCAGATTCTCTTCTTCCCCATTTAAAAGAGTTACCATCAAGAAGCATTGGTACTCCAACCATTAAAGCAATTCTTGCAATATTTTCTTCGTCCCAACAATGCAGAAGAAAGGGAAGGCGAATCCACACAGGTGCAGTTAAACCTTTCAAAGAATTAGGAGAAAATGAAGGAGACCATTTATCCATACCCACGATGTGTCCTCCAACATACCAAAAGCCACCACTCAACACTTCTTCCATTGCTTCAAAATTCTTAAACGAACAAAGGATCCAGTTCAATCCAAGCGTTGTCAAGTGGAAATTCCCGAATTTGTTCCATTGTCTTCTAAGCTCCATACTACACACCGAAAAAGGGATATTGTTACCAAGAACTTTAATAACAAGGAAATTTTTCAATATTTGAGAGTTCGCAAGCTCCAAATCCGCATTCAACTTAACTGCAACACCATCCTCCAACATGTCTGTTATTCGATTCTCGTAGGATAACTTGATGTGTTGTGGTTTCTTCCATGCCGCTGTGAATTCCTCCTTAGCTCCAACATTTCTCTATTTACAATTTCTTCCCTAGTCACATTCTGATTATCTTCAAAATTATTCGCAAGATTACGGCTAATTTGATTTTGATCAACCTCTTCTTGATTACTCATGAATTTATTCACCTTCAATACCAAACCAGAGGAGGAGGAAGCATCAGGATCAAATTTATCTGAAAACTGCATCAATTCGGGTATTTGCCTGTGCAATTCCGCATTGTTTTGATCACTGAAACTCACCACATTCTTTCCCTTGCCATCCACCACTGCCTCTTGGCGACTTGATGGACGGAAACCTTCTCTAATCACCAGATTACTTTGAGGTCTTCCAGCACCGCGAGCTCCCAACTCTAATCTCGACCTGCTGCCTCTAACACCGGTCGGATTCGAAGAGGAATTTAGCAAAACATTAGTTGAAGGTGGGATGGATGAAGCCCCGCCGGCAGGAGATTGTCGGCGGTCAGTCACCGCCCTTAACTCCGCCCTCAAAAAAACTGTGAAAGGAAAATTCAAAAAAATGAAGAACATTCTCTCACTAGAATTGTGGACACTAGAATATCGTAAGCTCTCAGCTTCTTTATCTCCCCTCTATTATACTATCTCAACTTCTATCCCTCCTTATCACTTTCTTTTTCTATCCTTCTTATCTCTCCCTCTCTCTCTCTCTCTCTCTCTCTCTCTCTCTCTCTCTCTCTCTCTTTCTTTATAATTTTGTTTCTCTATCTCACTCTCGCTCTCTCTCTCTCTCTTACTCTTTCTTAAACTCTCCCATCTCCTCTTTCTTTGTGTCTCTCTTCTCAATCTTTTGCAATCTCTCTCACTCTATCTTCCTTTATCTCAATTTTGCATGCTCACGCGCTCTCTCTTTCTCTGTCTCGAATGCTTACTCTCTTACTTTCTCTCACTATTTGAATAATGATTTCAGCGAATTTACTACCAAACTAAATGCCTTAAAGGCACAAGCTCATGAGCATCGAAATCGATTATTTAATGTCCATTCAAAAATTTCTTAAACAAACTCTAAACCTAACCCTAAGAAATTTGGTGGTGTATCAAAATAAATAAACATAAAGTTCTTTATACATGAAACCCTAAACCCTAGAAATATATCTATGAATTTATAAAATATTGAGTGAAAAAAACTCTATAAAATCAGTTTAAAATTTTTCTAACAGTTTAAATTGCACAAAAAAGAAAAGGAGTGAAGAGGACAAGTTATACCTTAAAAATCTTGAAGCAACGAAGAGAAACGAGCCAAAAATGACCTGGATCAGCTGTTAGGGGCAGAGCTGTGATGCCCTATAATCTAATTTAGAAGAATTATTCATTTATCTTTCACTAAATAACAACCAGAGCTGTCTAATATCATCTATCAATAATAGACAACAAAACAGATTCTATAATTCAAAACATCAATATACACATATGTATTTAAATTTCAAATCCAAAAATTATATACAATACTTAGGATCTACACAATCATCACATATCAATCCTGTCCAGAATACAAAAAAATAGCTAAAACAAAAATAACCTGAACCTGAAGGAATACTAATCAGCTTCACACTCCTGATCCTCTACCCTAACTTGAAATCATTTAACCACATATAAGAGCTAAAAAACCCAGCAGGTCACTAAAACCTACAACTGAATTCAAAGCATAATAAATGAGCAAAATGCATGTTAGTGATCAAATCATAGCAGTAGCATTCATATAATCATTGAATCAGTACTGAAATAGTAAATTCATATGCAGTAGTAACAAAATCTATAAATAGTAAAACACTACGGTAAAATAGTAAACCAGCATGAGTGTCAAATTTATAAAGTAATCGTTGTATTCATAATAATAATAAGTATAGAAATCGGATAAAGCATCAAATCAAAATATCGGTTAAGACTGTCGAAATCATATTAATGCAATAAAATCATATAAGAGTGTGCACATGCTATCCAATTATTCTATATTAGCATTAAATTAGTATCTCAATCACAAGCTTAATATCTGAACCACATACGCAATAAATCCTGTATATCACATGCTCAGTATATCACATGCTTACTATCACTATATTGAATCAGTAGTATTAAATAGTATCAGTATCTAAATCGGTAACAATAACAATTTAGTGGTAGGGAGCAGTAAAATAATGCAATAACATTAAATCCGTGCTGTAATAATAAATTCATACAATAATAAGAATAATGCCTCAAGAACATGCATTTCAATAGTCACACTAAACAAGTAAGAAGTCCTGATTATCACGGTGTTTTTTAGTATTGTATCAGTATCAGTAAACCGTTGGCTCAGTAAACAGAGTCGTCACTCTTTGCCCGTAGGCACAGTAATCATCTCCTTATAACTCCCAATCAATATCACGTGAATAAGTAAAAGATAACACCAAACCACGATATTTAAAAGAAAGTTCTTCGGCCCGCCATCCTATACATGTCAATCAGTCTCCAACAAACGGATCAACCAGTCTTTATTTGTCTTTTACACACACATTATTATCACAATACTATAACAGTAATCTAATCACATATTCACATTCATTTTCGATGCATTGCAACAAATAAGGCATAATTGAGCTTAATTCAGAAAATGTCAAAATATCCTAACGATTGACAACAAAAATCATATTGAGCAAAAATTCACATTTTCAGAATTTAACTAAATTACCAAATATTGCATAAAATAACATTCTAAAGCTTTAGTTGAACTAAATCACTATTTTTAGACGTTAAAATAAATTTCTGAGTAGATAAAAATTATTGTATTTTTAAAATCACAAGGTGAAAAATCTAAAACAAATACTCAAAACGTTCATATTTTCAATCTCTATAATATATAAAAAGTTACGCGGTGAAAATTTTACCAATACAAAATTATTCACGTCTTTTGCCAATGGAAACACAAATTTGATTGAAAAAATATCAAAAACACAAAATCTTTGAAATCAGAAATAGGGTAAATGTTCCATACAGCGAGACGAGTAAAACTCCCAACATCGTCGACGGACGAAAATTGCTCCGCGACCTCCAAAACCTAGCTTTATTTTTTCTCCCTCCTCAAAATTCTCTCTTATTTCCTCAACCCACCCTCTATTGCCAAAAATGAATAGAAAAGGCTTTTAAAAGCTTTTTAGTGACTTAAGATATTTTTATAAAAATAATAATTTAATATTTTATAATTAATTTAATTATTTTTTTAGCATAAAATTTAAATAAATCATTTTAGGACTTCAAAAATTACAGAAAAATATTCATAAAATAAATCATTTTATTTAAAAAATATTGGTGAAATCAGTTTGCAAAACAGACACCGACAGTTCCAAAATCCTCACTTATACCGACAGATGCCAATTTCTTAAAGATTTTCACCGGTACTCAAAAATTACGAAAAAAAACGTGCAAGTAAAATACTATAATAACAATGCTATAGCGAAGACGAATTGTAATTTGAAGTTATATTGGCTCTAAAAAAATATTTACCTCGATTAAAATACGGGTTATTACAGGAGCAACCGTCGGCGTCAACTCTGAGCAGTAATGCATGAAAATGAGAAAGAGGGACGAATTGGGGCGAAATAGGGCATTTTCCGGCGAATTTTCTGGCGGAAATTTCCACTGGAAACATTCACTTATGATGCCACACTATGATGAGTACAAAACTCAAGATCACTAGGAAGAGGAAACCGACCTCAAAAGATCCATCCCCTTTAGTGAGTTATACATGCCATGGGATCCAAGTCCACATTAGAAGAGAGGGTAGGATGTTAAATGGTTGTAATTTCTTCTAGTTGATAAAACAAATCATTTATTTTATCAAATGCATAATATAACGAGAAAACTCTCTTACAAATTTCAAGAGCATCATGCCCAGTTTAATTTAAGGTCTACTAGCAATAGTTCATGCAAAAACAAGTGATGCATACAATTAAATTAGTTAATTGTTTTGCAACAATAACTAATTTCTTGAAAATGAGCACTAGATAAATTAATTTAAACATATTCGATTACTTCATGTAGACAAAAAAATCATTTATTTTCTCAAATGTACTATATATATATAGCAAGAAAACTTCATAAATAATTGCAAGACTATCGCACCTAATTTACTTTTAGTGAACTGATGAAAATATGTTGGTGAAAGTTTGAAGTGCAAAATCATCTAGGTTTATTACTAGTATGCAATGATAGAACTATTTGTTCTTCCCTTAAAAACTCAAATTTTGAAATTAATGGCCCATTAGAATGCCATTCGCTACATTAGACGCTGATGAGAACAATTTCCAAAGTCAATAGGAAGTATCTGCTCCTTTGAAATTCAAAGCAAAACAATGAATTAGGAACACAAAGCATAACACACTGATAGTGGAGGGCAGGAGTTTTGAATGGCATAGCAAAAGCTGATGGCACAGGTCTGTAAGAGGATCGAAAACTTCTTTCATAAGGGTGATGAGCTTAAGATGGATCTTGAAGTGATAACATGGCTTAGACATGGTGGATTAGCTTCATATATAAGGGTTATTTGGTTGGATGTATTTCAAAGACGTATTTTCGAAATGCAAAGAAAAAAAAATATATAATGTATTTTGATTTTGAAGAGAACTTGGTTGGAAAAAATCAAAACCAACGAAACAAACTTTTTATTTATTAGAATGCATTTTAAATGGAAAGCGGGTATTTTCTGTGAGGGCAAAAATAGAGATAAGGGTAACAGACAAATGCGGAGTTGGGGAACTCCACAAACGACAAAGTAGGGATGAGGACACAAACAAACGACAAGGATGAGATGGGAACAAAGATGCAAGAGAATGAGAAATATGGGACAATGTCGATAGCAAAATGTAGGCGTGAAAATTTTGGGGATAAGAGTGAACAATAGAGTTCGGATAGTGGTTGCGATTGAATGGTGGGAGCGTGGTTATAGATAGGGATGTGAGAGAATGATGAGGATAAGGACAATAACATGCAAAAGAGGGCTCATATCGCAAGCAAAGGCTTCACTGATTGGGATAAGGATGATAGTGCACAAGAGTGAGGTTGGGATAACAAGCAAAAAACTTTTATCAATCTCTAAATTAGGTTTTTTATCTCCAGGCCCTTTGTAGTTTGCGATAAGAAGGCAATGTAGCTAATTTAGGAACATTTCATTTTCATGAAAAATAGTGGGTTCGATGTCATGCTAATACCTCAAAATTATATTTTGTAACTCTTTTGCTTTAAATCAAACACTATATATATGAAATGCATGCAAAAGGAATACAGAACACCCATTTTACTGAGACAAAATAGCCCTATAAGCTTCTCCCTATGGCATATAAGAAGCCTCCACAAGAGGTGCTTTAATGCATGCAGAAGCTAAATATTAAGGGGTATTTAAGTCATTTACTTGAGGTTGGAGACATGATTAATCTAAAAGTTTATTATCAAATATTTAATAAAATGGAATGACTTAAATGCGCAAAAAAAGAAAATATGTAGACCAAAAGGTATTGCACCACAACATTGGTGATCAAGGACATTTTAGTACGTCTAGGACTTAATTTAGGAGAAAACATTAGGACATTCATAGCTAGATCACATTGTTTAGTTGATCTGATTTAGTCTAGTCCAGAGTCACCAGTCAATTAGTCCGCTTTGAGCCAATTAAAACCACACGATCCTAAGCTCTTTTCTTGTTAGTATTTTAATTGTCTGTATATTCATAATATCAAAGTTCATGTTTATATTATAATTCCAAGTTATTTCAAAAAATAGCCTTGCCATTGTTGTTTGTCTTGTCTTTTCTTTTATTGTTACTCAAAAAAGGCCAAAGCCTTTCCTTGTTCTAATCTCCCCACTCCTCTCACTTTCTGCTCTAGTAGGTATAACCCCAACTCCAACATGAGCATTCCCATTTAGTGTTTCCATTCACCCACTTAGCCCTCCATCCCAATCCCTAGCTTCCATCCCATCTTACCCCATTTTTCATCTACAAGCACAATTATCTACAATCCTCCAACAAGAAGGTGAGGTCAAGATGGTTAAAGATTAAGGTTTCTTAATGCAACTATTATGATGCAATATAGGTAAATCATGAAAGGAAACTTAAGTATTTAAAGAACATAAAAAACTAAGCCAATATCCCTCATTTGTCAACCACAAACAAAGCAATCCACAACTCTCCAAAGCAATATCAGTAGCAGCAGCAATAGAAGAAGAAGAAGAAAAGAAGAGGAGGAAGGAGATGAGGTTATCCCCATTTGTTAGAGAAGATGCCCATTAGTTGATACAAGATGGCTCAAGGTCAGGGTCTCTAATATGATAATGCAATATATGTAAATCATGAACATAAAATTAAGGATTCAAATATAACAAATCACTAAAACAATAGCTTGCATCCTTTAAGTACAAATAGCAAATATAAGAATTAGAACTCAAGTGATAATGCAATAATAAATAACCATAAATAAATTTTTGGTAGTTACAAATTTGAAATATATCACTGGCATTAACAAGCAAATAACAAATATGTAGGGGAAATTAGTTCAAGAAATGAATTCAATAATATAAGAAATTCAACTCTCACACTTATGAAAGGGGATCACTTCCTTTAGAATTAGGTAGCCACATTTGTATCGCACTTAACTTGAATAAACCACACATCCAACTTACATAAGATTAAGAATTGGAAAAAAAAGTATTATCAAATCAAAGATAGTATATCATATGCCTTAGAATATCTATTTATAGGTTCCTTATGCCTAGGTTAGTAGATATGGTTGGCACAAGATCTCCATATATCTAGGTTAGTAGATATGGCTGGCATAAGATCAGCCTAATCTACAACAACAACAACAACATCAAGCCTTTATCCCACTACGTGGGGTCGGCTACATGAATCCTTTTTCTCTATTGTGTCCTGTTAAAAGTCAAATTCTCGTTTAAATCTAATAAAGAAAGATCATTTCTAATATTTTCTAACCAAGTCATTTTAGGTCTACCTCTACCTTTCTTAACATAAGTCAAATCTAAGATCTCTACTTTCCTAACCGGGTCATCGGGAGGCCGCCATTTTATGTGACCAAACCATCTAAGGCGACTCTCTCTAATCTTATCTTCCACTGGAACTACTCCAACCTTTTCACGAATATGCTCATTTTGTATCCTATCTCTAAGGGTAAAGCCACTCATCCACCTGAGCATCCTCATCTCTGCAACACTAAACTTAGAATTATGCTTCTCTTTTTAATGGCCAACATTCGGCACCATAAAGCATTGCAGGTCTCACCACCATCTTATAGAATTTTCCCTTAAGTTTGAGGGGTACTTTTCTATTACACAATAAGCTCGATGCATTCCTCCACTTCAACCATCCAACTTGGATTCTGCTGATAATATCCCCATCTATTTCACCATCACTCTGAACAATAGATCCAAAATATCTAAAACGTGTACTCTTATTAATAACTTGATCGCCCAAAGTCACAATCCCTTCACTAGGTCTATTTTTACTAAAATTACACTCCATATATTCCGTTTTAGATCTACTCAAGCGAAAACCTTTAGACTCTAAGGTTGACCTCCACAATTCTAGTTTACCTTCAACTCCCTCTCTAGTCTTATCAACAAGAAGAATATCATCAGCAAAAAGCATACACCAAGGTACATCCTCTTGCAAATGTCTAGTGAGAGCATCCATGACTAAAGCAAAAAGATATGGGCTTAAGGCTGATCCTTGATGTAATCCAACCAAAATAGGGAAATACTTGGTCAAACCACCTTGTGTTTGAACACAAGTAATAGCTCCTGCATACATATCTTTAATGATTTGAATATAAGCATTATTAACTACTTTCTTTTCAAGAACTCTCCATAGCACTTCTCTTGGAACTTTATCATATGTTTTTTTAAATCAATAAATATCATATGTAAATCCTCCTTATTCTCTCTATATTTCTCCATCAAACCTCTTAATAAATGTATGGCTTCCATAGTAGACCTATCCGGCATGAATCCAAATTGATTTTGAGAAACATTAGTATCACGCCGCAACCTATACTCCATAACTCGTTCCCATAGTTTTAAAGTATGACACATTAACTTAATTCCTCTATAATTCGCACAATCTTATGCATCACCTTTATTCTTAAAAATAGGGATTAACACACTCATTCTCCACTCATCTGGCATCTTTTAGTCTTCAAAACAGTATTAAAAAGTTTAGTAAGCCAATAAATTCCTTCATCCCCTAAGCATTTCCACACCTCTATTGGAATATTATCAGGTCCAACAGCTTTTCCACCCTTCATTTTCTTTAAAGCCTCTCTAACTTCGGTTTTACTAATACGCCGATGAAAACAAAAATCTTTATTTTCATTTAGGATGCTAAGGTCACTACAGTCAATTTTATTTTTACATTCTTCATTAAAAAGTTTAGCAAAATATCTCATCCACCTTTGTTGAATATCATATTCTAAAAAAAGTACTTTTTGATTTTCATCCTTAATACACTTCACTTGAACTAAATCTTTACTACTCATATCTCTTTATTTGGCTAACTTATACATATATCTTTCTCCCTCCTTAGTATCTAATTTATTATATAAATCACTAAAAGCTAAACTCTTTGCATCGCATATTGCTTTCTTAAATTTCTTACGTGCCTCTTTATATATTTTCCAATTATCAGAATTTTTATAATTAAACCAATTTTTATAACAGATCTTCTTATTTTTTATCTTTTCTTGCACATTTGGATTCCACCACCAACTATTTTTACTATTAGGAGATTTTATCTTTGAAACTCCAAGCACATCTTTTGCAATATTCTTAATATCACTAGCCATTATTTCCCACATAACATTAGCATCCTCATGCACAGACAAAATCTTAAGATCTAAAATCTTACTCTCAAAAATTTTTTTGTTAATATTCTTTAAATGCCCCCATCTAATCCTAGAATATCGTTTTAGTTTATTTTTTATTTTATGCCCCATTATCTTCAAGTCCAAAACTAATAAACGATGTTGGGTACATAAATTTTCACTCATAATAACTTTACAATCTTTGTAATCTAAACTATCTAATTTCCTTATAAGAAAATAATCAATCTGAGTTGTACTATATCCATTTTTATAAGTAATGAGATGCTCATTCCTTTTTTTTAAATAAGGTATTAGTAATTAAAAAATCATAAGCTAAACAAAAATCTAATATGAACTTTCCACCTTCATTTGTCGTTCCAAAATCATGGCCACTATGAATGCTTTTAAAATCATCTACCTCTCTACCAACATGTCCATTTAAATCTCTTCAAATAAAAACTCTTTCTTCAAAAGGTATCTTTTATATTAATTCTTCTAAGTCATTCCAAAATTTTAATTTTGAACCCATATCCAAACCCACTTGATCAGCCTAATCTGATTCAAAATAATCTTCAAGTTTAGACTTTAAACCTTACCCAAAAATCAAAACTTTAATACAATCACATTATCACATTACAAAATAAATAAAAGATGAACCTGAGCAATCCCATAAAAGTTAAAAAATCCCGCAAAAAATCATAAAGCAGCAACACCTATAGTCCTTTGAAAACCTATAATAATAGGCAAAAGAATATCCATACAATAAAAAATCATAATAACATCCTCATAACAGCTATAAGAGTAGATATTCATCCCGCTAGAGTAATCCCAGTGCGATAAGCAAGGGAAAATAGTCCTACATCAATCAACTCAACTTGAAAAAATTCAACTTCTATGAATTAAACTTTTGACGTCAAAATAATGACAACCAAAAAGAACTGTAGATAGAACTTGAACACAATTTGATACCATATAAAAACCAAACAAATCTAATCTCATACAAAACAATATATGTAGGCATCTTTTCTCAATGCCATTCTAACATTAGGAAATAGCAAATGCATATTTTCTCAATGCCATAATCACATGCATGTCACAAACTACTTAAAGCATAAACTAAAATAAACAAAACAATTAAAGGAAGTCAATTAAATTTGTACAGATCATTTCTTGATGTAATGATTTTGACACTTTCAATGACAAAAACATGAGAATTTGAAATGAGCAGCTTTCTTTATTAGATTTAAATAAAAATTTGACTCTTAATAGGACAAAATGGAGAAAAAGGATTCATGTAGCCCCATATAGTGGGATAAAGGCTTGATGTTGTTGCTGTTGCAATGACAAAAACATGAAGATTTTCAATAAATATGCCCTAGCATAGACAAATTTGTCCTAAGAATTTAGCATTTAATATTCATCAATTTATGATTCATTACAAGCATGCCTATTTCGCTTGTGAACAAGATATGTCTAAAATTCATTATCAACACAATCTCATCATCCTAAATAGCATCAGAAATGTATTGCATGAAATTAAATGGACTAACTGTGGACTCACAAATAACAAACTGAAAGAGAGGAAAATCCAAGGAATTGACAGTTGCATTAACACTACAATTTTCTAGAATTTAATATGCAGGCATTACCTTCAATATATGGGAAAATTTTAAATAGCCCCTCTTCCTCACATCTAATTTCATAAACGTTTCTAATGAAAGAATTTTTTGAATATAAATGCATCAAAACTTTATCACCAAGTTTAAATCTCATACATCTCATGTACATCAGCAAAAGGTTTATACTTGCCAAAGTTGATAGTCAATTCTCTACAAATATCCTCATGTAATGCATGCAGATTTTGCAAATCATATAATGCAAAAGTACTAATATATGTCCCTAAGAGATGCTAGCAATGACCTATAACTAAATCTTAGAAAGTGAAACATTAATAAAATTACAAAAAGACAAGCTACACATTTAAAATTTTCCAATATGGACGAACAATCTATTTAAGGAAAAATAACCCAAATGTTTTAAAAATTAATTGCGATAGATTATTCATCTTCAAGATTAATAAGATTGATGGAGTTTTTATATCACATTATTCTAATAAACTTTTCTCTATTAACAAATTCCCTAAATATTGATGTCACTTTGTTCTCATCATAATATAGGTTTAATGAATCTGTATGTTACTAAATCATGAACAAAAAATAGCCAACATTGGTATGATCATCCATTATAAGTATAATATCAATGAATAATTAATCAACAATTGTGTTTCCACATTGCTTATTTGATTCATCAATTTCATCAGATATAATTGGTTCATTGTCATATTTAAGTATAGGTTAAAACTCCAATAGGAACTACAGTTCAAACATAATCTCATGCTAAATTTTTTTACTCAAACTTCAATTTGACTTTTTTATCAATTATGAGTTCAGATTCATGAACACATGAAATTCAAATTCATAATCATATGATGGATATTCATTTTGTAACTACAAATTATTTTTTGTATCTAAAAAATAATATAATGAATATTCATGAACTACTACTTTTTTACTTGTATCTACTTTAACAAGGGGTGCAAGTGAGCCAAGCCAGCTCGAGCTCGACTCGTTAACAAACTCACAAACTGAGCTTATCGAGTTTAGAGCTCGAGCTATACTCGTTAATGAGCTCGAATTCGATCCAGTTAATGTTCGGCTCGATTACATGGTACGCACCTACACAGTATGCAGGCAGGAAATGAAAGCACGCTCGCACGTGGTATGCAAGCGGCAGGCACGAACGCGGGACAAGAACTCAGATGCAAATCGCAAGGTAGAGACGGTACACGGGTGGCACGCCGACTGGATCAGACGCAGGACGGGACCTTGGACATGGATCATAAGGCAGAGGCGGACACAGTACACGACCGAAACCTCAGATGAGGTACACGAACGGAACCTCGGACGCAGACGCGGGCAGAAGCGGATGCCAATCGAGCCACTCAACAAGTTTTTTCAGCGGAACGAGCCTATCTCGAGCTGGCCTTCTGAGCTCGACTCAAGTTCGAGCTCGAGATCTGGCTCACGAGTCGAGCACGAGTTGGGCCTGTCTTGAGCTTGACTTTACTTGTTCGCACCCCTAACTTCAACCATACAGGATTCTTATGTTGGCATGCATGCAGAAAGCTATAGAAAGATGGCATTACTTTTTTGTAGGAACATAAATCAAAAGTATGATAGTCTAATTAGAATAAGTGTAATATTCATCAATATCTAAAACTATGTGTAAAGCCTCATTTAAGATTTTTGGTGAACGGCAGTAGCTCAGTTCATCCCTAATTTCTCGCTTTAGACACATAATAAAATAAATAATAATAACAAAATAATTTAGAAACAAATCATGTCGAGCTACAAGTCTTATAAATATTGCATAATACTCGAACAAACCATATTTGACTTGGAGAATCTTTAAATTAATCATCCAATTAATGCATACATCCTTCAAATATTAAATATTGCTCTTAAAGTTATAAACTTCAAATCAACCAATGACGACTTAATGACAACACTTCACCTACAATGATTGCCCGTCTCACTAGTTTTGATTTAATACATTCAGTTCTTTAGGAATCATATAAATGGTACTTTTCAAAGAAAATTTTTAAATTAATAATCCACCCTAAAAATTTTCTAAGATCATATCTATCATCAAGTGTAAGAAGATAATTTTGAGCCTCAAAAAAATTGTATTGTGTTCATCTAAAGTAAAATTTTATCTTATCATGTTTAAATTACATCATTTATTATATTTTTATAGACCCAATTAATATGTCCTACATTTAGTTGACATGATATAAAAATAAGCTCTAATACTAATTTGATGCAGAATGGTTTAAGAATTTGATTTCTTAATGCAACATTATGATGTGATGCACTTAAATTATGCAAAAAAAATAAATTAAGGATTTACATATCAAAAACCACTAATAAGCCAACAACTTACTTTCTGGAAATGTAAACAATAAATATGATAATTAAAACTCAAATCATAATGGAATAAAAAAAATCCAAAATCATAAAAATGTTTGAACAACAAATCAATGAACAATAATAATTTAATCACGACAAATAGATTCTCAGTTAGGTCATACTTGAGCAAAATTATGAGTACTATCAAATACTGACAAAATATGTCCAGTAAATTAGGCCATTGCAGAGCAACTGCACCACACAACCCAAAGATGCAATGCTTTGGGCATAAATATGCTGTCATACAGCGCCATAGCGCCGCCTAACCAACACCTCACCACCATAGGAGAGAAAATTTTAGGTCTTAAGGCAGAGAAGGTGGCACCGTAGCATTGAAATCAAGCACTGCAGCGCTTGACCTTACAACACTGCAATGCTCTAAAGGGGAAGGTTCAAGGTTCAAGGCAAAGAGCTTGGCACTATAGCGCCTGATCCCCTAGCATCATAGCGCAAATTGTAAGGAGCAACGCCATACTGCTGAATCGCCTTAACGCCATGGCAGTGTGGGAGTTAATAGTTACATTCCAAAAAAAAGCGACAATTTACTGAGAGTGTCGCAGTACTACCAGTCCAGCGCCAAACTAATGTGGGTCCGACTGATCAAAATTTCAATTAGTTTAGGATAAGTATAAAAAAGCAATATAACTTGAGAGTGAGATAGCTTTAGGAGGATTTCCTCGAGAGACTTCAGGAGAGAGTTTGGGAGGGTTTTGTCTTCTCTCTTTTATACTTTATATTAGTGTGTGAGTGTGTTTGTAAAGATGTTGTGTGTTGGAAAAAGGATCAGAAGCAAACTCATGGAGAAAAGTGAGTCTTGAATTTAGTAACTGTCCGGATTTGATATTTCCAACCTTGTATACTTTCCTTCTTCTTTTTTTTATTTGCAATGATAATGGTCAATTTTATTTTGTTGAATATGCAACTTAGTGGCTAGTTTTTTTCCCACTGAATTAATGATTTAATGTTGGTATAGTGTGTAATGCAGATTAGGTAAATATTCTTACAGTGCATGTAATTGTTTCATATTTCTCCGTTCTTCATTTAGTTGTGTCTTGGCCATTCACAAACTTAAAAATTTAGTGTGATCTATGCCTTGGATGGAAGCGCATTAGAACAATTAGAGAAACTTGAACAAAATCCTGAAATTATAGACGTACAAATTTTCAAAGTTTTGGAATCAAGGAGATATGGTGCATGCAATGAAGCAAGTAATTAGCATAAAGTACGTCTAGTCATAAAAAAAAATTAAAAAAAAAAAAAAAAAAAAGTACGTCTAGTCATAACTTCATTAGGATTCCAATAAGCTCGACAGAGAAGAAGAATTAGTAATGCCATAATTCACAGTTAAAATTGTGTTGACCAAATCTGCACACATAGTTACCATTTCAATAATAAAATCAAATTCATCATAAATTAGAAAATCTTAAAAAGCACTTTAGTTTTACTTATTCTCGCTTCATAAAATAAATATTAAACTTGTAAGATAAATTAGGTGATCTACAAAATTAGTAATTAACTTGTAAGGATAGCAACTGATTTTGGATCAGAATTATACCTTTTTTATCAATTTATTATTTGAAACAACACGTGCACTTGTGTTTCATTATAACATTCGATAAAATGTTTGGTGCCATTGTTGAGGAATCGATGCCTTATCTTTACTAAATTAATACTAATTTTAAGATCATTAATTTAATCTTCCTTTCATTTGTATTATTACGATACCAGTAAAATTGTGGTAAAATTGTGTTTCAATTTGGTTGACGTGAGATTTTTTATAAACTTTTATTATACTAATTATTGTTAAAATCATTTTCTGCTTTATTATGATTTGATTTATTTTGTGAAGTGTTTGTTGTTATTGATGTTAGCTATTTGTATGTGTGGTAGAGATTATTTTTCGTAGAACCATTTGACTCAAAAATTGAAAATTTCGAAAAAAATTTAAAAAAATCAAGAAAAGCTAAAAAAAATAGAAACTATAGCTAATCAACTCAACCAAGATAATCAACCCAGACCACTTAGAGATTATATCAATTCTTTAGTAGATAGAATCCACCAAAGTATTAATAGACCTAGCATTCACACTAATAATTTTGAGCTTAAACTTACCATCATTCAAATGATACAAAACTTCCAAATGGGGGATATCTTTTGTAGAGGAACTAAACCTACACAAAATCAATTTTTTGGAGATATGTGCAACTTTCAATTATAATGTGGAGTATCTGATGATGTCATTAGAAGTTATTCCCATTTTCTCTCATAGACTAAACTAACTTATGGCTAAACTCCTTACCCCAATGCTTTATTATCATTTGAAATGACTTAACTCAAATATTATTAGCAAAATACTTTCCTCCTCTCAAGACTGTCAAACTTAAGAACAGCATCATACCATTCACCCAATTAGATAATAAGTCAATCTATAAAACTCGAGAGATATTTAAGCAGTTTCTGAGAAAATGTCCTCACCATGCCTTATACTATTTATCATCCACAAATTTGTAGCCAAGCTAAAAATTCTAATACAACAACATCAAGCCTTTGTCCCACTACGTGGGGTCGACTACATGAATCCTTTTTCTCCATTGTGTCCTGTTAAAATTCAAATTCTCGTTTAAATCTAATAAAGAAAGATCATTTCTAATATTTTCTAACCAAGTCTTCTTAGGTCTACCTCTACCTTTCTTAACATAAGTCAAATCTAATACCTCTACTTTCCAAACTTGGTCATCGTAAGGCCGCCGTTTTATGTGACCAAACCATCTAAGACGACTCTCTCTAATCTTATCTTCCACTGGAGCTACTCCAACCTTTTCAAGCCTTTGTAGAAAATAGCCAATCCAAATAGAAACGACTAGACACTAAGGATAGACAGAGCTTTATGGGATTATATGATCGCTTTCAAGACACCCATAGGAATGTCTTCCTAGAAATTAGTATATGGGAAAAGTTTTCATTTACTCATTGAGTTAGAATATAAGGTTTCTTAAGTAGCAAAGAAGATGGACTATAATTTGAAGGATGCAAAAGAAAAAAGGTTACTACAATTAAATGAACTGAATGAGTTTAGATTGAAAGCTTATGAAAATACTAGAATGTATAAGAAACAAATTAAGAAATAGTATGATCGTAAGCTAATTAAGAGCGAATTTGCTCATGGATGGGAAGTGATTTTATTTAATACAAGATTGAAATTATTTCCTGAAAAGGTGAAGTCCAAGTGATTATGACCATTTACTGTAATCAAAGAGTATCCTTATGGTGCAATTGAAATCAAGGATAGGAAAACTACCCAAGCACTCAAAGCGAATGGAATAATACTTGAGCTTAATCTAGGAGGAGAGATAAACTGCCTTAGGATGACCCTAGAGTTAGCTCAGCCCTAAAGTAAAGTTTAGCATAGTCAGTCAAAAGACTATAAACCAAATGCTACTTGGGAAACATTCCAAGAACATATGTTATGTGCTTGTGATTTATGTAAGTTTATGGACTTGTGAGTGTATATGTTGTGCTATTATATATATAGGAAGAAGCACCTAGAAAAATTCTATTTGTATAAGAATCCTGTGCAACGTCGCAACATTCATCATTACAGCGCCACAACATTGTCCGATCAATATGAAATTGATATTTGCCTAAAACATGGCAATGCCATACATCTTAGAGTCACAACATTAGTATATACATTCATTGAATCTGGTGAAGCATCACGATGCTGCATTTTACAACACAATAGTTTTATGACGTGTTTTAAACGTTGTGGTACTAACCAGTCAAAAACTGTCATTGTAGAATCCCAAAGTGAAGTGTCTCAATGCTATTTAACCTAGTGCCACAATGCTATAATGACATTTGACAGAATTTAAGTGAGAATTGAAATTGGGATTTTGACTAGTTAGGAGGAAATTATTGAGATAGTCTCACAGCACTGCCTTGTGCAACATCACGACATTGCAACTTATTATATATAGGGGCTAAGGGGTTCATATTTCACTGCACTTCGAAAGCTCTTAAGCTTTGAGCATGTTAATACTGTCTCTCAATCAAATAGCACATAAGATGAGCATCTCAAAGAAGAGGAGGTCATATTCCTCAAGAAAATCTCAAAAAGGAGGCCAATGTAAAGAAAATTCATTACAGTACTATACAACACAATGTCACAGCACTTTGGGCATAAATATAATCTCAAATAAAGAGCTCAATGCCACAGCACCATAGGAAAGAACTTTAGGGCTAAAGACAAAGAAGACGATGCCGCAACGACACACATCTGGCACCGCAGCACTGAAATCAAATGCTATAGCACTGAAATAAAATGCCATAGCACTAGACCTTACAACATCGCGGTGCTCTGAAGGATTAAATATAAGATTCAAGATAAAGAGCTTGGCGCCGCAACACCCGATCTCCCAGCAACGAAGCACCAAATCGCTAGGAGAAGCACTACAACACCAAACCACCTCAGCATTGTGGCAGTGTAGGAATTAGCTGTTAAATTCCCAAGAGAAGCAATGATTTCACTGAGAGCACCGAAGTGCTACTAATTCAATGTTGTGGGCCTAACTGATCAAAATTTTAGTTAGTTTGGAATAAGTATAAATAAGAAATTCACTTGAGTAAGAGGACTTCAGGAAAAAATTTTGCCGAGACTTCTAGATAGAGTTTGAAAGGGTTTCTTCCTTTCTCTTTTAATACTTTCTTCTAGTGTGTGAGTGTGCTTATAAGTGTATTGTGTGTTGGAAGAATGATCAGAAGCAAATTCTTGGAGGAGAGTGAGTCTTGAATACAATGATGGTTTTGGTTTGATCTTTCCAACTTTGTATACTTTCGTTTTGACTTGCCATAACAATACTGAATTTTGTTTTGTTGAATATGCAACATAATGGCTAATCTCTTCTTTTTCTGAACATATGATTTGATATTCGTGTTACATGTAATATATTAGATTTATATTCTTCATTGCAAGTAATTGTTTCCTATTTCCCCAATCTTTATTTAGTTGTGTCTTGGTCATTCACAAACTTAAAATTTAGTGTGATCTATGTACTCGACGGAGGCATTATGGAACAACCAAAGAAACTTGAACAGAATTCTGAAAATATAGTTATCTGAATTTTTGGAGTTTTGAAATCATTAAGGAGATATGGTGCATGCAGTAAATCAAGTAATTATCATAGAGTATGTCTAATCATAACTTTATTAGAATTCCAAGGAGCTTGATAGAGATGAAGAATTAATAATGCTTTTATTCACAATTAAAATTTTGTAGACCAAATCTATATGCCCAAAGTTACAACATCAATCATCAATTTAGATTCACGATAAAATTAGGAAATCATTAAAAACCACTTTAGTTTTATTTATTCTTGCCGAATATAAAACAAATATTAAACTTGTAAGATAAATTAAGTGATCTACAAAATTAGTAATTAACTTGTAAGGATAGCAATTGATTCCTCATGAGAAAGATTTTTTCTTATCACTTTATTACTTAAAACGGCACGTGCACTTGAGTGTCACCATAATAGCTGGCCAGCAATCTATGCTGATAGCAAGTTAGGTGGGTAGCTGCAGGCAATAACTGGTGGCAGCGATGGGCAATGACTAGTGGCACTTCACAAGCGCTATATTTGGAATTCATCCAAATTAGAAAATTCCAAATATATTGAATATAAACTAAAAAAAATTGTAAAAATATTGAAATTTTACACTGCGTTTGCTTTTCTTCCAACTAAACACAAAAAGTTTCAAAAGTCTTGCATTTGAATTGCTTTATACTAGTATTGCGTACAACCAAACAACTCCTAAATCTATTTAAAACATAGCAGATGTAGAACCAAAGATTAAATTAACTCTGCCAGAAGAAGTGAAATATCAAAAACGTTTAATCCATAACTTTTAAATGAGAATCAAAATGGCTGATGATCTTCACAAAGCAATTTTTTAAAAAAGAGTTTCTTTATCAATGTTAAATTATAAGGTGATATCAATGCATATCACAAAATTCTTACGTATTAACATTTCTAACACCTAAATCTTTATATTTATTTATAAGTCACTTTTGTTTCCAAAACATATCAAAGTATATACATGAAAATATGTGTTTTATTTTAAATAAATTATTAAAAGTGGTATTTGTATGTGATATAGAGATTGAAGTATTATGCAAGTAAATATAAAGATTGAGGCATCAGACATGAGAATACAAAAACATTTTGTGGTAGTCATTTAGATCCCCCAATATTATACTTGACAGTAACATAGGATGTTCCATTCTAATAAGAACCTAGAACTTTAATGAAAAGAGACCAAATTCATTAAACCGGTAATACACAACATAAATCCAAACCTAATGATAAAATTATTGTATTTCATCTCATGTATAAAAGCGAACTGGAACCATTGCCATTCCACCAAACAACAACTAGATAAACTGATCCATTAACAGTTGAAGTAAAATTGCTTTGAAAATCACTGAGAAGAAAGCACAAGATGAAAAATATTAAATTATTCTCAAACATTCAAGCTAGCTTTCAACCTCAGGTACCTTTTCATCATTGCTCAACCCAACTACATTTTCCAGCTTCATCCAACTACCTGAAAAATCTTCAGGGAACTTCTTTCTCAGACCAGTAACCACCCTCTTTGCCGCCCTGATCTTGGAATCCTTCATCAACCCCTTCACCAGCGCCATCACGGAACCAAGATCCGGAACCCTCCTATGCTTCACACTATCCTCAAAAACCTCAAGTCCGCCCACAAAATCATTATTCTTGCAAAGGGAATAAAGCAAATTTTTATAAGTGGCCGCATTGGGCTCACATCCCTTCTGTCCAAGCTCCCTGTATACCCTCTTCGCATCATCTACCCGCCCATGTTTGCAATAACAAGTCATCAAGTAATTATAAGTGAATATATCAGGTCCCATCCCATCAGCCTTCATCTCTTCGATCAGCCCAAGCACATCATCCGGCCCCCCATTTACCGCCCAGTACATAGCCCTAACATTATAGGCAGCCACGTCTGGTGCAACTCCTTTGGCGCGCATCTCCTTCCAGAGTCTGTCGGCCTCCTCAGGCTTTCCTTCCTTGTATAGGGAATCCATAATGGTTGTGTAGGATATCGCGGTGATCTCTATCCTTTTGTTATCCATCTCTTTGAGGACAGAAAGGGCTTTAGAGGAGTCACGGGCGAGGCAAAGAGATTTGATAAGGATGCCATAGGAGACTTTGTCAGGGGAGAGAGAGTGGCAGCGGGATAGGTTAGAGAAGAGGTCAGGGACACGGGTGGAAAGGGTTTTAGAGTGGTTGCAAGCGGAGAGAAGGGCGTTTAAAGAGAGAATGGTACGAGAGGAGCCGAGGCGAGGGAGCTCGTCAAGGGTGCGGACGGCGTGGTCCAGCATACCAGCGGATGCGTAAGCAGTGATGAAGGAGGCGAGGTAGGGTTCGCGGGATGAGGAGTCAGCCGGAAGATTTAGCTTGCGGGGTTCAAGAAGGGCTTCGATGTCCGTGAAACGCTGGAATTTGGCCAGCCGACGAACCTCCGGGTCGAAGGCGTGACCACCTGCTTCGAATGTGGATGCAGAGGAGAACTGCAGGAGTTGGTGGAGGCGAGCAGAGCGGGAACGGCGAGCTGAGACCAGCGCCATTTTTTCCAGATTGCCGAAGAGTGTAATAATGCACGTCCGTGTGTGTGTGAGGGGTGAGAAAGGCGGAAACTGCAGACTGCAGAGTTTAGCAATGATTTTAGGGTTTAAAAGGTAAGTTTTTTTTTTTTTGAAGAAGCAAAATCAGAATTTGTATTAATAGAGAAAAAGAAACAGAAATAACTATAAAGTATTACCAGCAGATTTCTTCTTTAAAATATCTATAAAAGAAAGAGGAATCTTACTCATAATAATATCATCCTAATAGAACGAATTAAAAATAGCAAAGTTAGCGCATAAATCAGCCAACTTATTACATTTCCTTTCTATACAATTGAAAATGATAAAATCAAAATTCTTGATGAATGAACACCCCTCCAATCCGCTCTTTCTCCACGCCTCCTTCAATAACATGATGATATTGGCATTGTCACCTTCAACTATAAGGCCCTTATAATCAAACATCCAATCTTTTATTACAAATTCAATTGAACGGACTGCAAGTAGTTCTAATTGTGCGATGTCCCAATGCACTCCAGAATACCCAAAAGCTGAAAGAAATCTGCCTCTATGATTACGAAAAGCTCCACCTATACCGGCTCTATAGGAAGATAATAGAGTTGGATCCACATTCACCTTGATCCAATCGGGTGGAGGAGGGTGCCAACAATTTCCAGACAGCAAACGCTAATTAGCATCCAACCGGCCCGAGCTAAAACAATTAAATTCAGAGGAGGTTGCTGCATAGCTGACAGATTCCACAGCAATCAATAATGAAGACCCCTCACATCTCCCATGTACAACTTCGTTCCTTGCCTTCCATGAAAAATAAACCACATTATAGAACAACTTCACCAACGAACCATTCTGTATAGTCAGCCACCTACTTCTTTCTTCCAATGGGTTAGAATCATAAATACAAAAGCCCCAGTTGTTTAAATGCACCAGCACCTCCTTGAGCTTCCTACATTTGGACACCACATGATCAATATCTTCCACATCATGACAGCCTCTCGGACATGTATCAATCGATATCAACCTTCTATAAGGAAGGAACTTGAAAGTTGATGAAGCTTTATTAAATATTCTCCACCAGAAATTCTCAACTTGAGAATTCAACTTTGCCTTCTTTAACCAACACCAAACTTTTGTTCCTTCGAAATATCCCTCCACTGCAGCAGCCGCCAAAGCGGAAATTTATTTACCGGAGTGCTTCTGAATAAGTTCCAACTGGTCTTCATGTAAGTTAGGTTCAATCTTAACTTGACTGATTAACTCCACAAGGTCCACCCCAAAACATTCTTGTAGCACAGAGATATTCCACCTGCCATTGGAGATAAACATGCTCACCGTCCCAGCATTGCTATTAAGAGCCTTGACAAATGTTGGCCACCTGCTAATGTTTTTATCCCAGATCCAGGTATCTTTCAAGGTATCAATGCCTTCCCCATTTGCAATGCACCATCTCACAATGGGTTTGAGAAACTTTCTGCCATTAGTAATCAGTTTCCAAGCAGTTGATCCCAAATTCCTCCCGCCTACAAATTCCCAAATGGAGCCATACTTCGGGTAAAGAACTTTATGCAGTAAGGATTCCTTATTTTGAACATACCTCCAAGCAAGCTTAGTTCTAAGAGGACCAATTCTACTAGCACTTGAATGCAATCCACATCCCCCACTTTCTACTGGCCTACACATTGTTTCCCAACTCACATAATGAAGACCAGCCCCTCCATTCATCTTATTGTAGATGAAGCTCCTACCGAGCTTATCAGTCTCATTTAATACTCCCAAAGGAATCAGAGAAAGAGTATAATGGAAGGTAGGATAAGAGAGTAATACCGTTTTCACCAAAGTGATCCTTCCCGCCAATGAAATGAATTTTCCACCCCAAGTGTTCAGCTTTCTTAAAACATTGTCAGTGATGAATTGAAAATCAGTTTTTGAAAGCCTTCTCAAAGCCATTTTGACACCTAAGTATTTGAACTCCTTAACTCTCTTGAAGCCCATGATGTTGGAAATAGCTCTCCTTCTTCTCCTTTTAACTGCTTTTCCAAAGAGGATCCCACATTTTTTGACATTAATTTTTTGACCAGTCCAAATACAAAACTTCTTCAAAATACATTTGATCTCTTTCACCTTATCAAGTTTTGCTTCAGAAAAAATTAAAACATCATCTGCATAAAGCAGATGCAAAATTCTCAGACCATACGGGCTAACCTGGATACCAAGAGAGTCCTTTGAACTGAAAGCGTTAGACAGGAGTTAAGAACAAAGAATGAATAAATAAGGAGACAACGGGCATCCCTGCCTGAACCCACTTTTAGCAAAAATCCAATGAGAAGGATTATCATTGATTAATAAAGAAATAGAAGGGTGCTGAACACAATCCATTATAAGTTTTGAAAACAAAGAAGGAAATCCAAAATAATCCAATGCCTTGCAAAAAGTCGGCCAACCCATGGAGTCATATGTCTGTTCAATGCCAATTTCAAAGGAGACTAAACCCTTTGAAGCTTTAGAATACCTGAACTTATGAAACACCTCTTGAGCTAAAAGAACATGATCATAAAGAGATCTACCTTTCAGAAATGCTGCCTGCTCCTTAGAAATCAATTTAGGGATAACACAAGCCAATCTATTTAACAAAACCTTGGCAGCAATCTTATAAATAGTATTACATAAGCTTATAGGCCTGAAATCAGAGAGAGATAAAGGGTTAGTCACCTTAGGAATCAATACAATGAGTGTCTCCTTCCAAACATCACTCATTCCAGACATGCTGAAGAAGCTATTCAACGCCTTCCAGAAATCCTCCTTAATAATGGACCAGTAGCTCTAGATGAATAAATAGGTAATACCATCTTTCCCAGGGGAAATGAAACCCTCGGCCTGGTTGATTACTGCCTCTACTTCTTATACAGAGAACTCCTTATTCAAGAGCTCTAAGTCATCAGCCTGAAGTCTTCTCCACGGGGCAGGCCAGCCATCCATCTCGCAACTTCTTTCACACCATTTTTTTTAAAGAACTGAACCAGAATAGCTTTTACTCGGTTTGGATGCTCCACCATACATCCTTCTTCATTTTTCAAACTAAAAATGAAGTTAGAGTTCCTCCTTGCACTAGCAAATGCCTGAAAGAATCTAGAGTTACAATCGCCATCCACCATCCACCTAACCTTCGCACGTTGTCGCCACCAGGTGTTGGGCCTAGCTAGGATGGAATTCAACTCATTGACCTTTACCTTCAGGTTCCACATCTCATCAATTGAAAGTGACCAATTTTAGCTTCTAAAGTTTGGAGCTCCAGTATTTCCGTCTTCAGAACCTCCTTCTGCTTATTAAGGATCATAAATTTTGCTTTACTCCAGTAAAACAATGCCTTCAACGCTCTTTTCAATTTATAATTAAGAATTTGAGAGGAATTTCCAGCTGCTTCTCTTTTCCAAGACTTCTTCACCACTACAGCCGATGCCGGGTAGGAGGCCCAAACATCTTCAAACTTAAAAGGTCTTTTACGCATAGAGACAATTTCCACCAGATTTAACAAAATGGGGCAGTGATCCGAAGCCACTCTAGGAAGATGTCTAAGCACCATACGATGAGGCAAATTTAAGGCTGTCGAGTTCACAAAGCACCTGTCCAGTCTCTCCAGTATCCGATCAGCTCTAGACTTGTTATTGCACCATGTAAATTTAGGCCCAATACACCCAACCTCATGGAGATCATTGTTGGTTAAGAAAGCCTTCATTTCCTTAGGACCCTGAGAAAACATGAATCTCCTTCCGCCTCTCTTGTCTTCCTTGGCTAATAAGCAGTTAAAATCACCACCCAAAACCAATGGAAAATCAATTCCAGACAAAACCTCTAACTTTTCCCACATACTCCTTCTCTTGGAAACATCCTTGTTGCCATAGATGGTAGCAACTCTCCATCTACCTTTATTAAGAACATCTAGATCCCCAACAACCATCTGAGTAGAGGAATCCAACACCCTGAAGGAAGCCATACTACTCTTCCACATCACTAAAATACCGCCAGACAAGCCCACCGAAGGGACATGAAAGAAATCCCAGCCATTACCAATCAGAGAAATGGCATCCCTATCACCAGAAGACTTCAACTTAGTTTCCAACAACCCTACAAAAAATACCCCATGCTCCTTCACCACCTCTTTTAGATATAGAGAAGCCTTGACTTTCCTAGCTCCTCTACAATTCCAAAACAATATAGAAAACATTATTGGAAATGAGGGGAAACTCCCCCACATTTTCCCTTCAAATCACTCTCCAACTGCCGGCTTCTAGGTGCCACATTCGTAGGACCCAGCCCTCTTAATTGTTTCACCCCTTTCTTTTTAACAACAGAGGAACCATCTTCCATCATCCCCAATTCAACCTTCAAAACACTGTTTGGCTTTCCAACCCATCAATCTCCCACCCTTCTATATCAACAATAGGAGCAGAATTAACAACCATATCAACAATCTCCCCTTCCTCAACAAATGCATCTAATACTTGAAATTTATTAACAACATTAAGAATAGCAGAAGAGTTAGTAACCATACCCTCCATCACTGCCACCTTCGGTAGTTGTTCCAGGATTTCACCAGATTGAACTACCTCCACAGTATGACCATCAGGTAATGAATTTGAAACATTCCCTCCCATCTCTTGTACTACATTAGAATGGACATCTGTAGCAGCAACCAATTCCTTCTCAACAACTGTGATCCCCAATCCTGCTACCTCCTTCACAGCTTCCTCTTTCAAGGAATGTGGATTTGTAATTCTACTTCTCTGCCTTCTCTTCCCATAATTGACATAGACCCAAGGTCATAACCATCTCTCTTGATGACAGTAGAACCACCCAATCTTCGATCAGATACGTCCGACTCCACCTTCCCAGCTAAGACTTCTTAGTGCACCTGAAGTTGGGAAGCCTCAAAGCCTTCATTTAAGCAATTTTCTTTAAGGTGTCCTATCTTCCCACAACTGAAACAAAAAGTAGGCAACCTCTCATATTCAATACTTTGATAGAATTTACCTAAGCTACCTTCCACCCAAACTCCCAAAGGTAGTTGGTTGTCAAGCTTGACCTGCACACAAACTCTTGCAAATTCTCTCCTCCCCATTAGAACATATTAGCATCAATAAGATAAGGGGATCCTACCATGGAAGCAATCTTACTCACATTAATTTCATCCCAACATTGAAGTGGTATATTAGGCATACGGATCCAGATAGGCACGATAAGCCCTTTGAATGAAGATGGTGAAAAGGAAGGTGACCAACGATCCATTCCAATTATATTACCATTGACATACCACGATCCACTTGATAACACCAACTCCATAGGCTCCGGCTCATCAAAGGCACAAAGAACCCACCCCAAACCAAGTAAGGTCAAATGAAATTTACTAAAGGAGGTCCATTGTCTCCTTAACTCCAAGCTAATGACATGAAAGGGCACATTATCACCAAATACCTTGATGACCAGCGATTTCTTCAATTTGTTTGAATTATCCAATTCATTCTGAACATGCAATTTAACTATAGATATGCAACTGCAACTCTAATATTTGCTTTCTTATTCCAAGCATTCAATGAACAAAGGCCTTCTTAGGAGAAGGAGCATTCAGTTGTCCCTGAGAACTACAATTGCCCAAATCACCTGAAACACAGCAACGGACCTTCTCCATGCCAGCACCTGAAAAGAATCCACGATCAACTGTATTTTCAACATCCAAAATTTTCCTTTCTGGCATCAACTCTATAACACAATCAGTATTAGCAACCACAGCCTCTACATCCCCAACAGATCCACATCCTCCTTGGATTGTATCAACTAAATCGCTCCACCTAGGCTTCGAGCCGGAAGAGGAAGCTGCATCAGAACCGTTCCTGATTCCACAAATTACCTTTTGGGAAATAGCTTTTTCCATAGGGACAGTGACCACATCAGCGGCTACCACACTCTTGCCTTTCCCAATAACTTCAACTGGTTTATTCGAAATCAATAATCTGCCTTCATTAATAACCAAAGAATGATCATTCTTAACCCTAGCTTTCACATCAAGAAGGAGATCAGAATCCCCAAATGCAGGCGGAGAAAAGCCCGCCGATAGCCTGGCAAAATTCTGAGCTGAAGAGGAGGTGCGCCTGACGTCGAAGGTGACGGCAGCCGACTGAAGCCGGCGGCCGTCTGCCGTCATTAGAACCGGCTGAGAACGCACAAAAAAAATGAAATTCAAAAACCAGTTACTCCCCACTAAACGTAAGTTCAGATGACATTTTAGTGGGCGGTTCGACCCAAGCTAATGGCCATTGGCGTCCCCTCCATATTTTATTTTTAGTGATTTGTACTTAAAAATATATTTTTAAAAATTTTTAATCTTAGTATTTCACAAATGAAAATTTTTTAGGGACTTTACCTACATAGTGACAAACAATGGGAAGCAAAGGCGATTATTGAGGCGATTCTTGAGTGCTCCTCTAAGGGTTTCATTATAAACCCTATCTTTTGTGATTTCTTCTCTTTGTCTCACCGGGAGAATTTGTGTCTTTGATTTCTCCTTTTGTTATCTCCTTTCTTCCTTTTTTGATGGATCTATTGGAAGATTTTCCTCCTTCGAAATCCTTATCTAATATGGGTATCTCACCCGTGAAGATGCTGGAAGTTTCAAATAGTTGGTTAGGGCAAATTTCTTCTCGTTGAACTTATGCGAAAGAATTCTCGATTTCATTCATGCCTTTGAAGGATAACTTGGTGATGTTTTTCAGATGATGATATCTAGAAGGTTTTCAAAAATTGGGAATTAGCTCTGGTTGGATACTCCTTAGGTAAGAGACCTTTATTTGAGGCCCTACATTCGGTTATGATGACAGCTTGGAAGTTTAAAGGTCCGTTCTCTATTTTGTCCTTAAATAATGGTTTCTTCTTGATGAAATTCTCTTATCCAAAAGACTATGATCTTGTCTAGATAAGAGGACTGTGGTTCTTTTTTGGTAGACCATTTATTATTAAAAAATGGTCTCCTCTTTTTAGCCAAAAGAGGGAGGAATTTTTGTCGATTCCTCTTTGGATTAAAATCATGGTTCTTCCTTTGGTTTGTTGGGCCCCTGAAGGAATTTATAAGATTTCTAGTTTAATCAGTGTTCTGATAGTGGTTGATGCACTTACTGTGGAACAATTATGTCTCACATTTGCTCGGATATGCGTGTTGGTTAATAAGGAATCCCCTATTCCTAATGAGATTAATGTTTCTATTACTAGTACTATAATTAGTTTAAAAGTGATTTATGGATGGAAACTGACTTCTTGTTTGGGATGTGGCTTGATTGTTCATCCCTCTTCTCTTTGTTCTTCTCAACCTAAGATTTCCCCTGTGGATCAAAAGAAAGAAAAATAAGTCAAGGAAAAAGAGGTTGATCAACCTCGTGATGGAAGTAGAAGTAGGGTTTCTTGAAAGTCTTTTGCTAATATTCCCGTTGAGAATAAATTGATTAGGAATAGAAGTAGAAGTTGGGTGGTTAGGCATGACTCGTATAGTCTTCCTGATTTTTTTATTATTCTTTTTACAATAAACTAGTAAGTAACAAGACAAATGGAATAGATTCTTTGGTTGTTCTAATTTTAGCTGTGGAAGCAGTTAATACTATTATTCTTAATTTGAATTTTCCTACTGAGGTTCTGCCTTCTGACATTTATGTTTCTGGTATTGTATCAATAATGATAAATTTGATTTGCATAATAATAATAATTTTCTTGTTTTGTAATCCAAAGTGTCAAATGATCTTTTGAATCAAGGTGATTGTTCTCATCATCTCTATTAAAAGATAATTTAAATAAGGTTTTAAATGATTATGATACTAATAATCAAATAATTATAAGACCACCCATGGCTTTAGGTAAGGGGACAAGAGACTAAAAATGCGAGGAAGGCTACAAACTATTCTTCTAAATAATCATGTTTTTTTTCAAATATTGCGTCCTGGAATGTTAGAGTTTTAATAGTCTTGATAAAGTTACTTCTTGTAAGAATCTTGTGAGTTCTCATAATGTGGATTTTATTTGTATCCTTGAAGCTAAAATTAATTTGACTTTGGTAGAGGATCCTTGGTTCTCTACTTGGCATAGGATTTTTCATAATGAAGGAAGTTGTAATAGCTTTAATTTTTCTAATCCTGGGAGAATTTGGATTAAATGGAATGCTTCTTGCTTTTCTTTTTCTCTTATTTTTTCAACTAACTAGTTGATTCATGGTTGTTTAAAAGTGAGTTCTGCTTACTTCTTTTATATCATTGTGGCCTATGCTTCAAATAATCAGGTTGATAGGCTGACTTTGTGGAAAGATATTCTTAATCTATCCACAAATATCTATTCTCCTTGGGTGCTTCTTAGCAATTTCAATTGTTGTAGATTTTCTAATGAAAAATATAGAGGTAATTTTCTTCCTAATAATAAGTTGTGTGATTTTAATAATCTCATTTTTAATATAGGAGTTCTAGATCTTTCTTCTAATAGGCATTTTTACACTTGGCTCAATCAAACAAATGATTGTCCAATTCACATTAAGCTTAACAGGATTATGGTGAATAAGTATTAGTTGGATGAACTTCCTACTTCTTACTATAAGGTGGTTGAGCCTAGGTTCTCTGATCATAACCCGCTAATTCTTTTTAATAGTAAAAATTTTAATATGAAGCATCATTTCATTTTAAAAATTATTGGTGTTATAATCCTACTTTTTGGGATTTACTTATTGATGATTTTATTTTGCCTTCTTCTAGTAGTCTGATTTGTGATCTTTATAACATATTGAATAAGCTTAAAGGATATATTAAAGATTAATGGGTTTCTTCTAACTTTATTTCTAGTAAATTGGCTAGAATACAGTTGGTTCAAAAAAGGCTACTATAGGATATTCAAAATAATGATATGAATGTTAAGCTGAACTCAAATTTAAAAGCGATTAATGCTCATTTGGTTCATTACCAATCTCTTTGGTCTTCTTGGCTTATTCAGAGATCAAAAGCTAGATGGCTTTCTAATGGTTAAGATGATTTGGGTTTTTTATATTTTAAGATTCATAGTAGACATAATAGAAATTTTATTTAAGTTATTTCTTCTTCAGATGGTTTGATTTTTTATATTAAGGTTATTTTTGACGCCTTTATTATGCATTTTAAAAAATTTTAAACTCTCTTACCCTCCTTTTGCTTCTAACTTTTCTATTCTGATGGGTAATTATATTCCTAATTTGGCTATTTCAAGTCTTTTGACTCCTATCTTTTTGGATGAAATTAGAATAGTTATTTTCTCGGCTCCCTCTTCTTTTGCTTATGGGTCGGATGGTTATACTTTTGAATTTTTTTAAAAAGCATGGGTTATTGTTGGTCCTTCATTTAGTAAGGCTATTTTACATTATTTTTCCTTTGGTAAACTGCTTAGAGCTGCCAATGCTAATGCTATTATTCTTATTCCAAAATGTCCTCATGTTTTAAAGATTTCATATTTTATGCCTATTTCTTTATTTCTTTATGTAATATTTTTTATAAAATAGTGGAAAAAATTATGGCTAATAGAATACAAATTCTTATGCCTTATATTATTCATCCTAGTTAGTCTAGGTTTATCAAAAAGAGAATTTCAATGGATAATATTTTATTAGCTTCTGAATTATTGAGGGACTTTAACTTTGGAAAATTTCAATATTTTTTAGCTAAGCTAGATATTCAGAAAGCTTTTGATATTATTTCTAGAGTTTTTGTTTTAACTAGAATGGCTCAAAAAGATTTTCCAGAAAATTTATAGGTTGGATTAAAAGTTGTATTGAGGAATCCTTTTTCTCTATTGCTCTAAATGGTTCTTTGAAAGGTTTCTTTAAATCTTCCTCTGGTCTTCATTAAGGTTATCCTTTATCTCCTTACATATTTTGCATTGTGATGGATGCTTTGTCAAACTTGATCCATAATAGTTCCCCTGGATCACATTTTGATGGCTTAAAAGTTGGTGATATGTATATTTTGCATTTACTTTATACAGATGATGTTCTTGTTTTTGGTAAAGAGTTAGTTAATAATTCTATGAAGTTAAAGAACATTTTGGGTTATTTCTCTAAATGTTATGGGCATTTTGTTAATCATAATAAAAGTATGGCTCTATTATCAATGGATACTATTGAGAAGGAAAATATTTGTTATGTCTTAAGTATTTCTAATTCCCATATGGGTATGAATTATCTAGGTCTTCCTATTTCTATTAAAAGGCTCACCAGTTCGGACTTTCAACCTTTGCTTAATAAGGTCATGGATTTTCTTTCGGGTTGGAAGGCTAAGATTCTTTCTTTTGCTAGAAGAGTACAATATCTTAAATTTTCTATCTCTAATTATATTGCTTATTGGATAAGAAGTATGATTATTCTTAAATTCTATCTTAAATTCATTAGAAAAGCTTATTCTATCTTTCTTTTTCATGGCAATATTTATTCTAAGAAGATGCCTGTTATTACTTGGAAAGATGTTTGTAAGCCAAAATATTTTGGGGGTTTAGGAATTCCTGACCTCAATGCTCTTAATTATGCTTTTAATTATTCTATTATTTGGAGAATCTTATATAGGAACAACTTATTGGCTAGTTGGGTGAAAGAAAAATATATTTCTTATTAGAAACATCCATCTTCTAAAGCCTCAATGTTCTGAAAAAATCTTTGTAAGTTGGCTAAGAATTTGAAGGATGAAATTAAGTTTATTAATATTTATGATAACTTTCTTTCATTTTATTGGGATCCTTGGTATGGTGGCCGATCTCTTCATGAATTAGTTCCCAATATCAATTCTTATTGGCATTCTATTCAAGTGAAGGATGTCATCTCGGGTGGCAGTTAGTCTTTACCAAATTTCTTGCATAATTTGTTTTCCTTAAATTCTACTAACATTCCTATTTATGATTCTTCAATTTATTGTATTGATTGGAATGGGGTGTTGTTACCTCAGTTTAAAAATTTTCATTTAGATTTTTATTCTGATCTTGCTAAGGTTAATTGGTATAATTATATTTGGCATAAGCGTTATGCTTTGCATTATTCTGGATGGCCTTATTAAATGGGCTTAAAACAACGAATATTCTTTTTAAAAGGAATTTAAATATTTCTTTAGGGTGTTTTTTGTGATTCTTCGATAGAAACTCATAATCACTTATTTTTTGAATGTGATTTTACTTTTACGATTATTTCTTTGCTCATTCCTTATTTATGTCATTTCATTCTTAGGCCTAATTTTATTCAAGTTTTAGATTTCATTTCGGGGTTAAATGTGTCTAATGGTATTAAGAATTTATTCTTTTTATCTTCTTGTTGTTCCTTGTATTTTTTGTTGAGAAATAAAATTTTCTGGTAATTGTAAGAGTTTGGATTCAATTTATCGTTTGATTAAGCAGGCCATTTTTGTAAAGATTTCTATTTGGAAATCTTTTAATGAGGTTATGATTTTTTTGTCTTAGGCTTTTTTATCTTTTGTGCCTTTTTTGTGTTTGGTTTTGGGGGGTTTTATGTTTTGGTTGGTTTTTTTATTTTGATTGGGACTATGATGAATTGGTTAAGGTGGCTCTTTTAGCTTTAGATGGTTTTTTTTTTTTTGACAACTGATTTTTATTGATCTGGATGGTCTTTTATAGTAACCAAAGTTTTTTGGAATTTTTTTCTCTAGGTTTATATGGAATTGGCAATCAATTTACCTAGATTGTTGTCTCTATATCAAACTTGGGGTGATCAAGTGTTTATTTGATATCTGAGGTGTATTGATGTTGTTGTTAACCATTTTTGAGTCCAGCTGGCTGGTGGTTTTTAGTTTTCTTTTTATTGGTCTTGCTTTATTTCTTTTTTGTTTCTTTGGCCTATTTTTTATTTTTCTTTGTGTTGTGGTGTTTTTAGTTTATTTCTTTTTTGTTCTTTTTAGTTGTGTGTCTTTCATTTTAGTTTTTATTTATCTCTTTGTGTTATTTTTCTTAACATTTTCCAGATATTATGGTGGGCTGAGCTTAAGCTTATGGATTTGGAAATCTGGATATCTTCTTTGGATATGTTTATTGATTATGGATAGTTGGCTCGATGTTTGAAGTCTTGTTCATAATCACATTTTTGGTGGGCTGAGCATAGTCCTATGGATTCTACGGATGCGGATGACTAGTTATCTGGATTGGATATGCTTGATTGATGATAGTTGGATCATCTCCTATAGACAGGTTCATATTAATGTTCTTTTGATCACTGGAGTATTGTTTTCAGATGACTGAAGGGTTGCTCTGAATTTTGTTGATCTTTTGATCATTACATTTAACTTTTTTCTCCTTTGAATTTTTGAAAGAATGTTTGTTTAAGTCTTTGATTAGATTTTTTCTAGACTTTTCATAAGTCAAGTTTTTTAGTTAGTTTCTCTTTAGTTCCTTTTTTCAAGGGTTGTAAGTTTTTCCTACTTTTCTTACAAAACTTGAATTTTTATAATTTTTTTATCATTATTTTAATGAAAATTGGGCATGTTTGCCCTTAATTTTTCAAAAAAAAAAAACCTACAGACCATTTAAAACTCACCTATTTACATTTATAACATCTAAAACTAATAATATACACTTTCCATACCCTAAAACTCTTATTCCCTCACATTATGCACTCCATTCTGTCTCTGTGGCTTACGCTCATGCCAGCTCCCATCCATTCGCATGTTTGCCTCCTTCGCCTGTTCTCCATTGATTTCTCACATGAGAACACCCTCTGATACTTATGAATGCCAATTTCTCATGAGAACACCCTCCTACTCCTCCTTCTTCGTTGTTCTATTGATCTAGTGAGTTTGGAGTGATACCCTATGTTTTTTTTTTCTTTTGTTTCTTATCATGAGATATGCTTTATTTTTTTTCTACCCTTGTGTTTGCAGATTTTTGATTTAATTGGAGTGACCTTAAGTGGTAGTTATGGTGAATGTATTTATGTTATATTTAAAATTGGGGGGTATTGGAGTAAAGTTAAAGGTGAACAAAGAAGAAGAAATGAAGGCGAAAAATAGAAAATGATGAAATTAGAGAATGATCTGATTAAATTTTTTATCCTTTGAGAGAAGGGTGAAATGATCTATCCATGGCTAATTAGGCATAAGTTTAAGTTCCACTATCATGTAAGTCCTACATCTCTCAAGGTTTGTAAGACTATTTTGAGTGATAATGAGGTGATGCAAATGATAGAATAGTGTACTAACAGTTGACATGTTGAAGTTGTAGTTACATTATAAGGAGATGCAGAGGCTGATATGATCTTAGAAGGTTTAGAGCATTGTCCTAGCACTGGCAGAGCTATTAATGTTGCTTCAAACAGCATTAACTTTAAAAAATTAATCAGTAATCAGCTTATGCCACTAATTAGTAATGATAAAATATTAGAAATTGGTGCTTATTTTCATGATTCTAGTAGTTCCTATGATCCACCGTAATATACTATTGAAGCGCATTAACGATAATTTGGAGACAATATATGGATTACCATTGCCATATATGAGACTATGTCGCTTTATAGAAGTAGCACAGGAAATAAATTTTGGTGATGTAGATTAAAACTACAAATGGTTCCTGCCTTAAGAAGTGAGCTCAGTACTAGAAATTCGGGCTCTCATATCACATACCCTTATGATGATGTTGATTACTTATTCAAGAGATTTTGTGTGAGCTTCAAAATGCATCGAAGGCTTTATTGTAGGTTGTATACCCTTATTGGCCTTGATGCTTGCCACTTAAAATTGAAGTACTTGGGTGTTCTGCTGTCAGCTAATTCACTTGATAGTTGCAACAATTTATTTACTCATACTTTTACAATATTGAGACAGAATCAAAGAATACATGGCATTGGTTTCTTTTAAATTTGGAATAATCTTTTGGATGTGTATTGGAAATAATCTTATACTCAGGAGTGTTTTAGAGAAGTTACAACATAAAAGGAGCTCCTCGTTATTAAGCAGTCTTCTTCTTTGAAGTTCAAGGTAGAAGGTCAAAATACGAGATGGGAGGAGAACATTGATATTAGGGAATGTTTATGTAATATCTGGCAAATGACTAGGTTACCATGCATTCATGCAACCGCAATAATTGGGAATAAGGAACATCCACTTTGGCATGTATATATTCATCCATACTACCATGTTAACAGGTATGAAAGCTGCATTTTGCAAAATTATAACATTCAAGTTGTGTGTTATGTAATCCTTTTTAGGTTTTGCTTTTGGCAGGTACAAACAAGCTTATGAAGGTGCAATTGCAATGCTACTTGGAAAAAGTCATTGGTGTGTAGTTGATGACCATGTCCAAGTAGGTGTGCCCAAAACTCAAAGACCCAGGGGTCGTCCAAAGAAAAGAAGATTAAAAAATTTTTTGGAGACAAAAATAAATAGAAAAGGAAGTGAACATAAGTGTGGGAGGTGCGGCTTACTTGGCCACCACAAAATAACTTGCAAGAATCCTATATGAAAATCATTGGAGAATATATGCTTTTTGGTGAATTTTGATGATTTTTTTTTGTTACAATTTTTTGGGTCATTCAACCATGTAATTCTTGTATCGTGAATATGAAGAGAACAAGTAATGTAACAGTTTCTTCACAAAGATCAATGAAATCATTTTGTATCATTTCAAAAAGCTCATATAAGAGTTCACATTACAATGATGCTTACAACTCAGGACATTATAACATCTTCATCAGTATAAGAAAATTAGTAATAAAAGTGCAGCCAAAGCTACTGATAATAACTTAATTTGAAATAAGTTGTGCTTCACGGACTTCAAATTCTCCAACGTCATCTCATCTAATGGTCTCAATATCGAATAAAGACTTATATTTGGAGATTTTTTATTGGCTTCATCAATCCACCTCAAGAAATTGCAATGTTTTTGTCCTGTTGCGAGGGTAATGATAAAATCTTTGGCTATAATTCTCACTTCCATATGTTTTAAATATAACGCAGTGTAAGTTGCAGTAACAGAGGATTTGTGGCATGTGTATGCTTGTAGAACCTATTGAATATCTATAACTCATTCTATAAAGGGAAATACTTGAAGAAAAGCAACTTTAGAACATTAACTAACAAGGAAATAAACCAAGTAAAAGCCTAAAGAAGCTATTTACTCTAACTCCATGCATCCAACAAATCATCACCAGACTCATACATAAGCCAGATTCATCTATGGAGATGAGTAGAGACTAGAGAAATAGCAACAACACTTGTTACTTTTTCTATGGTTGATCACATGGCCCTCCAATGATTCCACAGGATGAAGGTATTGGTTGAAACATAGATCATCCAGGTAGGGGACCGTCCAATATAAACCATGCAACACAAATCTACCTCTTTTTCATTATTGTCTGGATTTGCAAAACACACAAATTTTTTTATTGACTTCATAATACTTAGGTAAGCATTAAAATCCTCTAGTACTACATTATAGAATTCTTCGATGCATTAAAATCCTCCATTGCATTACATAAGCAAAAGAAAACCTCTTGATTGCATTATAGAAACAAAACTTCTTATTCCCTCAAAACTCTATTACAACATAGAATAGAGAGCATTCTCTTAAAAGACAACCAACAGACCAATCATAGTGAAATAAAGTCAACCCAATAAATACAAATCAATATGTGAAATCCAACCAATAAAGCATTCATCGCAACCAACAATCCACCACATCAGCAACTACAGTTCTCACCATAAATACCATGTTAACCAAAAAGCATAAGTTGTAGCTCAACAATGTCCAGGCATTCTCAAACAGGTAATTGACAGAGCCAAAAATAGAGCATTCTTCTTCCAAAACTAAAATAATCAATACAACTCCTATATCTGAACCGACAAGCAAAAACATTGAAGCAAGAACAAGTTCTCATTCGATAAAGAATGACATAGCTGTATAAAAATTTAGGGCATGAATCATACCAGGGCATCAATCAAAACTCACGGGACCAGTAGAATGATAAAGAAAAAGAAGCAGGAGTACCAAGTTGGAGTACTAAGGGCACGAGAAATGGGTGTTCACAAGCATTAGAGGGCATTCTCAGTTAGAAAATGGATAGAGAACAGGCGAAGGAGGAAAACCTGCAAACATATGTGAGTTGGAATGCACGTAGGTTATGGAGATAGAATGGAGTGTGGAATGTGACAGAATAAGCATTTTAGAATGTGGGAAGTGTATATTATTAGTTGTAGCAATTATATATGTAAATAGGTGAATTTTAGGTTCCATGTAGGTAAATACCCCAAAATTTTGTCTTTAATAATAGAAAAATTATAACATTTTACATGTTGAATTCAAAGATGTTTGAGAGGGATACTTGGGCTTTATGGGTATAATCTAGAAATCTATGAGAACGAAGAGAAAGAGAGTGTACACTAGTTCAAGTAAACATAATATATAAGTAGCACTAAGTGCAAAGAATGCAAATAATCCAAAAATGTTTCTTATTTATAACAATGCAAGGACTATAAGAATTACTAAATAAGTAAAATGAATAAAAAATATTGAGGCTCAACGTATGACTCTGCATACTATCTTATACACTTGTCATGCTCTGGTTGGTTGTGGCAT
Source organism: Dendrobium chrysotoxum (assembly GCA_019925795.1). Taxonomy (NCBI): domain Eukaryota; kingdom Viridiplantae; phylum Streptophyta; class Magnoliopsida; order Asparagales; family Orchidaceae; genus Dendrobium; species Dendrobium chrysotoxum. The sequence goes on along the minus strand of CM034298.1, from coordinate 43,952,655 downwards.
GTTATGATGTTCCTTGAGCTTAACCTATCTTGTTCTATATGGGTTCAGTAGTGTGTCAAGTACATATATAAAAAAAGTCAAATCCTGCTCCTCCCTACTAAGGTGATTTATTCGAGCCCCCTTTTTCCTCTTTATGTGGAGGTGGTGTTGTTCATTTTTCATCCATAATTTCATCCTCTGGTTTTCATCTCTTCGTCATATTTTGGATCTTATCAATTTTTCATTTTCTATTGCAAATTTTGTTTAATGGCAACTTTGTCATCATCAATCCCTTGGCTTGCATCAAAACCTAAAGATCATGGTAAACCAGTCATTATATCTGGTGGATCGGGTAATGGTAAGACTCGATCTTTCAAAGATGTTGTTGTGGGTGTATCTTCTTCTTCCACCATCAAATTTGATTTAGTTGAAACCTCCTTTAAAGGTTTTCCAGTTTTGAGGTTGGACGATAACGTGATATCTCAACCCTTGGCTGCTTCTTTTACCAATCTGAAACTTTCTGGATCATTTTCCATTGGTCTTTTGGATCAATGTCACATTGCGATTCAACTCTCCAATGATTTAGACTATAGCCGCATATTTTCTAGAAGAGCTTATTGCATTCAAGCTTGTCAAACGCGGTTACTCAAATGGACACCATATTTTGATGTCAAGGAAGAATCGCCTATTACACCTGTTTGGATTTCTTATTTAAATTTGAGGCTTCATTTGTTTAATTCACAAATTTTGTTTGCATCAGCTTCATTTATGGTAGACCTTTACAGATGGATTAGGCTACTACTTTTGTGTTCCGTCCATCTGTGGCTTGTGTTTTAGTGGAAATGGACATTTAAAAAAAAAACATCCTAAGGAAATTTGGCTTGGACCGGCGCATAGTGAGTACCTATAAAAAGTTGAATTAGAAAATTTGCTAGTTTTTTGTAGTCACTGTAAAATGCATATTCATTGTATCTTAGAATATTTTATTTTGCATCCTCAATTATGCAAGAAAAAAGATCCTTCTAAAGATTCTACAGGAAAAAATTCATTGGTTGATTCTTTATTTCCCGTTATTTTTAATTTAGTGTAGTAAATTAATGCCCAGTGGACATTAATTCTCAACCAGAGAACCTTTTGAAAGACCTGCATTCTACTTTGACTGTTCATAAGGAACTTGATGCCTCTATTGATTTGGAAAATGGCAGATCTGATAGTATTACAGAGGCAATCAAACCTTTAACTTTTAATGGAGTGACTAATGAATCTCCTCCTTCTATCTTAGATAAATAATGCTAAGTTTCTAATGTTGTTGAAAATATTGATGAGCAAATGGTGGCTATTTATTCTAAATATAACACTATTTTATCAACTTTTGCAATTACCTTGTACTTTAAATAAAAACCTGTCTAATTTTGATTTAATTAGGAACAATACTAATGTGTTAATATAGTTTCATCTCATCCATTTGTGAATAAGTAGGAAAATATGGTAGAAGGGATTATGAAAGAAGGAGAAATTAGTTAGGATGATAAGGCCGCATGTGCTATTACTCATGACAAGGATTTGAGTAATGTTAGTAAGGCTTCTACTACTTTCTCTTAAAATGCTAATAATATTAATGATTGTGAGAGTTCTGATACTAGCTTGTTGAATAATGGTAATGATTTCATTAAAGTGCAAGGTAGAAAGAATAAGAAAAATAACAATACCATATTACAATCTCCTAGGAGTACTCGTTCTTAAACTCATAACTTGCAATTTAATGTTTAAGTCTCTTATTTGGAATGTTAGGGGCATTGGTTATCTTTCCATAGAATTAGAGTTAAGAACTTATGTCATATTCATAATGTTTATATTTTAGTTTTTCTTGAACCTTTTATTTCTTCTACTAAGTTGGATTCCACTGCTTCATTTTTGGGTTTCAATCATGCTTTTTCTAATGTGTCTAATAAAATTTAGATATTCTGGAAAGGCTAAGTCTCTATTGAGGTTGTTGGTGATTTTACTCAAGCGGTTCATAACAATATTGAATTGTGGCAGTTTAATTGTTAAGCTTCTTTAGTGTATGCTACTTCATCTCGTATATTGTAACTTAAAAATCAAGATTGAGTTTTATGTTATGTGATTTTTTGATGATAACAAAATATTATTATTTTGATATTATTATTATTATTATTTCTCCTAATATATATTGGATATATTTCTATTTATTTTTGTGTGTACTAATATTTCAGGGAAATCATACTCCAAACTATTGAAGTCTTCAAGATAAAGTAGAATAGGATTTCATGTAATAAAGTTAGTAAATCTTTATTTTTTATTTTCTTGAGTCTGAGAGAGTGTGATTATAATTGAGTAACTGTGCACACACATAGGGGGAGAAAGTTAAAATTAAAATTATAAATTATTTTACCCTATTCATATTGTACGATGTCAGTTCGTATAGATGACTAATATAGTACGAAATAAGTTTCATACCAGATCATCCAAACGAACTTGAACTATTCATATAAATGATATGAAAATCATACATATGAGTGACAGTGTACAACATAAGGTTCGTACCAGATCATCTAAATGAACACGAACTATTCATATAGATGATATGAAAATCATACAGACGACTAGTAGTGTATGAAATAAGATTTGTACCAGATCATCCCATGATTTTAAACTATTTATACAGATGATCCACGATCACACTATACGATCTAACGATGTTTCGCTTGAAAAGTTAAGTATATGGATGATTTTTCTTTAAGTTTCTATATAATGAGTCTTAGAAACTGACTTAATATCTATTTGCTGCGAATTTCTCTTAAGAGTGAAAAAGGAGAGTGTTTGGGAGTGGAGAGTGAGAGATCTTGTAAGAGAAAATTGTGAGGGATTCACAAGATTGCCCAAAGGTGAGGATCTCTTATTTGTCTTCTTCAAACTTCTGCCCTACTTCTTTGAAGACTCTTGAGAGAAGATCTCCAAAGTAGATCAGGTACTCTACCTTCACCAAGAAGGTAAAAAAGGATGTCAAGGTTATCTGCCTTCACCAGGAGGGTGAAAAGGATGACGGATCTTTGCCTTCACCAGGAGCTTGAAAAAAGATGATAATTCTCAGTCTTCACTAGGAGGGTGAAAAAGGATGACGGTTCTTTACCACATCGGGTTGGTTGAAGAGAGTTTGAAAGGGCTTCTCCACCTTACTGTTGGGACAAAATGAGAGTAACTTTGATTTAGTGTAATACTCGGAGAAGGAGTCTCCAGGGAGTGGACGTAGGTCATGTTTGGACCGAACCACTATAAAATTTGGTATTCTTCTATTCACTTTAATTTTTCTTTATTTTTATTTTTCCACACTTTAAATTTTTGTGATTGAAAAATCTTTTGTGATAATCATATCTAAACAACTACATTTTATAAGGACCATTGATTAAGTTTTTTAGAAATGATTTTCAAAAATCTAAGAAATTTTTTAAATTACCAATTTACCCCCCTCTTAGTTAGCATTGGGACAGTTCTATAAGGTCTAACAACCTACACAAACTTTTAAGTGGTATAATAGATATATTTCAAAAATTAAGGTTTATACTACTTTTTAAAAAATGATCATGGCTAATTTTGGAAACCAAAATACTGCTGAAGGATATTAGATCACTAGACCACCTTTATTCGATAACATTCCGTTTGATTTTTGGAGAACTCGCATGTCTACTTTTCTGTAATCACTTGACTATCACATGTGGATGTTAATACAAGAAGGCTATACTGCTCCTACTAGACTTATTGATGGCATTAGAGTTGAAACACCATTCACTGATTGGACATTAGTAGAAAAAGACTTAGCATGATTAAATGCCAAATATTTAAATAGTTTTTTTGTGCCTTGAAATCTATGGATTACATGCGTGTTTCAACATGTAGAACTAGAAAAAAAATTTGGGATAGACTTTGCATAACATATGAAGGAACAAATGAGGTAAAATAATCTAAGTTGAACATTTTATTACACGACTTTGAACTATTTCGCATGAAACCAAATGAGTCAATTTCTGATATATATACATGTTTTACTCAGATTATTATCTCGTTGCATGCTTTAAGTAGAGAACTAACTAATTAAGAAAAAGTTAATAAAATCCTATGTTGTTTACCTACTGCTTATGATACAAAGATAACTACCATAACTAAGTCTAAAGATTTGAATGTATATTCTATTGACAATCTGCTTGGATCATTAATTGCTTATAAGCAAAGAGTGAATCAAAGATAGATTGATGCAGGTGATAAGTGGAAAGAGAAGAATATAGCTTTGAAGGTGGATGATTCAGAAAGTGATTAATCAATGCCTGAGGATGAAGAAAATATTACACTCATAACTAGGCAATTCAAAAGTTTTCTTAGAAGAAAGGAATAGAGACATCAGTATTGGAACAAAGGTAAGTTCATAAAGAATACAAAAGTTTCTAATGAAGTCTTTGCTATGAATGCAAGAAGCCTGGACATATAAAGATAGATTACCCAAATCTCAAAGCTAATCCTAGCAAGGAAAAATTTAAGGAGAAAATTAATGTTAAGAAGGGCAAGAAAAGAATGCAAAGAGCTTTTTAGGCTGACTTAGCTTCAGATTCCTCAGAAATAGAAGAAGAAGAAGAGGTCATGAACTTGAGCTTAATGACAGATAAACTTGATCATTTAGATCAAGAGGAGGTATTGACTTATCCTATGATGAATTATTTGAAGTATTTGAGAAAATTCATATTGCATATAGCTAGGAAGCTTAAGAAATTACATGTTAATCTTAGCCTTGAGCATTTGAATTTATAAAAGAATATGAAAATTTAGGAAAGATTATGCAAATATAGATAGCAACCACATAGCTTTATTAGATGAATTTGATGATTTGAATAAGAACCATGAACAATTAAAAACGTCTCATAATGAACTTAAAGATGATTTTAAGGTGTTTATGGCTGAATCAAATCCGAGAGAACATGAGTTGAAAGTTAAAAATTTAATTTTAGAAAGTGAAAATGTGCATCTTGAAGTATAAGTGAAAGATTTTGAGGAAAATAAGAATCTACCCACACTTGAACAACTTCACATTCCTAATTAAAAGCATACAAGTTTAAAACCTAGGAAAAGATATTATAATTCACGTAGTTTAGTAAATCCTTTTTGTGGTGTTAAATGTTATTCTTGAGGAATGTTAGGGCATATTTATTACACTAGCACTACTTAGAGTAGAACACATTTAGTGTGGAGACCTAAGGTACATAAATCACAGCATATCAAACATACATCTAGCTTATCATTGTCGAGGTGAAACCAAATTTATTTGGGTTCCTAAGTTTAACATTTGATTATTTTGTAGCAACGCTCTCATACAAGCCCTTATGAGAGCGTTTGATACCTGGACAGTGGATGTTTAAAATATATGACTGGACATATAACTCAATTCATATCACTGGAAGTCACGAATGGAGGCAAAGTGACACTGGGAGATAATACTACTAGGAGAGTAATAGGTACAGGTATGATTGGCAATAAGAATAATTTCTTTATTAAAAATATTTTATTGGTTGAAGGCTTAAAACATAACTTGTTAAGTATTAGTCAGCTTTGTGATAGGAGTTTTAACATTAATTTTTTACCTACAAGCTGCATTATAAGCCAAAATGGAGTTGATGTGTTACATGGAAATAGGGTAAATAATTATTTACATGCTTAATTTAAATTTTATTAAATCATCTAATGCATTTTATCTCAAAACTATCACTGATGAATCTTGGTTATAACATAGAAGACTTTGTCATGCAAGCATGAAAAATCTTAGGAAGATTACCCAGAAAAAATTGGTTAGAGGCATACCCAAATTAGACTTTATAAAGGATCACTTGTGTGATGCATGTTAATTAGGAAAATAAATCAAATCCTCCTTTCATTCAATTAAGGATCTTAGAACTAGCAAACCATTAGAAGTCCTTTACATGGATCTTTTTAGATTAGTTAGCACTGTAAGTCTAGGAGGAAAATTTTTGGGTATGTAATTATTGATGATTATTCAAGATTCACTTGGATTAGATTCTTATCACATAAGAGTGAATCATTTGATGAGTTTAGAAATTTTTCTACTTGGATTCAGAGGAAGCTAGGTTATGAAATTCTTACAATTCAAAGTGATCATGGAGGAGAATTTGAAAATGAAAAAGTTGAAGTTTTCTATAAAGAGCAAGGAATATATCACAATTTTTCAGCTTCTAGAACCCCTCAATAGAATGGGTTGTTGAAAGAAAGAATAAAACTTTGATTGAAGTCGATAGAGCCATATTGGCTGAATATTCATTTCATAAATATTTTTGGGCTGAAGCGACTAGTACATCTTATTATGTTCTGAATAGGGTGAACATTTGATCTAAGCTGAACAAGACACCTTATAAACTTCTTAAGGGAAGAACACTTAATGTCTCATATTTACATATCTTTGGATGTAAGGTGTTTATTCATAATAAAACTCCTTTAAGAAAATTTGATCCTAAATCTAATGAAGAAATATTCTTAGGATATTCTAGTGTTGGTAAATCGTACAGAGTTTTTAACAGAAGGACTTTGGTAGTTGATGAGACTACTCATATAGTGGTTGATGAATCTGATATTTCTATAGGGTCTAAGTTGAAAGAAGAAGATGTTGAAGAAATAACCCAAGAAATTGAATATGCAAATCTTGAAGAAAGGGTTGAAACAAAAAAGCATTGCCTAGAGAATGAAAATATTCTAAAAATCATCATAAATAACTGATTTTAGGAGACCCGATGAAGGAGTTAGAACTAGGCATAGACTAAGCAAAGAAATGAACCACTCAGAATTCATTTCAATGATTGAACCCACTAATATAAATCAAGTATTTTTTGAGAAATTTTGGATTCTAGTCATGCAATAAGAGTTGAATTAATTTGTTAGAAATGATGTTTGGGAATTGGTAAAAAGATCTTAAGATTAAAGTGTTGTTGGAACTAAGTAGATTTTCAAAAATAAGATAAATGATTCAGGTGTAGTGGTTAGAAATAAGGGAAGATTGATGGCCAAGGGATACAATCAAATAGAAGGAATTAATTTTGAGGAGACTTTTGCCTCTGTATCCAGACTTAAAGCAATAAGGGCACTTTCAGCCTTTGCCTATTTCAAAAGATTTAAATTATTTCAAATGGATGTTAAAAGTGCCTTTCTTAATGGGGTGATTAAAGAGGATGTTTATGTTGAGCAACCCCCAGGTTTTGAACATTCATAATTTCTTAATCATGTGTTTAAATTGAAGAAGGCATTATATGGACTAAAACATGTACCTAGGGCATGGTATAAAAGGCTAAGCACATTCCTACTAGAAAGATTATTTGTTAAAGGAAGTGTGGACACCACTCTCTTCTTAAAAAGAATAGGAGATGAAAGCCTCATTATTTAGATATATATTGATGATATCTTATTTGGATCCACTAATAAAAATCTTTGTGATAATTTTTTAAAGATAATGAGTAATGAATTTGAAATGAGTTTAATAGGAGACTTGAGTTACTTTCTTAGTTTTAGCATAAAGTAGAAAGAGGATGGCACCTTTCTTAGTCAATCAAAATATATTAAGGGCATCCTTAAGAAGTATGAAATGGATAAAGCTAAACCAATAAGTACTCTCATGAGTTCCTCAAGTTAGTTAGATAAGGATTCTAAAGGAAAATCTATTGATCAAAAGAAATTTAGAGGGATTATTGGATCATTACTTTATTTAACTACTAGCAAACCTAATATCATATTTTGTTTCTGTCTTTGTGCTATATTTCAAGCTAATCCAAAAGAATCTCATCTAACTACTATTAAAAGAATTCTAAGATATCTATTAGGAACTCAAAACTTAGGGATTTGATATCCTAGGCACATCACTTCTTTTTAAATCATTAGATATTTTGATTCAGATTTTATAGGGTGCAGGGTCGATAGAAAGAGTACTTCTAGGACTTATCAATTCATAGGGAACTCCTTAGTCTCTTAGTCTAGCAGAAAATAAAATTTAGTAGCTCTTTCTACTACTGAAGCAGAATAAATAGCCTTAAGAAGTTATGTGGCACAAGTTCTATGATTAAAATAATAACCAGTGGACTTAGGTTTTTCAACTGCCACTATTCCAATTTTCTGTGATAATACAAGTGTCATTTGCATTTCAAAGAATCTTATCCAACACTCAAGGTCTAAGCATATAGATATTATGCATCACTTCATTAGGGATCATGTTACCAAAGAAGAAATTGAGCTACATTATGTAGCAACTAAAAATTAACTTACATACATTTTTATAAAACAATTAGCTTTTGAAACCTTCAGCACCTTAAGAACCAGATTGGGTGTTATTAATATTCATACTTAACAATTGTAATTTTGTAAATTGCATTTAATGTTTTACATGTATGTTGATGTTTATGATTTGTTCTTTATTTGTATTTCGTTGATGTTTGATTTTTCCTCTATTTTGGGTTTGTTTTCTCATTAGTATTATTTTTATTTTCATTTTTGCATCTGGTGGATCTTGGTTGATTTATTTTTAGAAAAGAGTTTTGTTATCATATCTTAAGTTCCTTTTTCCATTCGTACTGTATGAATCACTTTCATATTGTACGAATTCAATAGATTTTACATGATATATTTTCTGAGTTGAGCAGACAAAAATATGATTTTGTAAGCATATCGTATTGTATGATGACATCATCGTCTGTATAAATAGGTTAATTTTCATTTGTACAAACATGGCTGGTTTTCCAATGACAGTTAATTTTCAAAGACCATCTGTATGAACATCAGTTTATCTGTACGATCTAGTTGTCTGTCTGCATGTGAATGAACCCAAAGCACCAGGTATGATGTTTATTGATCGATCATCCCGTATGAACAAGGGTTCATCTATACGATTAGATTAGTCAAAGATCATACGAAATGACTTCTTAGGAATTGCATTTTATGAAAAGTCATTTCAATTCATTAATTGCTCTTAACCATTTCCATTCATCTATACTGTATTTGTGTTGTATTTAAATGTACTGTAATTTTTTGTATTTATTTAGTTTATATTTTTATATAGTTATTTATTTTATTTTAAAAATAAAAATTAAAAAGAAAGAAAATTATGTTTTCCCCTATTTTTTAAAATTTTTATCTTAGTGAGGGGGAGATTAGGAGAAAATACTTTTAATTTACAAATTCAATCAGTAATATTTGTCATCATCAAAAAGAGGGAGATTATTGTGACTCGAGCTTACGAGTTTATATTTTTGATGATAATAAATATTATGGCTCACATCTTTATGTCTCCTAATATTTTCATTCTATACTTATTTGTGTGTATACTAATATTTCAGGAATACCATGTAACATCCAACGAAGATTTAAGGCTCAAGATTGGGTAGAATAGATTATGCTATAAAGATCTTTGTAATGTTCATTGATGTATTTTTGATTTCTTGAGTTAAGTCATGTAAGGGTGTATACTAGCTTGGTTACCATGCACACACACACTTAGGGGGAGTGAGATTGAGTCAAATCCAGAAGATCAATTTTTAAACTAATCATACTGGACAATTTCTATCATTCAGGATGATCAGCTCTTTGAACTAATCATACTAGACGATTTATATCATCTTGGACGATCCTTTATGATCTTAAAAAATAGTGGCCAATGATAATTTAGGCAAGGATTTATGATTCAAATTTTATTCTAATCGTCCTGGATGATCTAGATCATCCTAGACGATCTATGAAAATCATGCCTAAATTAATGCTGGGATTAGTCAATCAAATCTGCTTAATTTGATATTCTAATTATACTGGATGATCATAGAATCATCCTGGACAATCCTAGAATCATCCTGGATGATCACTACAAATTTGAACTGATCATTCTGGACTATCCATATATCATCCAGGACTATCAGGTCAAATTATGCATATCATCCTAGATGATCCTGTGATCGTGCTGGATGATATTTGGCAATAGAATTGAGTTTTTAGAGTTTTCTGAAGCCCTCTATTTAAGCACATTGTACTGGACGATCTTGCAATCATCCTGGATGATCTTTGCTATCATAATTGATTTTTTAAGGTTTTTGGAGCCTCTATTTAAGCATTCTCAAGGCACTTTGGTAAGTATCTTTGGCAGCCATTGAGGCTTCATTTTTCTAGAGAAAACTTGAAGAGAGAGCCTTGAAAGGGAGAGAGGAAAGGGCGGAGTTTGAGAAAGGGAGAAGATCCTTGGAGGGGATTTCAAGGGAGTGTTGAGTGGGTTTTACACAGTTTCTCTAGTAAGCTTGCACCTTAGTACCATCAGATTTAAGGTTTGTCTTGAGAAAAGTTTTGGAAAGAAGAAGATCTCTTTAGTATCAAAGGAATAGGTTCTCTGCCTTCACCAGGAGGGTGAAAAAGGATTTCAGGTTCTCTGTCTCACTAGAAGGGTGAAAAAGAGATTTTGTAAGGGCTTCTTCGCCTAGCTGTGGGGGCTAAAGGAGAGTTACTAAAGGTTTAGTGTAATACATGGAATGGGAGGTTCTGGGGAGTGGACATAGGTTAGGTTTGACTGAACCACTATAAATTTGGTGTGTTCTTTCTGATTATTTTTTACACTTTATTTTTTACTACGACTAACTGCTTGGGTGAAATATCTAATTTATCTTTTTATTATTAATTTAATTCATTTTTGCTACAAGAATAAAAAGATATTTCTTTTTGTTAAAGAAAGTTTTAAACATCTAATTCACCCCCCTCTTGGTTAGCTTTAGACTAGTTATATAGGGTTTAATACCCCTCATGAACTTTCAATGTGATGGAATTTAAATGTTTATATTTATGTATTTGTTGTATCTGTATTGTATTTTTAGTGAAATACTTGTCTTGTATTAGTTTTAATCCTCTTAAATTGTCTTTAAGTTTTGATTGTCCAAATTAATAATGTTGATCTAAGAGATAATTTTTAAAATATTTTACACTACAACTTAATTTCCTAGCAAAATTTAATTTCTCAAACTTTAAATTAAATTATGATTAGATGTAGATTAGAATATCATCTTCATGTTCTTATAGATAATTATTATATAATTATAATTATTGTAAAAGAGATGACTTTATTTTTAAATTTTCTTGTTCAATGTGTTGATTTTTTTGTTAATTATTGGGTTTTGTTTAAGATTTGTTGATATCAGAAAGAACAAAAATGAAAAGAGGCACAAAATTAGCCCAAATTTAAAAATATACACAAAATGTGCCAAAATTTTAAAAGATGCAATGTTTGCCAAAAATGAAAAGAGGCATAAAATTAGCCCAAACAGAAAAGATGCATAAAACGTGCCAAAATTTGAAAAGATGTGTAATGATCGCCAATCAAAAGATTAAGTATCATTCAATTCTTTCCTCTATCTCTCTAATTCTTACAAAAATTCATACATTCGACAATAATCTCAACTATTGAATTTTAAACTAATTGATCTTTATTTAGTCATTTTTGTAATAATTATTTTATTTGATATATCTAGAACGGACATTGAACTTAGTTGACTTTTCTTATCTTAATTGTTCTTTGATTTAAAATATGAGACTTTCTTTTTCACATCAGGATTTTAATGGTTTATTTTGCAAACTATTTAAAATTCCCTTCTTCATTAGCTATTTGATTTGTCAATAACAACATTTTTTTGGGGATTTTTTCCTTTTTGTTGTTGTAAAAAAGGGGAGTCATTGTTTGATTGTTTGAAGTATTATCATGTTTATTTTAATGAATTAATCATGTGTTTGTATGATTGAATTTTTTTTAGTTTTTTTTTTGGAAATCATGTGTTTGTCTGATTGAATTTTTTTTGGTCCTTTTTTAGAGTTGTCTGATTGAATTCTTTTTGGTCTTTTTTTGGTCTTGTGTTTTTCTTTGGTCTTATACTTATGCTGGTCTTTTGTGTTTTTCAGATGAAATTTAATCCCTTGTTTTTAATTGAGCATTCATTGAGGGGGAGCTTAGGAGAAAAAGAACTTTTAATGTTAATTCAAATAATAATTTTTTTACCATCATAAAAAAAGAGGGAGATTGTTGTAACTCAAAAATCAAGATTGAGTTTTTTTGTTATGTGATTTTCTGATGATAACAAAATATTATTGCTCTGATATTATTATTATTTCTCCTAACATATATTTGATATATTTCTGTTTGTTTTTATGTGAACTAATATTTCAGAAATATTATACTCCAGACTGTTGAAGTCTTCAAGACAGAGTAGAATAGGATTTCATATAATAAAGTTAGTAAATCTTTATTTTTTATTTTCTTACATCTAAGAGAGTGTGACTGTAATTGGGTAACTGTATACACACATATAGGGGAAGAGAGTTAAAATTGAAATTAGAAGTTTTTTTTACCCTATTCATATTGTACGATGTTAGTTCTTACAGATGAATAATAGAATACGAAATAAGTTTCATACCAGATCGTCCAAATGAACTTGAACTGTTCGTATAGACGATCTAAAAATTGTACAGACGACTGATATAGTACGAAATAAGTTTTGTACTAGATCATCCAAATGAACATAATATGTTCATACAGATGATCTGAAAATCGTACAGACGACTGATACTGTTTGAAATAAGGTTTGTACTAAATCATCCAAATGAACTCAAACTATTCATACAGATGATCTAAAAATTATATAGACGACTAACAGTGTACTAAATAAGTTTCATACCAGATCGTCCCATAATTTTTGAACTATTTATGCAGATGATCCACGATCATACTGTACGATCTTATGACGTTTCACTTGAAAATTTCAGTTTTTGGACATTTTTTTCTTTAAGGTTTTATATAATGAGTCCTAGAAATGGACTTAATATTTATTTGTTGTGAATTTCTCTTAAGAGTGAGAAAGGAGAGGGTTTTGGGAGAGTGTTTGGGAGTGGAGAGTGAGAGATCTTGTAAGAGGAAACGATGAGGGATTCACAAGGTTGCCCAAAGGTGAGGATCTCTTATTTGTCTTGTTCAAACTTCTGCCCTACTTCTTGAAGACTCTTGAGAGAAGATCTCCAAAGTAGATCGGGTACTCTGCCTTCACTAGGAGGGTGAAAAGAATGTAAAGGTTCTTTACCTTCACTAGGAGGGTGAAAAAGGATGATGGTTCTCTGCCTTCACCAGGAGGGTTAAAAAGGATGACAGTTCCCTACCTTCACCAGGAGGGTGAAAAAGGATGATAGTTCTCTGCTGCATCAGGTTGGTGGAAGAGAGTTTGTAAGGGCTTCTCCGCCTTGCTGTGGTGGTAAAAAGAGAGTCACTTTGATTTAGTGCAATACCTAGAGAAGGAGTCTCCAGGTAGTGGACGTAAGTCAAGTTTGGACCAACCTACTATAAAATTTGGTGTTCTTCTGTTCACTTTAATTTTTCTATAATTTTACTTTTCCACACTTTAAATTTTTGTGATTGAAAAATCTTTTGTGATAATCTTATCTAAAAAACTACATTTTATAAGGATCATTGATTAAGTTTTCTAGAAATGATTTTTGAAAATCTAAGAAAATTTTTAAATTACCAATTCACCCCCCTCTTGGTTAGCCTTGGGACTATTTTATAAGGTTTAACAACCTACATGAACTTTCATCATATTATTAGAAAGGTTCTTTGGGATCAACTAGTCACTTTTAAAGGTTTAATTAACTTGTTATGGTTGGTCTGTGGTGACTTCAACACTATCTCTAATCCGTTTGAATGACTTGGTGGCTCCAACCCTGTCTACCAGTCTATATAGGATTTCAATAGCTTTATTTTGGATTTTAATTTAGTTAAAATTGGTTATGCTAGTAATAATTTTAATTGGAATTGTGCTAATCTGTGGCAATGTTTGGATCATGTTCTTTTTAATATTGTTTGGATTGATTCTTATAATTATACTTTTGTTGACTATCTCAGCAGAACCTTTTCTAATTATTTACCCCTTCTTATTAGTATTATGATGAGGCAGGAGGGTCCTACCCCCAACTTTAGATTTCAAAATATGTGGTTACATGATAATTCCTTTTTAAATATCATTAAGGAGAATTGACATACTCCTCTGCATCCCGATAACTCTATTTTGGGTATGAATAGATTGTGGTTCGAACTTAAAAGTTTAAAGTGTAAGATTAATTGGTGGAATAATATTGTTTTCAAAAGTATTTTTACTAATATTTTTGCCGCTGAGGATAATGTTAATTCTTTGGAGCAAAATTGTCAACTTCATCCTTCTAATGAAACTTTTAAACTTCTTCAAGATGTTAAAAGTTTTCTTTTCAATTTATAAGCTTTGGAGGAGGTTTTTTTTAAACAAAAAGCTGCTTCCAAGCACCTCATTGAAGGAGACAACAACACCAAGTTCTTTCATGCCCTTATCCAGAAGAATAGAGCTATACATTTTATTCATAAAATTTCTCATCATGATGCTTCCTAAATTGACGATATAGGGGCTATTGCTAACTCTACGGTGGAGCATTTTAAAACTCTCTTTAATAAAAACTTTGATCTGATTCCTATTGATAATCCTAGTCTCATTCCTAATATCATTAATCAAAATGATACTATGTATCTTACCCATCCTCCTTCCTTGGAGGAAGTTAAGGAGATTGTGCATTTTATAAATTCTGAATCTGCGACTAGTCCTGATGGTTTTACTAACAAGATTTTTTAAAAGGCCTGGGATATTTTGAGCTCTAATTTATATGGTGTTGTTTTAGATTTTTTTGTTGAGAACTCAATTCCTAAATTTTTTTTCTTCTATTTTCGTTGTGCTTATTCCTAAGAAGATTGTCATTAATAATTGGGATGATCTTAGCCCTATTAGCGTTTGCTCCTTTAGTATGTTGGTTTCAGAAATCTTTATGAATCATTTATCTCCTTTACTCCCCAAAATTATTTCTTCTAATTAGACTGGTTTTGGCAAGGGGAAAACTATTTCTGATAACATTTTACTTACTCAAGAGATTCTTCATGATCTTCATATCAAGGTGAGGGGTGGTAATATGATTTTGAAAATAGATATTGCCAAAGCCTATCGTAACATTAACTAGAACTTCCTCTATAATATTTTGTAGTTGTTTAGCTTTAATTCAGGTTTTATTAACCTTATCAAAAATTGCATTGAAGGATAATTCTTTTCGGTGATTGTCAATGGTAAAATTAATGGTTTTTTTAAATCTTTCCATGGGTTAAGACAGGGTGATCCTATCTTCTGCTCTCTTTATTAATATTGCAAAGTACTTATCTAGAGGCCTTTCTAATCTTTTTGAGAATCATCCTAACATCTATTTTAGAACCATGGGTGGCTTTCTTATTTCACATTTATGTTTTGCTTATGATGTTATTATTTTTACTAATGCTTCTTTAAATATGGTTAATAGGCTCATGAATTTTTTACATAATTTTGAAAATTCTAGTGGTCTTTTTCTTAATAAAACTAAGAGCAGCTTTATTACCTATGGTAATGTCCCTCATGACCATGTTAATGCCATTAAAGCTACTACTGGTTTTGTTCAAGATTCTTTACCTATGAAGTATCTTGGGATTCCTCTTTTCAAAGGTAGAAAGAAAATTTTTCTTTTTGATGATCTAATCACTACTGTACAAAATAGACTTAACTCTTGGGAGTTTAATTTTTTAAGCTTTGGCAGGAGATTAATTCTCATTAAAAGTGTTCTTTGCTCCTTACCTATTTATATCTTTCAAACTTTAAAACCTACTCGTTATGTTGTAGTAGGCTTGAAAAGTTATTAAATAAGTTCTTTTGGAAAGGTGCCAATACTAACTCTAAAATTATTTGGTCTTCCTGAAGTAACTGTTGTAGGGTTCTGGAGGAAGGTGCTTTGGGTTGTAAAAATATGAATGATTTATCTCATGCTTTCTATTAAACTATGGTTTAACTTTCATGCTAAAGTTAGCCTTTGGGCTAAGTTCTTGTATGATAAGTATTGTGTTGGTTAACAACCTACTATATATTTTTACAATAAGGGTGATTCTAGAGTTTGGAAAAGACTATGCAGTATTAAGTGGGAAGCTGAGCCCTATATCCAATAGGGTCTTAGTTGGGATTATGTTTTATTTTAGCAAGATCATTGGTTAGGGGCTCATTCTATTGACTCTCACCTCAATATTTTTTCTAGTGTTGCTGTTAAGGTCAATCTCTTTATTACTAATATTTGTCGGGATTTCAATAAACTAGTTAAAGTTCTTCCTAAGTCTATTATTAACAATATTTTACAATTGCCTATTAATATTACTTCAGATGATTATTTATTATGCAACCTTTCTAATAATGATATGTTTAGATTAAAGGATACTTGGAATGTTTTTAGAGTTAAGAATTCTATTTTTAAAGTTTTTTTTCATGATTTAGCATAAAAGTCTTCCTACTTCTATTTCTTTTTTTATTTGGAGAATTATGCATAATTACATTCCTACTGATGAGAACTTAATTAAAAGAGGTTTTATTCTTCCCTCTGTTGGTGGAAGTTTTAAAAAAGTGATTCTGAAAATTATAATTTTCTTGAGAATTTTGATATTGACTTTGGGTTCCAATCTTGAATCAAACAAGCCATCGAAAAAAAGTATACTACCTTGAGAGATAGGAATAAGAATCCAAAAATGAGGTTCAGATTTAGGATTGCAAATTTCCACTCGAATATCATATTTAGATTTAGGAACAAACTACATATGACCTCGAAAGGTTAAAGTGAAGTTCAATCAAGTATCTAGCTATAATATTCTAGGTTTATTATCGTTAATTTCATATCCAAAGTTTTATTAACAGATGATACATCTCCCCAAAGGAGGGACATATCATCTATTAATAATCATCCAGACATAATGATAACGATCATTGTTGTCTCAATTTTCCCAAAGGAAACTAATTTGAATTTTGAAAATTAATCTTAAAAAGGTGGATATCGGTTCTAGATATCCTACGAGCATGAGCCCCATAGTTAATTACATTATAAGAAAATAAAGTCCCCTACGAAGACTCTCGATTAAAATAATGGTAGAAATTTTATTTCAAGAGTTTCTAGGAGTGATATCAAGGGAGGTGAATTCTGGAATTTCAACCGGGAATAGATCAAATTGGAGCACTTATTTTGGGGTCAAAAGAAGAAGAATAGGAGACACTTTGGGATTCTAAAAATGATTCAGAAGTGTCCCAACCTAAGCTAAGTGTTGGCCTTTAAATTTTAGATTGAGGAGAATTTTTTGAGTTGAATAATTTATTAAAAATTTTGGATCATATTTTTGGATGTTGGGGTATTTTGATTCAAAAGGAAATCTGCCCCGGATCCTAAATCAAAATTGGGCACCGCATCATGGTGGCCCAAACCTAACTAATGTAATGCAGGTCTAGACTTACCCCAGCCTAAATTGGGGATCCAGCTAACCACTTAGGCGATTAAAATTCATAGATCCAGTCATTTAATGTAAAAGTGGTCAGATATTTTTATTAAAGTTTTTGAGAATTGGGGCTGACATCTAGAGATTATCCTAAGTGTCCCCTTGACTTCTGTTGGGTGAAAATGCTAAAAAAGAAATACAATTAAACTTTAGACTCTTTTTAATTGGTTTCTAATACAATGAATTCTAGTTGACTCGATAAATACTTAAATCAAATATGAAGCAATTTTTAAAAAAGGCTTAAAATAGATTTTATCCTAGATTGCACAAATTTCTCTTGACAGATCTGCACCCTCATAGGCCAGGTGGTCTGCCAGAACCCGCAGGCGGGGAGGTGCCTAACAAATGGAAAGAAAATACAACAACATGCTATGAGAACTCCTGGCAGCCCTAGGCTTACTTCTTAAAAGCATTAGAGTTCCTATGTTATCTAAATTTTTTTATTAAAGTTTAAGTAAAAGAATTTTTTTTGTACCCTCACGAGCCTCTGATCGAATCCAAGCTAAATAAAAGAGAATGATATACAATCGCATAAAAAACTAGGAAAAGCAGGCAATCCTATACACAATCAAATTTAATCAAATGCATTAAATAATTAAATTAATTAAGTAAATATCCATAGGTAAATTTCCTTACTTATTACAACCTAGATTTATAGAACTTAAAAGTGGTTGGGCACCATTGATAACAACCCGGTTCTAATCCTAATACAAATGCAAGTGACTTTGAGTGGGACACTCTTTGTCTTCAACTCCTCGGTCTTCTCCTCTTCGATCTCTTTGGATTCTTCATTGCTGGATACCTAAATGGAAAAGAGAACTCTTCCCTCAAGGGGGAAGGTTATTCCTTCCACTATGGGTAGTAGAATGATCCAAATTTGGACTTCCAAATGGATAAGGACTATCCCCCTAAGGGGTATCCTTTTCTCTTTGGAATCCAACCTTTGGATTTGTGTATCCCAACTCAAACGTGCACTTTCACAACTTAACATTTTAAATTATATTAACATAAATCAAAATCTAGACTCTCCTACAGGATTATCCTAAGTAGTTAAATATTAAAATACATCCCAAGTAGTTATATTATGGAATTAAAATTACTCAATCTAGCCACACTTGGCCTTACTCTTCTTTTTTTATTTGGAGGCTAAACAGCTGAAACACCTATAACATTTTATAATAATTATTATTTTAGCCCCCTTTTCATTTCACTACATGTGCACGACCACCTGCAGAAAATTCAGTGAGTATACAAAATAATCCTAATGTAAGGGTAATCTAATTGCCCATCATATCAATCTACAGAGTGTAATAAAAATAAACAAACACATTATTCAAGTTCAATCACAACATGCAGTAAAAACTTGGAAAACTCAGCACACAGTAGAAAAGTAACATCGGCCTAGCTTAGGCTAAAGTTAGTTGTCCTAGCAAACCATTTAAAGTGTGTGCTAAAGATCGTATGGCTAGGGTAGATCCTAAGCTGGGCAATTAATTTGAATTATCTAGTGTTTGATTTTGTTAAAGGTTAAAGTCGGGGTTTAATTTTGAATTTAAATATTAACATATTAAAGTTTAATTAAAGTATATTTTAATAGTTAAATGATTACTACCTTTGTTGCATATTGAGACTGTGAGGTTTATTTCACCTTCCTTGGGGCTAAGTTAATAGCCTCATAGGCCTGGGTTACTAGTGGCAATCGTGGTTGATTTAGTTAATTTAATTTATTAAAAATTAATGGTCAATTAATATTAATTAATTCAATTAATTATTGATCTTAAGACTTAAATTAGTTTATATTTTCCATCAATTGATTCATGGAATTGTGCCACTAGGCTCAAGAACAAGGCCTCCTTAGGATACATAGCTTCGCAGCCCAGAGTAGTCTATCCTAAAAACCTTGTTGACATAGTTGAATTAAGGATTTTAGTTTTATTAAATAATTAAAAGTAACTTAATTTTGATGTTTAATACTCCATTGAATCCATTCATGGCGTTGTGCCACCAGTCTCAAGGAACCAGGCCTCCTTAGGACACGTAGCCCCGCAACTTGGAGTAGTCCATCCTAAAGACTTCATCTCTAGAAAGGTTATTATGTATTATAATGTTTGTTGATTATTTTATTAATTAAATTAAAGTTTTCTAGAATTTTAATGCATTATTGGATTTTTTGGATTTTTGGAATTATTTAATAGTATTGACTAAGGGCCCAAAAGTTGACTTTCTAAACCAAAATTAAATTTAAAAGGTTTAGATTTTTAACAAATATTAAATCTTATAATGAGTAGTTAGACTATTAGTATGCTCAATTTGGATTTTTTTATAAAAAGTTATGATTTTTTTAAATTTGAGCCTAGATTTGAACTAAGGTTGATCGAAAAGTTGACTTTATCAACTTTGACTTAATTTTGGAGATTTTTTAACTTTAGATAATTGATTTTCTAACCTAATGACTTCCAAATCCAATGAAATTGTAACCTAAGGTACATGATGTCACTAAGTTTGCTGTGTTCAAGTTTCTCCCCTATTTGGTGTGTGTACCATCCCCTAGGAATTTTCTAAGTTTTCTAGACTTTTTATTGATTATTTTTCCTAAGTGTCCCTTCTATTCAATTAGGTCCTAATTTTTGTCCATCTAATCATGACATCAATGCATACACACCATAGAAATTTCAAAGCAAAATTCTAAAAATCTAGGGAGTTATGAATTTTTAAAGTACTGGGTCCAAAATGAACCCACAACCTTAAAAATTCACATCACAGCAATCTACTTGGCATATGACCCTAGAAAAATCACAGAATATGCCTAAGATACCTAATAATCTTTCACCAAAATTTGGACTCCATTTGATCACTGGATTGTGAGAAAAATATAAATGACACATTTTGAACAAACTGAAATATTTCATAATCCTATGCCCAAATCAACTCAAACTCAATTTTAATAAATACAACATTAAATTACCTTTCCAACGAGCCCAAAAATATCTAATTAGGTGGAAATTAGATTTTTATTAATTTTAGAAGATTTGGACATTTTTAGATTTTTTAGGCCATTAATGGTCAAATTAGGCGTCACCGCTGCCGTACAAATCATTGGGTCGTATAGCGGCGTAACGTCGCATCCCAGCCATGTGTCAGCCATAGAGTCTCTCACTTAAATAGGTCGGATCGTTATATCCAACGGTTGGATTGATTTGAGGGTAGATCGATGGCCACAAGGCTTCCACGTTGCCTCCCAGAACTGCGGAAGGACCCGCATTCGATCCTAGAGGGAAACCATACAGTTTGCTCAGATCAGGACCATCTGATCTTCAATCGGATGCTCCAGATCTTTTTGTTTCTTCCAGTTCATTTTGAATAGGAAAATTTAAATGCTCATATCTATCATAATACTCAATAAAACTTAATAAAATTTGAAATGTAGCTTGAGGGCAACATAATCTTGCAATGCTTGGAGTTTGGAGGCTCCATGCATTGCAAAATTTCTACAGTTTCAAATTGAATTTCTAGTTAAAAATGAGAATATCTTACAATATACCCAATGGATTTTTGTGATCTTAGTCTCCTTTTGCTCCTACTGATGACCTCTAAATTTTCCCTGAAGACTCTAGAGGATTTTGATTGCTGGATTTGAAAATATCGAGGAGAGATAGTGTTTCTCTCTTTTTTCTCTCTTTCTGCACTAAAATGATAATTTTAATGGTAGAAATAATTGGGAAAGGCTTGGAATGGACTTGGGGAGTGGTGGAGAGAGTGGGAGAAGCTCTTGGAAGGTTAGAGGTTGTTAGGGTTTAGACTTAGGTGAAAAATGAACAATATGATGGGTTAGGGCAGGTTTTTCCCACTTAACCCTCATGATTTGAAATGGATGATTTAGATTTGATCAAGGATGATTTTGATGCTTGCCATGTGTCCCATGAATAGCCCAAAATTAGGAGAAAGGGCTGAGGTTGAGAGGGATTGCTTGGCTCAAGTGGTGGGGGGACCACACCCCTTTTCCTTCATTTGGCTAAACCAAGCCTAAGCATGGTTTAGGTGGCTAGTTTGTGGTCTCTTAGGAAAGGGAATTAGTTCCTTTTGAGCAGGTTCAGGCAGGTTTTGGGATTGCTCATGTGGCATGGTGAGGTGGCCATAGCTTGGTCTCATTTCAAGGGTTTATTTACCCATTGACTTGTTGACCAGTCAATGGTGACTTATGAGGTATTCAATAGGATGTATTTGGCTAGTTGAGTGGTTAGTTAAATGCTTGGAGCAATGGGTTTAGGATTTTGGCCAAATGTGTAAGATTGAAGAGGATTTTGGTCTTTCCAACTGTGTTGACCAAGTCAAACCAAGGGAAATTTAACTTGGGAAATTTTGGACCTAGTGGGAGTGCCTAAATAATTGATTTTGAGGTGTTAGATTAGTTTGAAATGGATTCAAATATTGAAAATAACCATGGTTTGGTTAAGGGTTAACTTGGTCAGCTAGGTCAAACCAAAGAGTAGGTTTGGTTTCAATGGATCTTAAATTTTATATGAGATTCATCAGAAGTGGTTTCAAAAGTTAAAGAGATTGAACCGTGTTGAGTTTTGGCCAAAAGTCCAAGAATCCCTGTAAGGGGCATTTTGATTTCTAGTCAATTCTGGGTCAATGTGATTCCAAAAAAGTGCAGGTTAACATTTAACATATCAATATCAATGGTTTGGAAGTGGTTAATGGGTTTGGAGGAGATTCTAGGGTTAAATTTCACTTGGTGATAGGTCTAGTTGTATGATCTGTAAATATTTGAAGGTTTTATAACTTTTGAGTTTCAATTCAGTTCCTGGGGTTAGAAGTGTTAGATTAAGCTCAAATATGAAGGGTTGTCCCTAGAGACATGCCTAGTCAATATGAAATTAACATATCATGAATTAGAGGTCATTTAACTGGGGTTGTAGGTGATTAAAAGTTCTAGGGCCTACGTAGATCTGGAGTCTAGGAAAAGTCCTAGTGACCTCACACAAAAATGAGGTCAATAAATGGACCCCCAATGTGTGTTGTCTAAGGAACTTCTGCTACACACATTGACATTGACCGAATGAGAGATTGAAGTTTGAGATCATGATTCTAAGAAAAGGATAACCTAGGTCTTAGAAGTTCAGGGTTGAATGGATAGTAGAGTAGTACCACTGAGGGTAATTTGTACTACTAGTAGATCTTATCCTAAGAGAAGGGAAGAATCCTAACCTAGAGGAAAAGAAAATTGGAGGCAGTTAGGATGATTCCACGAAGGGCATACTCCATTACTAGTGGATAATCATATAGTGGGGTAAAAATATGCCCACTACAGAGGATTGGGATGATCATGTGATGGGGTCAAGCATGCCCATCATAATGATCAAAACTGGATGGTCTCATGATGGAGTCAAAACATGCCCATCAGAGAGGACCAACTGAATGAACATATGATGGGGTTAAAATATGCCTACCATAGAGAGTCAAAGATCATGTGATGGGGTCAAGGCATGCCTACCATAATGATCAAAACTAGGTGGTTGTATGATGGGGTCAAACATGCCCACCATAGAGGACCGGCTTGATGACCATATTGTGGGGTCAAAATATGCCCACCATAGAGGGTCGAAGATCATGTGATGGATTCAAAGCATGCCCACCACTACGATTGAAATTGAATGGTTGTGTGATGGGGTCAAATATGCCCACCATAGAGGATTGAAGATCATGTGATGGGTTCAAGGCATGCCCACCATAATGATCGAAACTGGATAGTCATATGATGGGGTCAAATATGTCCACCACAGAGGACTGAATGGATGACCATATAATGGGGTCAAAATATGCCCACCATAGAGGGTCAAAGATCATGTGATTGGGTCAAGGAATGCCCACCACAATGATCAAAACTAGATGGTTGTGTGATAGGGTCAAATATTCCCACCACAGAGGATCGGAACCTAAGGGAAGGGAACACCTAACCCAAAGGGAAGACTAGAAGTGGTTAATTGATGATATTGAACTTATTTAAAAATTTGTTTGATATTAAAAATATGATTGAAAAAAATTAACTCAAGACATCAAAATATTTTATTGATTGAAAATTCAAGCTACTTCAAGCATAGTATTTCTTAAGGAAAAGCCCATTGACAGGTAACATTTGGCGATCTCCTTTACAATACACTATCTGATACGAGCCTCTTTCATAGACTATCTCTACAATAAAGGGTCCTTCCTAGGTTGGTTCAAACTTCCCGACGATCTTTCGTTGAGCTAAGATAGGCCTCCGAAGAACCAAGACCAAGTCTCCTACTTGGAAGGTTGTAGGTCGCACTAACTTATCGTGGGCTTAAACCATTCGAGCCTTATATAACTTTAGACTTTATTGATCTTGGAAACGATGTTCTTCAAGGCCTTCGAGTTCCTCAAACAAGAGCTTTACATTCTGCTTAGTTGTGATTTTATTCTAATGTGTAACTCTGAGCGAGGGAATTTGTATTTCCAAGGGGAGTACGGCCTCGGAACCATACACTAGTGAAAATGGAGTGGATTTGGTCGGGGTTTTATAGGCCCACAAAGCTTCCACTAACCTCTCATCCCACTAACACTTGTTGTCATCAAGGATCTTTTAATTTTTATTGAAGGCCTCAGCCAACCCATTAGCTCTGGGGTAATAGATTGTTGAGTATCTCCAATCAATGTTATGGCATCTTACAAAATTATTAATTTTTGTAGACTTGAATGCAAACCCATTATCGGATATGATTCTGCGAGGTACACCAAATCAATATATGATATGGTCACAAAAAAAATTCAAAATATGGTGTGATGTTACATTGCGTAGGGGAATTACTTCTGCCAACTTCGAAAAGTAATCAGTCATAGCTAATATGAAATGATAGCCCTTTAAAGAAGGAGGGTCAATCAGTCTAACAACATCCATGCCCCAACTTTTGAAGGGCCATAAAGTTATCATAGGATGCAACAGATTAGGTGGCTGATGAAAGATCACACCTTGGACCTGGTATTGATGGCAACATTTTATAATATTCATCCAATCATCGATCATGTAGGCCAGTAGTATCCAAGTATTTTGATTCTCAACTTTATTTTTGGACCCGATTGATGAGCATCACACAGTCCAGAATGGACCTCATTAATGATCTTCAGGGCCTCCTATTTGTCTAAATAATATAGCCACATTTGATCAAATGAGTAGTGATATAGTACATTGTTAGCTAGTGTATATGATAGGGCATGTTTCTTAACCTGTTTGACAAGGGATTTGTCCTGGGGAAGCTTGTCTTCTTGGATATAGTCAATTAACAGTTATCTCCAATCAGCCGCTTCCTTAATTTCTGAAGAGACCGAAAGGACCTGGGAAGATTGCTTGTCGATGTGCTCTAATTCTATGGGTGATAAGACCTGGCGACCTTGAATCTCTATGGGAATGGAGTCTTCTTCTGGGCATGCAAATTTCTTTGTTAGCTTTGATAGGGCATCTGCCATAGAGTTGCCTCACAAGGAACCCTATACAAAGTTACAACAGGGATCTGGTCAAGTAGGTAATTGGTGTACTGGTGGTATTTGAGGAATTTAGGATTCAAAACCTTATAGGTTACTGTAACCTGGTTGATTACCAGTTGGGAATCCTTAAAAGATTTTAATCTCCTTAATCTCCATCAAAATTACAAGTTTTGAGCTGGTTATCAGAGCTTCATACTCAGCCTCATTATTTGTATAAGGCTCTAATAAATGGTAGGAAAAGTGCATCATTCCCTTCTCTGATGTTATGAAAATTAGGCCAATTCTGGCTTTTTCAGGAAATATAGATTTCTGTATTTTGCCTCGTTAAGAGGACACCACACCATCAAAATATAATTCCCAGATAAGGTCATCAGATTCACTTAAATTCATGATTTGTTCGTTAGGTAGATCATCATTCAAAGGAGAATTTGTCGGTTGCAAGTGTGTTACGAGGAAGTCAGCAATGACCTATCCTTTCACAGCACACAAGGGAATGAAAATGATTTTATATTGGAGTAATATCATAGACCATCGAGCCAAGCATCCTAAGAACGTTGGCCGAGTTATAAGGTATTACAAAGGGCTGACTTTAGAAATCAAACTATTGAATGAGAATGCATGTAATGCCTTAGTTTTTGAGCTGTAAAAACTAGAGCAAGACAATACTTCTCGATTGAAGGATATCAGATTTTTATGGGAAGAAGTCTTTAGCTCAGGTAATAGAGGGCATTCTCTTTCCCTTCGTCATTAAATTGAGCTAACATGGTGCCTAAGGACTCGTCTAGGGCACAGTGTAGCGGATCAAAGGTATCACCGGAATAGGGGATGCCAAAACTGGCGAGTCGATTAGGTATTCTTTGATTCTTTCAAAAGCACTTTGAAACTTCTCATTCTAAATAAATTTATCATCCTTCTTAATAAGGACTGAGAAGAGTTGACATCTTTCAAAAAGATTAGATATTAATCTTCTTATATACGCCAACCTACCTTGAAGAGATCTCAGTTGGGTAAGGCTTTTAGGAGGCGGCATATTTAAGATGGCTTCAATTTTAGATGGATCAATCTCAATCCCATGGTGGTTCACTATGAACCCTAAGAATTTTCCTGAAGTAACGCCAAAAGCACACTTTAAGGGATTCATTTTGAGGTCATAGCGGTGCAACATGACTCTTAAGACATAAAGGTGAGCCTCTTTAACTTTGCTCTTGACAACTAAATCATCAATATAGCTCTCGACTTGCTCCAAACGGTACCAAATAGGGGTGCTGAATGTAGTGTTCCTCTCATCTTCTAGGGCCATCTTGATTTGATTATAACCGGTTGAACCATCCATAAAGGAGAAAATAGCATACAAAGAGGTGATGTCCACCATAAGCTCGGGTATGGGTAAAGGAAATTCATCCTTGGGACATGCCTTATTTAGATCCCTATAGTCGACACTAATTCGGATTTGAACATTCTTCTTTCAAATAGGCACGATGCTAGCTACCTAAGAGGGATATTGTTCTTCTCGGATAAACTTAGCCTTAGCCAATTTCTTGATTTTATAAATGACTTGTTGCTCGATTTCTAAACACATGCGTTGAGGAGCTTGTTTAACAAGAATGACATTGTGCCAGATTTCAAGTTTATGAACTTCTACATCAGCAGATAGACCTAATATTTCATCGTATGTCCAGGTAAAGAAATCCCTAAACTTGGAAAGAAGTTGAATTAGATCCTGAGACTCATCCTCACTCAACAAGGTACTTATGAAAGTAGGGAAAGGGTCATTGTCAGTTCCCAAGTTGATTTTTTTAGCTCATCGACTGTCGATTTAATATCTTCCTCAAATTCAGAGGGTGCATACTGAACTTGAAACTCATTAGGATAATCTAAAGTCTCCAAATAAAGTTCATCAAGGGGACCAATGGCTTCAGTAGGGACATTTTGAGATTCAAGATGGTAAGTTATCATTAAGCAGTATTCGTTATCATAAAATGAACTAACGGTACCAAATTCTATACCACTTGTGGGATTTTTATTGATCTTTTTTTCCAAATGTTTTTATGGTATTTAGCTTGACCTTAGTCCATCGATATGGTACAGGACCTTTGAAAAATGAATTTTTTTACACAAATAAGAAAGCAACTAAAAGGTAATTCGATTAATTCATTGAAATCTGCCTTCTCAAGGGTTATATCACCTTCATCCCTTAAGGAGGAGGAGCCAGAGAAGAAATTTTGGACTTTTCTTATGTCACCGCTTAGGTTAGGGGCCTCTTTAATCTCTAACCCTATAACTCTGCCAGCTGACAGTGGGGTTAAGGATAGGGCCTCAATCCTTATACTAAGCTTTTCATACATTTTTAATTCAAGCTCGTCACTTTTAACCTTCAGAATATCGACCTCATGGTCACTATCCTGATCTAAAGTGAGATTAAACTTTGGAGAAACACTTGTATTTTGATAATAAAAAGGAATTATAACTCCCTATTTTTCTAGCTCTTCATCAGAACTTGATTCTGGATTATTATACGCAGGGGTCACTTTTCTTTCAAATGAAGCACAGCCTCGACCCCGTGCCCTTTGGGCCATCCTACCGCCTCTTTGAGGTAACATGTTTGGAGGTCTAAGGACAACGATGTTGAGGTCGTCTTCACTATCTAATTCCAGTGTTTCTTGGTCTTTTTCTTTTTCTTTTGATTCTTGATTCCTATTGGAGCTTTGCTCACTTATTTTCTCCTTAATCTTGATCTCAACTTTAGAATAAGGGGAGGACCCTTTTGGTATGAAATATGAAGCATCCTCATAAATCCAGATCTCTTGAATAGAGAATGGTTGCAAATCACCCTTAACCACATGTTCAATGCAATTTTATTGGTACTTAATGCATTGATATAGGGTAGATTGGACCATCCTTTACTCATGGATCCAAGGCCTACCTAAGAGTTCGTTAAAGGACTTTGCCAAATCAATTATATGAAATTTTGCTTCAGTTTTCAATTCTCCTATTTCTAACAAAAGGGTAATTGAACCTAAAGCCCTTTCACCTTTTTCATTGAATCCACGTAGCACCAACCTGTTGGTGGCGAGCTTACTGGTATCAACTCTAAGATAGGTGAGGGTCTTTACATTCATAACATTGACTGATGCCCCTGGATCAACAAAGACTCTTGATAACTTAAAGTTCCCTACATTGATGGTAATGTAGAGAAGGTGATTGTGATCGGTAGTTCCCAACAGTAGGTCTTCATTTTAAAATGTTACTCCTAGAATCTCTTTGAAGTAGAGGGCTTCATCTTGTGAGGTTAAAGCTAGTTGAGCTAAATAAATCTCTAGGTCGAGAAGTGCTTTGATTAAAGATTTTCTCATCTTCTTGGAGAGAACGAGAGCATCATAGATGCTCAACTTGGTTGGAAACTTCCTAAGATGAGTGAGAACATTATAATCAACCTTAGGAATGACATATTCAAAACCTGGTGGGATCAAAGGAAAATCAGATTATTGAGGAGGATTTGGAATTGGATTATTGGAGATAACTTGCTTACTATTTTCCTGAGGAGGAAGCCTAGGGGGTAAGAATTTACCACCATGGAGTTGTACTTCTATGATCAAATCGGGAAGACAAACTATGGGGGAGTTTACACTCTCCATGGGTTGTACATCGCCACTATCTGAAGAGGAGGCTGAATCTAAGAATTTTATCATGATAGGGTTCCTGGTAAAATTAATTTCGGGGAGATCACTATCTGATAAGATCTTAAATTTGACATCCTCTTTAGGAGTCAAATCTGGAAGGTCAAAATTTTGAATTTCTTGATTGGTCTCAATAGAACTTTGATTTTCATTTGAAGAAGAGTTAATTTGTAAATCATTTTCATGGTTAATAATCAAAATAGATGCAGAAGAATGCTTTTTATTAATTTTGCAACCCTTTGCCTTTGATGGGGCAAAGTAAAAGTCAGATAATAGGAGTGGGGAAAGGGTTTTTACACCACCATCCACCACTCGGATGCATCTCTCTTCAACATACTTCCTCTCTATAAAAAAACATCTTCTTTTTCTTTTTCATTTAATACAGTAGTTCCTAAAACTTCTAGAGAGGGAAGCAGCTCAACATCCTTCTGCGAAGCATCTAGGTCAACTTCCCAAATTAGGCCCTGGGCTATCGTGGGCATCTGTTGAGAAAGATGAAAAAAACTTATAAATTAACTTTTTAAATGCTTGAGATAAAGCAATATCCTAACCATCAATTGAAAGAGAAGTGTTAGAATGGTTACCTGAAATCACCTTGACTGACCCTTGTTTGGAGTCTACCAGATACTCCTTAAAAATGATAATGTTACCTTGCCTGAAGTTTTTATTTACCCAATCTTTGAAAATAATGCAATCTTCAATCGGATGACTGATTATGTGGTGGTAAGGGCAATACATGGGATCATCCTTTTTATCTGCATCTTCTGGCCTTCTAGCCTTAAGTAATTGGAAATCTGACTTTTTCTGGAGACTCCTAAAAATCTTCCTTACTCACTCTCTCTTAAATAGGTATGGTTTAGCCAGCCTCTCTTGAAGGTAGGTCGAGTAAGGCTCCCTAGGAGGCAGGGAAGTTATCTAAAATAGCTATTTTTGAATGGGTGGTGGTGGAGGAGCACTAGACTGACTAGTGGCTGGCTGTTCCCCCTTGTCAACCGCTAAATTGTGGATCTCTTTTCAAAAGACTTGATGGTTTTATCAACCTTCTTCTCGCCAAAAAGATCCTTTAAGAATGGCATCATAGGAGCCTCTTCTTACAGGTTACTTGCATTGTTTAAAAGTTTCTCAAAAGTCTTGATAGTGATACCCTTTAGAAGAAATACAATAGGCCCATGGATATTTTTTAAAAGAATTTCCACTATGTGTTGCTCTTATAGCTGGGGTTCACACTTCATGGAAAGGTTCGTCACCTTAAGATGTATTCAACTAGAGACTCCCCCGGCTTTTGCTTCTTGACGATGAGATCGCCCATGGTTGTGCACTACTGCCCTCCTAAAAATCTCTTTAAGAATATATTTTCAAGCTTATTAAATGTTTTCATCAAGCTTTGGGCAGATCTACATACCATGCAAAAGCTTTGCCAGAAAGACTACTAATGAATTAGAGAAATAGCAGAGCATCTGACCCCCCGATATTATAATAACTTGCTCAAAAGTGGGCTAGATATTATCTCAGATTTTTAATTCTAATCAAAATTTTAAAGGATGATGGCACAAAGCCCTTAGGATATGGAACCAAATCATATTCCTCGGGGTAGGGTCTACCCTTTTGAGTAGATATAGTTCCTTGCGAATGGCTAAAGTCTCCCTTACCTGATCCTCAATCAGTTGCTTGATGTCTTTCGGGACTGGTGGTGAACGAGCAACTGGAGGGACTAAAGGGACCCCTGACTGGACTAGGAGGTCTAGCAAGGCTGACTGCTGACCAGGTGGAACTACCGAGACTGATTCTAGGATTTTAGAACCAGATGCTGCCCTCTTTGCTCTGCTAGAAATTTTTTGAGCAGATTGCTATAATTTGAGGGAAGTCTCCTATAACTTATCTAATCTTTCTTGCATTTCTCTAACCTGCAGCAACATGTCGGTGACTTACGCTTCAAAGTTCTTAATATACTGCTTATCATTTTTAACTCTTACTGATTCATTTGAATTGGAGTCAACAGCTACTGAACCCTTCTCCTTACCAAAATGGCATTTACTTGGTTCAGTTTCTTTAGTGGATCCTCTGGTCCAAACCATATAGATATCAATAACAGAGGCATCTTCATCTACAAGCCTTTCATCTAATTCTAGATCGAAGGTTGCTGTTTCTTCTTTATTTTGTGAAACATCTCTTATCTCCTGAACTACCCCATCGATCAGTCTGTCTTCTATTGCTTTAGGATCAATGGGTAAGTAACCCTTGTATTCTATAATATCATAAAGTTCATCACGCTATAATTTAGAAAGGATGGCTTATATTTTATGATCATCCGCTATTGGAGGTTCAGCCATTAACTGCTCAATCATCTCATGATCTTCATCTTTGACTATTTCTTCCCCTCCAACTATCCTAGGATTGGTAGTCAGAATGGTGACATGCTTTATCAGGTGAGGGACATCTACCTTAATAGATGATGTAGGAGATTGGAGGGTGACAACTCCCACATCAGGTAGGGTAGAGTCCTCAAACCTTCGGGTAGGGAGCTTAAAGGCAATAGGTGGAAACTCTGAAGTACTATTTAAAATGTGAACTAATATATCAACTAAGTTAGGAATTGGAACAATGATGGAGCTGACAACTAGAACATCTGAATCGGGAACTGGACTAACTGGGGTGGCAAACGGATCAACTGGGGTGTAGATAACAGTAGCTAAAATCTATGGCATCTGAACTGGGGACTGAAGTGGCTCAACTACAGATGGAAGGACCCCAACTCTAGTAACTTTCTTGGGGATATATTTCTTCTCAGGGGACTTAGGCCTCTTGCCCTTGATTTCAACTTTCCTTTCAGCTTTGGAACTCTCTTGAGCTTTCACTACTACTAAGGTCAACTTTGGGGTTGTTGGTAAAGGGAATGGTGGCCTACCAGTAGGATGACAACCTTTTTCTGACCTGGTAAGTAATATACCCTCCATCCTAAAGGATGGAGGGCGTGGCACCCAGTGATAACCATCAACTAACACAAAAGTTGCAAGCTGTGTCACAAACTTCTTATTTCTTATAATAGGTTGAGGGGTTAAGTTCTTAACATTAGACTTTTCTTTCTTTAAAATATCCTTGTCAAAATGATGGGAGATAATCCCTTTCAAATTCTTTACATACTGTTCTTTTGTCTCTCCCACTTGAGTAATAAAAGTATGAATAATGTTTCTTAACATCCTTGTTCTTTGCAGTTGCTTCTCTTTAGGAGTTCTCTTAGTCGAATAATCAACTGGGCATGGGGGGATACTCGCTATCCTAGCCACCCTCTCCTCCCCTGTAACAGCGGCTAAGGGGTGAAAACGACTCCCCTAAAAGTGTGGAGTGGAGGCAGGGATTGGTAGATCCTCAACAGCCTCTGGTTCTACCTGGGCCAGGGTCTTCACCTCAATAACTTTTCTTGATTTAGCAATTTTTCTTCTAACCCTCCTCAGATAGTTGTTCTTTTGATTCTTGCTAGTAAAAGGGATCCTAGAACTTGACCCTTTCTTAAAAATAGATCTTGCCTCAGGGGCCTCAATAGTGGCTTTAGATCCCCCTTCTTTCTCATTAGGATTAATGAGGTCGATCACTGATCCCAACACTAACTCCAGAATTAGACTATCAACCTCAGTAGTATTGAAATCAAGTATCTTTTTGCCTTCTAAAGTCAACTCAACTATACTGAAACCCAAACCAAACTGAATCTGATTCCCCAAATTAATCTGCTCACAGGTCAGACCTTCCTGGAAAGTGAAAAATAACTGGCCAACCATTAATTTAAGTTTAGAATTTTGAAATTAAAAGAAAGAATTAAAATTAGGAATTTCTTGAATTCAAATTTGGAAGATCATAACAGACCTTGTATTCTATCATATATGCCGAGCTGTAGGACTTACAACCTAGAATATGATGATAAAATATAAGGTTTATTATGAATTTGAGAGAATTTAAAATCTTCACAACGTATACTGTACCACAAGAGGTCAAAAAGAAACTTTGAAAAGATCTTGATTTTGAAATTAAAGGAGAACTTTTTCCAAACTTTGAAACACAATAGGTTGGACTTTCATCCAACCTGAAGGCTTACAAAATAGGGAGAAAATTCAAAAAGGATTGGTTGCCTAACTCTCTCCATTCCATGGATTAAAATAGAGATGGGAGGTTAAAGCTAGAATATTAAAAAACTAAGGATCTTGAAAACAAGATCGACATGACCCCTTTCCATTTTAAAATTCTATATATTGAGTCAGACTCAATGACTTAGTTTTATAAAATTGAAAAAGAGAGTTTAAAATTGACACTATCACCTCGCCAATTCACTTGGGGACACAAGGTCAAAATCAAAAACTTTGACAGAGGTCTCACCTCTCTCTTGATGTGAAATTAAATTAAAAGAGGATGTTAGCTTAGTTTTCTCGTGAAAGAAATGGGTAAAGGAGCCAACCGAAGAAGTGGTAGTTAAAACCACCGATGAAACAGAATTTCACCATTATAAAAGATGGAAAGAAAGATTAAGTCCCACCATGGTCGCCATTTTTTTATTGGTGGAAGTTTTGAAAAGTGATTTTGAAAATTTTAGTTTTCTTTGGGAATTTTGATATTGACTTTGGGTTCCAATCCTGAATTAAACAACCCATTGAAAAAAAAAAGTATACTACCTTGAGAGATATGAACAAGATTCCAAAAATGGGATTCAGATTCAAGATTGCAAATTTCCTCTCGAATATTATATCTAGATTTAGGAACAAATTGTATTTAACCTCGAAAGGTCAAAGTGAAGTTCAATCAAGTATCTAACTATGATATTCTAGGTTAATTATCATTTATTTTATATCCAAAGTTTTATTAATAGATGATATATTTCCCCAAAGGAGGGACATATCATCCATTAATAATCATCCGGACATGACGATAATGATCATTATTGGCTCAATTTCTTCAAAGGAAACTAATTTAAATTTTGAAAATTTATCTTGAAAAGGTGGATATGGGTTCTAAATCTCTTACGAGTGCGAGCCCCCATAGTTAATTACAACGTAGGAAAACAAAGTCCCCTATGAAGACTCTTGATTAAAATATTGGTAAAAATTTTATTTCAAGAGTTTCTAGGATTGATATTAAGGGAGGTGAATTCTAGAATGTCAACTGGGAATATATCAAATTAGAGCACTTATTTTTGGGTCAAAAAAAGAAGGGTACGAGACACTTTGGGATTCTAAAAAAGATTTAGAGGTGTCCCAACCAAAGCTAAGTGTTGGGCTTTAAATTTTAGATTGAGGAGAATTTTGATTTGAGTTGAATTATTTATTAGAAATTTGGGATCATATTCTAGGAGGTTGGGGTCTTATGATTCAAATGAAAATTTGCCTCAGATCCTAAATCTAAATCGGGCATCAAACTACGGTAGCCCAAACCTAACTAATGCAATACATGTTTGGACTTACTTGGACTAGATTAGGGAGCCAGCTAACCACCTAGGAGATTAAAATTCATGAATCTAATCATTTGATGTAAGAGTGGTACGATATTTTTATTTGAGTTTTTAAGAATTGAGACTGACATCTAGAGATTGTCCTAAGTGTCCCCTTGACTTATGTAGGGTAAAAATGCTAAAAGAGAAATGCAATTAAACTTTAGACTCTTTTTAATTGGCTTCTAATGCAATGATTGCTAGTTGACTCGTTAAATGCTTAAATTAAATATGAAGGAACTTTTGAAAAAAGGCTTAAAAATAGATTTTATCCTAGATTGCACAGATTCCCCTTGACAGATCTGCAGCCTCATAGGCCAGGTGATCTACTAGAACCTACAGGCAGGGAGGTGCCTAACAAATAGAAAAAAAATGCAGCAACATGCTATTAGAACTCTCGGCGGCCCTAGGCTTACTTCTTAAAAGCGTTAGAATTTCTATGTTATCTTAAAATTTTTATTAAAGTTTAAGTAAAAGAATTTTTTTATACCCTCATGAGCCTCCGATCGAATCCACGCTAAATTAAAGAGAACGACATACAATCGCCAAAAAAATTAAAAAAAGAAGACAATCCTATATGCAATCAAATTAAATCAAATATATTAAATAACCAAATTAATTAAGTAAATGTCCATAGTCAAATTATGTTGCTTATTATAACCCAGATTTAGAAAAATTAAAAGTGGTCGGGCACCACATACAACAACCCAGGTTCTAATTCTAATACAAACGCAAGTGACTTTGAGTGGGATACTCTTTGTCTTCAACTCCTCAGTCTTCTCCTCTTTGAACTCCTTGGATTCTTCGTTGTTGGATACCCAAATGAAAAAGAGAACTCTTCCCTCGAGGGGGAAGGTTATTCCTTCTACTTTGGGTAGTAGAATGATCCAAATTTGGGCTTTCAAATGGATAAGGACTATCCCCCTAAGTGGTATCCTTTCCTCTTTGGAATCCAACCTTTGGATCTGTGTCTCCCAACTCAAACATGCACTTTCATAACTTAACATTTCAAATTACATTAACATAAATCAAAATCTAGACTCTCATGCAGGGTTATCCTAAGTAGTTAAATATTAAAATACATACCAAGTAGTTATATAATGGAATTAAAATTACTCAATCCAGCAACACTTTTCCATACTCTTCTTTTTTTATTTAGGGGCCAAGTAGTTGAAGCACCTATAACATTTTATAATAATTATTATTTTAGACCCCCTTTTATTTCCCTGCATAAGCATGCCAACTACAAAAAATTTAGTGAGTAAACAAAATGATCCTAACATAAGGGTAATCTAATCACCCATCATATCAATCCACATAGTGCAATAAAGTAAACAAACACATTATTCAAGTTCAATCACAACATGTTGTGAAAACTCAAAAAACTGGCACATAGTAGAAAAGTAAACACCAGCCTACCCTAGGCTAGAGTTGGTTATCCTAGCAAACCATCTAAAGTGCATGCTAAAGATCGTGTGGCTGGGGTAGATCCTAAGCTGGGCAATCAATTTAAATTATCTAATGTTCTAGTTTGTTAAAGGTTAAAGGATGGGTTTAATTTTGAATTTAAAAATTAATGTATTAAAGTTTAATTAATGTATTTTTTAATAGTTAAATGATTACTACCTTTGTTGCACATCGAGGCTATAAAGTTTATTTCATTTTCCTTGGGGCTAAGTTAATAGCCTCATAGGCCTAGGTTACCTAGTAGCAAGCAGGTTAATTTAGTTGATTTAATTTAATAAAAATTAAGGATTAATTAATATTAACTAATTCAATTAATTATTGATCTTGAGAGTTAAATTAGTTTATGTTTTCCATCAAAAGTTTCGTAATGGTTTGCCATCAGGCTCGAGGAACAAGGCCTCCTTAGGACACGTAGCCCCACAACCTAGAGTAGTCCATCATAAAAATCTTATGGATATAGTTGAATTAAAGATTTTAATTTAGTTAAATAATTAAAAGTAACTTAATTTTGATGTTTAATACTCCATTGAATCCATTCATGACGTTGTGCCACCAGGCTCGAGGAACCAAGCCTCCTCAGGACACGTAGCCCTTCAGCATGGAGTAGTCTATCCTAAAAACTTCTTCCCTAGAGTGGTTATTGTGTATTATAATGTTGGTTGAGTGTTTTATTAATTAAACTAAAGTATTCTAGAATTTTAATGAATTATTGGATTTTTTAGAATTATTTAATACCATTGATTAAGGGCCCAAAAGTTAACTTTCTAAACTAAAATTAATTTTGAAAGTTTCAGATTTTCAACAAATATTAAACCTTATGATGAGTAGTTAGACTATTAGTATGCTCAATTTGGAGTTTTCTATAAAATGTTATGATTTTTTAAAATTTGATCCTAGATTTGAAATGAGGTTGACGGAAAAGTTAACTTTTTTGATTTTAACTTAATTTTAGAAGTTTAACATTTTTAGAAAATACTAGACCTTAATTGTAGTTGAATGATACTAAGTTTTTCAATTTGGGTTTTTCAGTAATTAGTTATGAATTTTTAAAGTTTTTTTAGTTGTTTGAATTTTAAAATTGCATAATTAGGAAGATTTTGCTCATTTTGATCCGAACTCATCCCAAACTGTATGGACTCACTCCTAAAGGTCAGGGAAGACCCATCAGAGTGTTTCCAAGTGTTTGAAAATTATTTGGAATTTTTAATAATTTCTAATTAATTAAATTAATTAATTGTTTATTTTCATTAAAAATTAATTCAAAGTTTAATTAGGGATCCAGTCAAGGAGCTTTTATTTTTCCTAGGAAGAGGACTAAGTTTTGGTCAGTTTAAGATATTGTTTGAATTTTTGGACTTAATTTAGATTTATTATATTTTTTTGAATTTTTGTGTCCTTAAAAGGGCTGAAACTTCGGATAATTAATTTTCAAACCTAATGACTTCCGAATCTAATGAAATTCAAACCTAAGATACATGATAACACTAAGTTTGCTGAGTTTAAGTTTCACCCCTATTGGGTGTGTGTACCATCTCCTTGGAATTTTTTAAGTTTTCTAGACTTTTTCTTGATTATTTTCCCTAGGTGTCCCAATTATTCAATTAGGTTCCAATTTTTTTCCATCTAACCTCCCAATTATTCAATTAGGTTCCAATTTTTTTCCATCTAACCCTGACATCAATGCATACACACCAAAGAAATTTTAAAGGTAATACTAAAAATTTAGGGAGTTCTAAATTTTGAAAGTTTTGGGTCCAAAATGGACCTACTACCTTGAAAATTCACATCACAGCAATCTACTGGGCAACTGACCCTAGAAAAATCACATAATATGCCTAAGATAACCAATAATCTTTCACCAAAATTTGTACTCCAGTTGACCACTGGATTGTGAGAGAAATATAAATGACACATTTTAAACAAACTTAAATATTTCACAATCTAGTTGCCAAATCAACTCAAACTCAATTTTGATAAATACTACATTAAATTACCTTTCCAATGAGCCCAAAAATGTCCAATTTGGTGGAAAAATTAATTTTCTGTGAATTTTGGAAGATTCTAAGTATTTTAATTTTTTTAGACCATTAATGGTCAAATTGGGCGTTGCCACCGCCGTACCAATCATTAGGCCATACGGTGGTGCGACACCACATTCTAGCCACATGTCGGCCGGTGAGCCGCTCACTTAAATAGGTCAGATCATTATATTCGACCATTAGATCAAACTGAGGGTAGAACAATGGCCACAAGGCTGCTACGTCACCTCCTAGAATCATGGAAGTACCCGTATTCGATCCAAGAGGGAAACCACATGGTTTGCCTAGATCTGGGCTGTCTGATCTTCAATCGGACGGTCCAGATCTTTCTATTTCTTCTAGTTCATTTTAAATAGAAAAATTTAGATGCTCATATCTCCCAAAATACTCAATGAAACTTAACAAAATGTGAAACGTAGCTTGAGGGAAACATAATCTTGCAATGCCTGGAGTTTGGAGGCTCCATGCATTGTAAAATTTGTATAGTTTCAAATTAAATTTCTAGCTAAAAGTGAGAATATCTTGCGATCTACTAGATGGATTTTTGCAATCTTAGTCTCCTTTTGCTTCTGTTGATGTCCTCTACAAGTTCCTTGAAGACTCCAGAGGATTTTGACGGCTAGATTTGAAGATATCAAGAAGAGATGGTGTTTCTCTCTTTTCTCTCTCTTTCTCCACTAAAATGATGATTTTAATGGTGAAAATGATTGGAGAAGGCTTGGAATGAACTTGGGGAGTGGTGAAGAGTGTGGGGGAAGCTCTTAGAAGGTTGGAGGCTGTTGGGGTTGAGACTTAGATAAAAAATGAGCAAGATGATGGGTTAGGGCAAGTTTTGCCCACTTAACCATCATGATTTGAAATGGATGGTTTAGATCTAATCAAGGATGCTCTGGATGCTTTCCATGTGTCCCATGAATAGCCCAAAATTAGGAGAAAGGTATGAGGTTGAGAGGGATTACTTGGCTCAAGTGGTGAGGGGACCATACCCCTTTTTCTTCATTTGGCTGAACAAAGCCTAAGTATGCTTTAGGGGGCTAGTTTATGGCCTCTTAGGAAAGGGAATTAGTTCCTTTTGAGCAGGTTGGGGCATATTTTGGGAGAGGGAAAAGTTTGCTCATGTGGTTGTAGCTGATCTCCTAACTATGTAACCTTGCACACACACACACTCAAGGGGAGAGCTTGAGTGAATTAGAGTTTCTGTTCAATTTTTATTCAGATTGTCCTGGACGATACTCACATCTTCTTGGATGATCCAGAGAAAATAGGAACCTGAATTAGGGAGACCAAGTTAAGTCTGTCTATTAAGCCGATCGTACTGGATGATCCATCCATCATACGGGACCATAGGCTCAAATTAAAAATTCTCAGCCGCCAGATCAAGTTAGGCAAGTTTTATTTTTAGAGATTTGATCTAATCATCCCAGACGATACGTGTATCATCCTAGATGATCCATTACAATCATGCCTAAATTAGTCTGGTGATTAAGGAAAGTGATTAAGGTCTGATTGATTCGATCATATTATTCTGGATGATCGCAGGATCGTACGGGTCGATGTGCAGAATCGTATGGGTCGATGTGTTAAAAATCCTGACCGTCCAGCATGTTTCACCTGTATGTCCAGAGCGGTGCTCAGGATGATTTTGACACTTTTTGAACATATCATCCTGGATGATCGTAGGATCGTACGGGACGATGTGCTAAAAATTCTGATCGTCCAGGATGTTTCACCTGTACGTCCAGAGTGGTGCTTATGACGATTTTGGCACTTTTTAAACTAATCGTACAGGACGATAACAATATCATCCTGGATGATCAAGTTATTTTTAGGTCGTCCAGCAGCTGGATAATCCATTATAATCATCCCCACTCTGTTCAAACGGCTGATTTACATCAATTATTGGTGATCGTTCTGGATGATCCTTACATCATCCTAGACGATATGATCCATATTTCCTAATCCTGATCAAACGGCTGAGCATGCACCAATTATTGGTCATCATCCTGGACGATCGACATTATCATCCTAGACGATCCACGTGTCAGCAGTTGGACGATTCAAATTCGACCCATCCTATGCATTTACTGCATATCATGCCGGACGATCCACCTCATCATCCTGGATGATACTTTTCATCAACGGTCATCCAGCTTGACTCCTCGAGATGATCGCCTATCTTTAATCATCTTGGATGATCTCTAATCACCTCATCATCCTGGATGATCACCTCATCATCCTGGATGATCTCTGATCATCCTGGATGATCCACCTCATTATCCTGGCCGTCATAATTACTCATATCGTCCTAGATGATCCTACAATCGTACAGGACGATCCGGCCAATTTTTATTTAAACAGCCATTTTCTTCAGTTTACTTCACACCTATTCCTTCCACACTTTCTCTTGTATTTCTAATGGCTAGTGGAAAGTGATCTAGGCAGCAAGGTGCTAGCTCCTCAGAAGGAAATGTCGATCCCCGCTTTCCAAATGTAGCCGATCAGGCTGCCTTTCAACGATATCTTAAAGTTGGAATCCCGGACGATCGCAAAATCATACGGGATGATCTGAACAACTTTTTCTACTAATCATCCAGAAGAGCCAGATCGTCCAGGCTAAAACAGGTGATTTTGAACTGATCGTACAGGATGATCTAGAGATCGTCCTGATCAAACGGCTGAGCATGCACCAATTATTGGTCATCATCCTGGACGATCCATATCATCGTCCTGGATGATCCACGTGTCAGTAGTTAGACGATTCAAATTCAACCGGTCCTATGCATTTATTGTATATCATCCAGGATGATTCACCTCATCATCCTGGACGATGCTTTTCATCAACGTTCGTCCAGCTTGACTCCTCGAGATGATCACCTATCTCTAATCGTCCTGGATGATCTCTGATCATCCTAGATGATCCGACCGCCTTTTTGACCAATCGTCCTGGCCGTCATAATTACTCATATCAT
Organism: Dendrobium chrysotoxum; assembly: GCA_019925795.1. Taxonomy (NCBI): domain Eukaryota; kingdom Viridiplantae; phylum Streptophyta; class Magnoliopsida; order Asparagales; family Orchidaceae; genus Dendrobium; species Dendrobium chrysotoxum. Next base: position 43,912,087 of record CM034298.1, on the reverse strand, counting down.
CATAGATGATCCTGTGATCGTATGGGATGATCCAGCCAATTTTTATTTAAACAGCCATTTTCTTCAGTTTTTTTCACACCTCTTCCTTCGACACTTTCTCTTGTGTTTCTAATGGCTGGTGGAAAAAGAAATCTAAGCAGTAAGGTGCTAGCTCCTCACGAGAAATGTCGATCCCTGCTTTCCAAATGTAGTCGATCAGGCTGCCTTCTAACGATATCTTAAAGTTGGAATCATACAATCCAAGATCATCAACCCCCACACTCTTACCTACCCTATCCTAGATCTATTTGCGCATACCTCCCTCACCTTCATCCTCACCCTGGCCTTCCCATTCAGCCTTGAACTTCTCCAAGTCATTTTCACAAATCTTCGCATCACCGCTAACTACTCCACTCTTCACTCCTTTGTAAATCGACGACCTGTAGAACTCACAACCCAGGATTTTCACCATATCTTTCAACTCTCCATCACTAGCGACAAACTCCACACCCTTATCTCTGATCTTGATTATGTTTGGAGTGTCGCCAATCGCTTCCTTAGAAATACCAATGCCCCCTACCATGACAATGCTTGCACTTCCCTCCTTAAGGATGCCCGTACTATTCAACATATCCTTCATTCCTCCATCATCCCAAAGGCTGGGGACCGTATTCACATCACCCCTTTACTTTCCTTGACCACCTGCTACATCATGGCCCACCGAGAATTTAATGCTACCGATCTCCTTTTTAGATATATCGAGCATCTCACTACCATTAGGTCCCGTACGATGGATGGATCATCCAGTACGATCAGCTTAATCCGACAGACTTAACTTGGTCACCCAAATTCGGGTTCCTGTTTTCACTAGATCGTCCAGGATGATGTGAGTATCGTCCAGGATGATCTGAACAAAAATTGAACAGAAATTCTAATTCACTCAAGCTCTCCCCCTGAATGTGTGTGTGCAAGGTTACTTAGCTAGGAGATCAGTTATATTACATTTGAAGGATATGGTTACTTTGCGATAAACTCCACACCCTTGAGTTGCTTTTGATATTTTGTACCTGAAATGGGTTAGCCAAGCAAAATAGAATACAAACATGTTTGTCATAATCAAAACTATACTTTTTGAATCCAGATTTGTAACAGTGGTATGGTAAGGTGGCCATGGCTTAGTCTCATTTTTAAAGGGTTTTCTAGCCCATTAACTTGTTGACCAATAAATGATGACTTATGAGAGATTTAATAGGAAGTATTTGGCTAGTTGAGTGGTCGGTTAAATGCTTAGAGCAATGGGTTTAGGATTTTGGCTAAATGTGTAAGATTGGAGAGGATGTTGGCCTTTCTAATTAGGTTGACCAAGCCAAACCAAGGGAAATTTGACTTGGGAAAGTTTGGACATATTGGAAGTGTCAAAACAAATGATTTTGAAGTGTTAGATTAGTTTGAAATGGATTCAAATATTAAAAATAACCATGGTTATGTTAAGGGTTAATTTGATCAACCATAGTTGACTTGGTCGACCAGGTCAAACCAAAGAGTGGGTTTGGTTTCAATGGATCTCAAATATCATATGAGATTCATCAGAAGAGGTTTCAAAAGTTTACGAGATTAAACTGTGTTAAGTTTTGGCCAAAAGTCCAAGAATCCCCTTAAGGGGCATTTTGGTCATTTTGATCTCTAGTCAATTTTGGATCAAGGTGATTCCAAAACAGTGCATGTTAATGTTTAACATATCAATATCAAAGGTTTAGAAGTTGTTAATGGGTTTGGAGGAGATTCCAGCGTAAAATTCTACTTGGTGATAGGTCTAGTGGCATAATCTATAAATATTTGAAGGTTTTATAGCTTTTGAGTTTCAATTTAGTTCCTAGAGTTAGAAGTGTCAGATTGAGATCAAATTTATAGGGTTGGCCCTAGAGACATGCTTAGTCAATATTCACATGACAGATCATGAATTGGAGGTCATTTAACTAGGTTTTTAGGTGACAGAAAGTTCACCCAGAAAGGGCTTCAGGACCTAGACCTTTAGTCTTGGATTTGAGTCGAGATTTCTGGATTTGAACTAGACTTTAGGTTTCAAAGTTTAAATTTAAATTATCCTAATCATTTACAATCATGTGAATGATTATTAATAATTGGATAGGCCCTGGGCTGGGTTTGATATTAGTTTGAAGGTTGAATCAGGGCTTAAACTAGAACCTGGGTCTTGAGTTGGATTGGTTTAAAGTCTGGGTTAACTTGGATCCAGATTAATCTAAGGCCCAAGTAGATCCTAGGGTCTGGATTAGTCTAGGGTCTATGCAGATCTAGAGTATAGGAAAAGTCCTAGTGACCTCACACAAAAATGAGGTCAACACCCTCCAAATGTCAATGTTGTTATCATGTTAAACATATGCATCATGTCTTTATTTCTGGTCCTATTGCTATCAAAATTTGGACTCATTTAGGACATATTTAGAATGAATCATTTTTGGGATAATATTTCTTTCAAGGCTATGCTTAATTTATGGTTTATTAACTATAGAGGGCATATTAGGAATGTTATCCCTTCCCTTATTTTATGGTATTTATAGTTTGCTAGAAATAATTCTCATTTTAACAATATTCCCATGAATCACCTTCACGTTATCAGGAATATTAAAGATAAAGTCATCAATCTTTATTCTATTAACCTTTTATCCTTTAAGAACTTTAAAGGCTATGCTTTTGTGGCTCAAGATTTGGGTATTTCTCTGCATAATAGTCAATTTGTGGATGATTCTAAGCTCATTTATTGGATTAAACCTCCTCATAATACATTCAAACTTCATGCTGATAGTTATTTTAAAGACTCAATTTATGGTTGTGGTGGTATTATTAGAGATGCTCTTGGGAATATCTTCATCGATTACGTTGGTCCTTTAAATAAGTGTTCTATCATTTATGCTGAGCTTTCATCTATTTTATACGGCCTCAAATTATGCATTTTTTCTTGGAATTTCTAATAATTGGATTGAGGTGGATGCTACCTGTAGTATTTACTATTTAAATGATTCTGTAGATAAAATTTGTAATTCTGATTTGTTTTACCTTCTTGGGGAATTTTATCAACTTTTGATTTTTATCATTACACTATTACTCATGTTCATAGGGAAGGTAATCCTTGTAATGATTGGTTAGCTAATCATGGCCATAATCTTGACTTCTTCTCTAATTTTTGTTATATTAAGTTGCACATTATTGTCATCATTACCAAGTACATAGTGTCGTACTACATCAACCACCAAATGTATTACATTCAATAATTACTTCATTGCTATTTGAAAGCTGGGGTACAAATAATTTAAGGTCACTTGATCTACCATCCTCTAGAAGTCATAAGTTTATATGAGGAACTACATCTTATTTTTCAAGATGGGTAGAAGTTATTCCCTTAATAGAAGTTAAAACTCATCACATTCTAGTAATGGTCAATGGCATGAAGTAACTATATATATATATATATATATATATATATATATATATATATATATATATATATATATATTCAATGTTCCTTGTTATGTTATATCAAATAATGGTCCATAATTCAAAAGCACTAAAATAAATAGCTTTGTAAAACATAACAATATTGATTAGAGATACTCAATAATTTATTACCCTTAGGTGAAATGGATTAGCTGAGTCCTTCATTAAAATATTGGTTCAAATTCTAGAGAAAACATTAGATGACAACAAATGTCAATGGCATGAAAAGTAAGGAGAAGCTTTATGGGCATACAAAATCACATACAGAACTTCTACTATGTCTACACCATTTTCTTTGGTCTTTGGAGTAGAGGCTATTCTCCCTTTTGAGGTACTGTTGCCTTCACTATATATAACTATTAATTACAAGATCCCATCATAAAAAAATGCAAAACTTAGACAAGAAGAACTCAACGGTCTAGATGATAATCATATGCAAGATAAGCAGAACCTCAAGTTATACAAAGCTAAGATGATCCAAGCTCATGACAAGTTTTTTTCATCTAAGAACATTCTAAGTAGGAGATTTGGTTTTAGTTATATGAAGATCCATCTTAGTCCATCAAAATATAGGCGATAAATTCAAACCAACTTGGGAAGTTCCATTCATGGTGGAGAAAGTATACTATGGAGGATCTTATCAGTTAATTGATTAGAAAGAGATCATCTAATGTTACCCATAAATGGATGATATCTTAAGCGATATGGTGGATAGCCTTAAGAATTATGTTATAATAAATGGAAAATTTTCTTGCCATAATTTTTATATAGTGCTTAGATGTGTTGAAATTTTAAAAAGGAATAGGATCTAGAAGATAATACTGGGTTTGGGTTTTATACTAAAGTTTATAAGTTTTAAATTCCTAAAACTTTTTTAAATTTTATCCTTAAAAAATTGGTAAAAATCCCCTATGGTATCTTTTCCTTTTCAGATTTTGATGCATTGGCCATCTAAATCTTCTCATTCAAGAGTTACTTGTCATATGAGTTTTATCTTCATCAAAATTGTTAATAGGTATAATGCCTTTTTCATGGCATCCTATAAGCTTCATTGAACCTGCTAGTGGTGGAGAAAGACACTTGTGGCACCACTCTAGTTTATATATTGATCTTTTATGGTTTGGTGTAAGTCCTCAATACCAGCTATCCTTCCACATGATCATCCAATGCTCTAAGATTAGGTGTAAGTTCTTACTCAGGCTTCCTTTTATTATGACCATTTACTAGTGGTGGAGTAAGCCTTCCTGGCCCTGAGGTGGTTTGAATCAAGCTAATTTCTTGGCCATGTTCATTCCATAATGACTGTAAATACTCTATTTTTTTGTAAAGAATGGTTCTATTTTCAAATTCCACTACCTTCCTGAGAGTGAGAGCTTCTTATTCCAAGTCTAACAAACCTTATGTTGGTCATTCCATTAAACTCAGGCAAGCTCAAGCTCAACTTCTGATCTACACATGCTCTAGCCTTCTTATCTAAAGGGGAATTATTTATGAGGTTTCAGCATACTTGCCTAGGCTAATGTAGTAGTAATTAGTGCTTTCAAAGAGGTATTCCCCCATTCCTGAGCTCTTAGCTAGGTAGGTCCTGAAAATTGCAAAAGAAACTTCCATTCTAATAGTATTTGACCATTGGACTAAAGGTCTATACTTAGATGATGCTCTGTGTGAAATTTTAAGGGAATCTATCTGGACGATCTCTTAGATCTAGTTGGAATATGCTTATAGTTGTGAATCTGAGTGGGAGATTGAAAATGAAATCATATTCATCCATTCAGATCAAAGGCTGTGATACAATCTCATACGATATCAATATTTCATTCCTCATTAAAACATATCTGTTTGATCTTAGATCAGATGGCTATTATTAAAAGTGAGATATTTTTTTATTTGATAATCATTGGCAATCGGATGGTGTCACGTGTACAAGTATGCTGACTATGTAATTCCCTTAAAACAAAATCCATAAAATTAGACTAACTTTACAATTGCATGACTCCTCACATAATTATCCAAATTTGGTGATCTTGGACTCAGTGGATTCATTTTGAGGAGTAAAATAAATGCCCAAGGTTGCATGATTTAATATCTTATGTTTTAAAAGTAATTTAGAAATACTCTCAGGGGTATTTCTTAAATTACTCATGAAATACACTTCATTATGAGGTGGAATTTTTATGAATGACTCTTGGGTATATGTTTTACATACCCAAAAATTTTCAAATCAATAAGTACCTCTAAGGGCTTCAATTTATTTTTTTAAGATCATAGATCAATTTTTAATCTAGGATTTGAAAATTCATTACACACAAATCCATAAAGGATATGGTTATATGCTTTGGTGAGATGATCATGCTAAGTCCAAGGGTTAGATTACCATTGATTTTCATCGAATTCATTGAATAAATTACCTAAATTAAATCCCCTATTGTTTAATTATATTTACTTTAGGGGATTCATTTTGAATCCTAAGTAGGCTTTGATGAGCCCAAATTTAGTGAGTTTGAATCATATATTTATATAAATTTATGTTTTAAATTTTACTATATTTAGAGCTCATTTGACCCACTAATTTGTGAACCCAAGTTTAATATACATAAGTGGATTAGGAACTTTAAAAATTCATAATAAATTCTAATTAAATCCAAAAAATAAATGGTAAATATCATTCTGCTCAAAATTAAAAGCTTAATATAGCAAAAATAAAAGCCCTTTGAAATGCCTTCAAAATAAAAAGTAATTTAAAAATAAAAAATTTCAATAATTAATAAAAATAAGTAATTAAGAAAATATTAAAATTCCAAAATTTTTTTAAACACTTGTAATAATCCCTAAGAGTCATCTGTGACATTTGAGGAATAGTTTGAAAAGTTTGAAGTTGATTTGGTAAAAAAACAATAAATCATTTCTAGTTAAATAATTAAATAATTCAATAAATTATCTAAACTTGCAAAATTCATAAGTAATTATAGGAAAATATAAATTAAAAAACTCATAGGTATTAGACTCCTTTTTGGGTCTATTATTTATGAAAAATATAAAAATACCAAAACATTTTGTAAATTAAAAAGTCAACATTGGGTCAAAATTAAATAATTCAATAAATAAGTTTAACTTACAAAAATCATACATAATTATATAAAAATCCAAATTAAACAAACTAAAAAAGAAATAATACTCATCTTTGAGTCTATTATTTATGAAAAATATATAAAATATAGAAATTAATATAAATTAAAATTTTAACAATTAGTTAAACTTAAGTCATTAAATAATTCAAAAATGCTAAAATTCAATAAATTACCAAAAATTTAGAAAATATATAACTCAATGAATTAAATTTAATGAACAAATATTTGTACTCTATAAATGAAGTTCTTAAGTTGGACTATCTTAGATTGTGGGGCCTCGTGACCTAAGGAGGCCTACTCCTCATTGTTATAATGACAATGCCATGAATGAATGTGGTGGAATGTAAATAATAAATTATAAATCTTATAAATCAGTAATTAACGAATTAAAAATAATAATTGACCAACACTCTACCAATGAAGTTTGTAGGTTAGACTATCTCATGGTATGGGGCTACGTGTCATAAAGAGGCCTTGGTCCTTGTGCCATTGTGGCAACACCACGAATGAATTGATCGAATATAAATATTAAATTATAAACATTAATAAATCAACATTTAAACAACTTCAATAATTAAAACACCTTTAAAATAAATCCTAAATTTATAAATCATTAAAACTTAAATTCAAACCGCCTTTCATTGACTTTAAACAAACCTATTTAATTTGTAGATAACTTAAAATAAATAAAACCTAGGACTTATCTAAGTCGCATAGCCTTATACACACACTTATATGATCTATTAGGATAAGCAACATGAGCCTAGGCTTGGCTAGTGATTTGGTTTAGTTTGCTTGGACTGCCTTGCCTAGAGGGTGCTCATGTCTAATTGCTTATTTTCTATACTATGCATGTCATATTTACATTTATATTGGTGCACATTTGGAGTAGGCTCTTAGGCCACTTTACTTTCCTATATACAGTCACACTCAAACATCATATTTATGTTTTAAATGAATTGATTAAACCTTGGAGTAGGCTCTTAGGCCAAGCTGCAAGGTCTTTTAGGGGATTATTCTAGGCTTCTAGACATATAAAATGAGCCATAGCATACCATCTAAGATCCATCGTGCAAGGTAGCAATCAAACCCTAGTTTAACATCATTAGGTTTAAATAACTTTGTAAAAAACATGTTTTAAATCGTATAAATAAATCCCTATTACGGATTTAATGATGTTTAAGCTCTATTTAACATTTCATAAAATTTGGTTCAACCATTTTTGAGATGAAGCATTTCTTCATCATCTTGGTTTAGTTTAATAAATGTTTAACCTATATAATATCTAGATCGTTGATCTTAAGATCAATGTCCTTGATCCCATTGTTTTATTTCACATCTGAACCACGCAGTGCTCTCAGTTGTTCTAATCGTCATCCGACGGCATCACTTCCATTCATTCAATAGCAGAAACGATCCAATGGTGCACGGCAGCTGCTAACGCAACTAAGTAAAAATTGTGTGCACCACTGTCACATTTCCATAATTGCTAATGATTGCATGATGGCACAATCATTGGCCTTTACTATCGTGCCACCATGGTTTGAGTCAACCAATCAGCCACTAATGCATGGCCCACCGCCGCCGCCACCGCCGTCGTTTTAAATTAATAAAATTCATTTTAAAATCCATTTTAATCTCAAAATTTTCAAAAAATTCATAATAAATAAAATATTTAGCCAAAAATTATGTGCGACCCCTCATTTTGTTCATAATTTAATGCTCTATCATTTAAAAATAAAATTAGCTTGTGGTGATGATTAGTTAGGGAGAATTTCAATAAGATTATTTTCCTAATTTCTCTAATTACTCCCTGAATACTCATCTAATTAAGTTGAAATTTGGCTAATTTAATCCTCATGTTATATACTACCTAAAGTAATTTTCTTAAAATTATTATACTTATATTTTTATAATAATTATGTTTATAACTTTATATTTAAAAATTTTATCATATATTGATTTTAGCTTTATATCATGTATATCAGCCTTCCTTGGAAATATTAAATAGAGCTTTATCATGAGTAAAATGGAATTAATCAAACTTGATGCAAGTACACATGATAATTGCATGATTCTTGCCTTTCTAATTTTGTATGATTACTTCTTAAATACTTAATAACTTGCATTTAAACTTGGTTGTTGAATATTATGATATGTACCTCACTCATCATAGAATTTTGGAAATATTTCAATGGGGAATTATTTTACAAGTGAATTTCCAAACATTTGGGTGCTGATTTGACCAAAATGCATGTAAATTCACCACTTCCAAATCCCTTAGATTTAGATTACTAAACTCTTGTGGTGTATTTACATGTATGTATATCAAAAGGTTAAAAACATTGATTGCTAAGACTATTAAAGAATAATGACATCTAAGGACAATAATCAAGGACTTTGTCTAGATGACTTAGGCACATTCTAGGTATACATATTCTATTTGGATGGCATATTAAACATAACAAACTTGGTGACATCATACCACTACAAGAAATTTATTCATTACCAGTGGATTTCTGGCAGACAATTTTTCGGCGGTTTCTGACAAAATATGATGAAATGACCTTTCCGACGATTTTTCCATTGGTTTTTTTGCCGCCGGTATTTTTTGGCGGCCTTTCCGGTGGATGTTCAATAATTTTTAATTTTAATACTTCATTTTTAATTATTTTTTAATTTTAATACTTTATTTTAATTAATTAATAAATATTAATTTTCATTTTAAATTAATTATATATTTTAATTCTCATTTTTAACTTGATTATTAAGTTTACATATATTTATAATTTAAAACTTTATTTTAATTAAGTAACAAATTAATAACTTATTGTTTATTTTAATATTTTAGTTTAATTATTTTTAATTTTAATTTTCATATAATTATAGTTTAAATATAAAGAGTAAGTTTCTTAATGCATTTTCTTTCCCATCAAAATGGTTGGGTCTTTGAATTTTCTTTCAAGAGGAGCTTGAATTGCATAATAGCCATTTTATGGGTAGCAGGGTAGCGTGGGCAGGCAATGCTCGAGCAGTGTGAGAGAGCAGCCAGGCATAACGGGAGGGCAGCTGGGTTGGTGGGCTGCTGGGCAGTATGGGCGGGCAGCTCTCGGGCAACACGGGTGAGTAGCAGGGCAGCACGGGAGGGCAGCAGAGTTGGCGGGCAGTTGGGTAGGGCGGGCTGGCACCTCTCAGGTAGCCTGAGAAGGCAATCGAGTAGTGCGAGAGGGAAGTGGGTGGGCAAGTAGCTAGGAAGCGTGGGTGGGAAGCTCCAAGGCAATGTTGGTGAGCAGGCAACCAGGCTGGGCAGCATGTGCGGCCAACTCTCAGGGAAGCCGAGTGGGCAGCGCTCGGGTAGCCAGGGGAAGGGCAGTGGGCTACTTCATTTTTTAATTAATTTTTCTTAATTTTTTGGGAGCCTAATATTGTCGGATAGCTTCTAGAGAAGGCAGCTAGAAAAATTTTTCCTACACGGGTTTTACCGGTGGAGAATTGTTTTCTAGAAAGCCACCGGTAAATTCCAAATTTGTAGGAAAATGATCAATTGCATTGAAAAATGTCGCCGATAATAGATAATTTTCCTGTTGTGTACCCTATGATTAAATACACTCCATTTTGTAATTAATTGATCTTTAAATATCAATAATTACAAATTAACCCTTCATTAAAGGTGGATTTTCCATAATTCATAATAAATTAAATAAAAATCTCAAGAAATACAAAATTAACTTCAAATCAACTCTAATCAACACCTAAAATCATTAAAAATTAAAATACAAATTTAAATTCAATTAAATTTTAATTATTAATAAATTTCCTTCAATTAAAAATTAATTGAATAAATTCATTAAAATAAAAACAAAATTAAAAAATATGAAACAAATTTAAATAAAAATAAAAATAAAATTAGACAATTATAATTTTAATTTTAATAAATTTTCACTCAAAGTTTAAATTTATTCATTAATAATAATTTCTTAATTTAATAATTAAATATAATAAATAAATAAAATTTAAATAAATTTAAATTAAATTCAGAGGTTAATAATTTGTATTTAAATAAAATTTTTGAATAAATTTGAATAATAATTCATTATTAATTAATTAATGATTGATTAAATCAATTAAAAATTTAATAATTTATTAAAAATTTTAAATAATTCAATTAAATAAAAAAATATTAATTCATTTAAACTAATTTAATTTGATAATTTGATTGATTAAAGATTATTTTAATTAATTAAATTTGATGATTAATTTGGATTAAATGAGTTTGGGCCTTTATACTTTATACTTAATTCCATTTGGAGGGTATTTTAGCATTTGATTTCAAGGCCTTTAATACACTTTCAATAACCCAAATACCACCATATGTTATGCATGATTCATTTTAGGAAGGCACTAATATATTGGATTGGGGGATCTTTAAACGTTAATAACACACCGACCTTATACACTATGCTTGCTTCCATCCGGAGGGCATATGTATTAGTTTACAAGGTCCCTTCTCTATCTCTAATAAATTTTCAGAAGCTTCTATATGATCGTCTATTCTACATAGAGGATGGGTGTTTCATTTGTAAGCCTTAGGATTTATAAATTAATAACCCTTGCACTTTTGATTTATTAATTTATAAATTTTTTAAAATTAAATAAAAAACTTTAACAATTAAAATGTGAATTATAAAATACAAATACATATCTTTTTAATTTCAATTAAATTCTTTTTTAACCCTTATTGAACAAACATTCAAAATTGATATAACTTAAACAGTAAACTCCTATAGGACATATCAAAGCTATACTACCTCTCCCACACACTTAGATGGTTTGCTAGGACAACCAAATTAAACCTAGGTTAGGATAGTGGATTCATTTGGTTTGATTGAGGGTACCATTGCCTAGAAGGTACCCTAGTGTGTTTGGTTCTTTCTATAAATCTGGATGTCATATTTATTTTTCTATTGGTGCACCAGAGAGCGGAGTGAACAAATTAAGGATCGTGTAATTTACTTTCATTTTCATTTTTGTATATATATAACTACTCACATTTCACCATTGTATCTGTATTTTTTATATTCTGTTATTTACTATTCTATAAAGTAGAATGTATTTAGTAGAAGATGTCTATAAAAATAGATGTAATTATAATGGTTTTAGATTTTTGTATATAGATCGAGTTGTATAGAGTCATAAATTATAAAAGGGACAAATACAATTGCTTATACATGCAAGTGGGGCTCCAAAAGATAATATCCTCTCCACTGGGGTATATTCTCATTTTGAAATCCATGGAAGACTTGGAACTCAAAGATCATAAGCAGCCTTATTTGATTATATATTTATATGGTAGGCTTAGAAATCCAGACTTATTTTTGGAAGAGCCTAGCCACCCTTTCTTTTCTGTAGACCCTGGGTTGTATATTACAAATTTATAAATCAATAAAATAAGCTCTTTTATATATTATTTTCATAAATCATTTGTATTGCATGATTAGTTTTCTATTTTTCTAAGTATGTTGTATAGCATTTAATTTAAAATTTTTAAAGATCAACTCCTTGATTCTTAGGATAGAGCTTACCAAATCATGTATATATATGGAAATTGTTATGTTTAGGAGCATTAGTTAGCAACTAACTCTAGGCAAATGTACGTCAATATTGTATACACCTCTCTCTTTGCACATCTTTCCTTATCGTATTAAAATCTAAATTCCAAATTCATTTCCAAAATTTATAATTTAAATCCTGTGCATCAAAATTAAAAATATTCTAATCATTTCTTTATATTATATGAATTTCAAAAATTATTGGTATTCACTTTAATCGAGAGTATTCTCTTAGGAGATGTAATTAATTATAGGGGCTTGCCCCTATAGGGAGTCTAGAATTGAAAATAAATAAACCAAATCTTAGTTCTTTTCTAAGATAGGGGGAAATCTGTAAACGTAGACTTTTGCTTTAAACAATAGTTCAATTTCATAATAAAAAGTAAGTGAATATTCTTTTTATCCTTATGGGTAATTTGAATGTCTCTTATATATTTGATTATGAGAATAAATGGATGAAGATTTCTCTTATCAAATTAATAATGAGACGTTAGATTATCCTTTGGGATGATATAATATCGATCTACATAGATTTTATTAAAGAAACCTAATTATAATTTAAGGTAAATCTTGTGTAGGAATTTAATGTACCTACAACACATAAATATAAAATTATTGTCCACAGATTTTTCGGGTGACTATACTGGAGATAGACTTTCTCTCTATCTTTAGTAAAGACTAAATTTTTCTAACATACATATATATATTTAATTAAATACTTGAGCTATTAGATTTCATATAAATGCAAGTTTATTTAAACTTCTATTGTGTACATACATATTTTGTATAGTTTTATGGGTTCGTTCTTTGTACAGTCTTGTGTAGTCATATAATTCCATATTGTGTCTGCCCCATTCAGCCTTGTTCATACATGCTTTGTTAAGTCTTTTATATTTATATGACATATGTGTGTTTATATAAATTCTCAATGTTTGCATTCTTATGCTCACGAAAGCGAGCATATCCTCTGGTTACTTAGTTTTGTCCTAAAAATCAAGCATATTTGTCCACCAAAAATACTGATTTGGTCCTAAGTCTAGTAGGGGTTCTACCGATTTATTGTCTTATATTTGCATATCATATGTGTGTTTATTTAAATTCCCAATGTTTGTATGCTTATGGTCACTCGAGTGAGCATATACTATGGTTACTTGGTCTCATCCTAAAAATGAAGTGAACTAGTACAAATGGAATATTGATTTGGTCCTAAGTTTGGTAGGGGTTCTACCTATCTATTATCTTGCATTTGCATGTCATATGTGTGTTTATTTAAATTCCCAATGTTTTCTTGTTTATTCCCATGCGAATGAGCATATCATATAGTTGGTTATATCCTAAAAACTAAGTTTACTAGTCCAACTGAAATACTAATTTGGTCCTAAGTCTGGTAGTGGTTATACCTATTGGTTATCTTGAATTTTTATGTTATTTGTGCGTTTATTTAAATTCCCAATACTTGCATGTCTATGCTCATGCTAGTGAGCATACCCTATGGTTACTTGGTCTCATCCTAAAAACCAAGTAGACTAGTTCAACCATAATACTGATTTGGTCCTAAGTCTTGTAGGGGTGCTAACCATTTGTAGTCTTGTATTTTTGCATGTTTTTTAATTTTGTACTTTTTGCATATGTATAGTATAGCATGGGTATGTCAATTTCAGGCTATAGATTATAAATTCTCAAGTTGTCCTTCTCCCTTATGAAAAATCTTCTCAGTCATGTCATTATCTAAATCTAAATATGATTTTATCTCTTATCTCTTTATACCTTATACACTTAAAAAATATTTTTACAATGGTCCTTAGTTAGGTTCCTTCACCTTCCAATCATCGATTATCTAGAATTTCCCTTAGGGATCAAGCAGGTTTAGTTCAATGTGATTTCTTGATTCAGCATTCCATATTGGTTCAAAATGTTTAGTTTTTGATTTGGATTTCCCCTTAAATATAAAAAAATGTCTAGTAAATTGATCTTCAATATCAATGTCACTCCTTCCCAATCTACTGAGGGCATTCAAATTAAGTTTAGTTCAGGCTTTGAGAACCTGCAGATCACGTTCACTGCACCACAAGCTAAATTGGTTGCACCCATTGTTGAGTCCATTAAGTCAACTCCCCTCTAGGTCAACAACAAGCATAAGTCTGTAGCTACTCCTACAACTGCTAAACCCTTGGTCTTCTCTCTGTTGACTTTTCTCCAATCAGCTGCCATGACTAAGGGGAAGTTTACTGCTAATTCTGAAACCCCCATCTTTGTGAATTTTGAGATGGAGTCATCACATAGAGTAAAAGAGATGAATAAGTCTCAACATTGTAATATGAATCACCACATGAGGAGAAGATGAGAAAGCTGAGCTGTTGGAAGAAAAGAATTTTATTGCCATTACAACTAAGGCAGCAAAGAGAATAAATTTTGGAGTATCTAAGGTGTATGCTAATTCTCCTCAATTAGAAGGTAGCAGATGCATCTACTGTTGGCTACTGTTTAAGAAGAGAATGTGGCGTGTATAATGAACTCTCCTCCTACTCCATTCCATGAAGATCTTGTCTTGTATCTTTTTTTTGAAAGAAAGAGGAATTTCAGGTCTCTGCTGAATGGATTGATTCAGGACAATCCCATTAGCTATGGGCAGTAAATGACTAAACTTCTGAGAATTGTCAAGGACATGATCTCCACTGAAGTGCATCCACAATAAATTGGAAGGCAAGTAGTGTCCCCTCCAACAAAGAGAAGAGTGTAGTTCCATGAATGAGATCCAAATCAACTAGCTATTGTTATAGATCATCATAGGGAGCCAAAGAAGTTATCATATTATGATCAACATGTAGCATTAGTCCACGAGCATAGTCAACAAACTACTATTAGATCTTTGGAGTATGGACCATTAGCCCACTGAGGGTATAATCCCATATCTCCCCCATCCTCGCATCAGTTTATTAATCTTCTTGTGAGAACTTTTGGTCATCCCTCAGGTCAGCACCTATCATGTTTTGATTTGCAGTAATCATGAGGTAGTAAATCATCTTCTTGTTTCATTAGGAGTAGACTAAAATTCACAAATTAGTCAACCTCAGTATCTGATAGGGAGAGGGTTTGGCAGCCTAAGATGGTTCCCACTTCAACTATGTTAATGAGCTAGAGGAATAACGTATTGGATCAAAGATCAGGGAAAGGGAAGTTTGTAAAAGTGCTATCTTCTTCTAAAGAATATACCCTAGTATATCCACACCATCTGGAAGGGAAGTCAAATGAGGGGATGGTGGATCATCTCAAAGAAAGTATCCACCAGATCAACAAACAAAAAGTTACAAAGGATGAAGATATGAATGAAGAAGTGTCCCGCAAAGTCAACATGGTTGGCACTCATTCATCTCTTCAAAGAGAGAAAGAGTAGGTTATAAGCCAAGCAAGAGGTGGTAATAGAAATGATGATGAAGATGATATAGCTGATTTAACTCATCAGTTATTAGAGTAATTGAGTTAGAAAGATGAGCAGATATTGAGAATGGAGAAGTTAAAAGAAATGATGGCTATGATTTCCTTCATGTAAGGTAATTCTCATCCTATTCTGGATACTTAGGTTTGATCCTCTCTTGATGAATCTATATAGTTTAACATTAAGAATAAGTCAATCAAGATAGAAGAATTGGAGAAGCTAGTGAATAAGCATGTGAAAATAGAACCACCATCAGTGCATTTTGTAGATATCAAGAAAATCATAGAACAACAAGTTAAGGAGGTGTTAGCTAAAGCTCAGGGTAGCTTGTTTGTTTTCAAGGGTAGACCATATCTGAAAAAATATGACATGGTCCCTTATCCTAAAGGATTCGTACCTCCTTCATTCAAAAATTTTGACAGTCCAGGGAATCCTAAGCAACACCTCTCTCACTTTAGAGCTAATTATTGTGATGCTAATGGCAATAATGTGCTTTTGTTCTGGTTCATCAATAGTTTATTTGGTATTGCATTCGATTGGTATGTTGAACTGCGCAATGGGTCCGTCCATACTTTTAGTAATTTAGAAGCTATATTTGTAAAGATATTTGTAGTGTGAAGCATCAAATTATCGTTGATGATCTCATAGTGGAGAAGCAAAAATTGGGTGAAAGCTATGTAGCTTATATTCTAAGATGGAGGAACCTTAGCATGAGATGTGAGCCACAACTGCAAGAACAACATGCTATACAGATCCATCTAAAAGATAACCATGGTCCAGTTGCCTTTCTACTCAAAGGTTTTATAATTAAAGCATTCGAGAAGTTATTAAGTAAGGCCTATAATCTTATAGAGGAAGCTTCTCAACTAATATTCTTAAAGGATCCATCTTCTTTACAAAAGAAGAAGTTAAAACATCAAGATGAGTTAGATAAGAAATCAGGGACATTGTCTGCAGTTGATAAGGGGAAACAACTGATGCAGATTCAGGTAGAGAATCCTAGTCGACCTCCTTAGTATAAATAGTATGATAAACCTCAGGTGATCAACAACCCAAACCTTCACCTCATCTAACTCCAAAGAAACAAAAGAAAAGTTTAATTAATTTAAAAGTAAAGTATACTTGCTTAAAAGAGAGGCCATTAACAAAATGTACAGGAGCCTCATTAAGAAGCCAGGGTTTAAACTCTTTCATCCCAAGAAACCAGAAGAAGCCAGTAAAGTAGGGCAACCTAATTATTGTTTGTATCATCAGATTCTAGGTCACCAGTTGGAGTACTGTATAACTTTCAAAGAGTAGCTGGACAGGAACTATAAAGATTGGACAGTTGTTACACCAAGAGAATATTTAGTGGATTTGAGGCTGGGATCCACTGAGTATATATTTGGTGAGCCTTCTGCACCTTCTCCTACTTCAAAACCCAATGATGGGTGGGATGTAGCTTTATCCCATTCTTCTAAAAGAACCCTATATAAATTATATTGTTCATCTTTCTAGGAACCCCGAGTACAGAATCCCATCCAGGTTGATCTGGTAGCTCGTGAGGAGGAGAAGAATAAAGTTCCAACCAAAGAGCCCAAGGTAGTGCGATGCGAGTCAATTATGCTCCTATACCTTTAAAGGAATAAGAGAAGAATAAAATAGAGTTAGGTTATGATAAATTAGTTATTTCTACAACTGGTGAATGCATGTCCCTTAACCCTCTAACTTTGTATAACTTTTATTTTGTCCCTCCTGGGACTAAGAAAGCAATGAAAAAGGATTCTATGTATGTCATATTTTTTTCCTCTAATGAATATCCAAATGAAAATCTAAATAGTAATGAAAATAATTCTCAAGAAATACATATAAATGTTGTAAATGAACAATTCAGTTACTATTATGATAATGATTCACCTGTACTTGATGTATAAGGTGATCCTATCAACATTGAGTTAGAAACATCTGATTCAGATAGTCCACCATAGGACAATCAGGCGACGATCAACGATTAACAACCAAAATCCAATGAAGATCCTTCCTCTGAAGAAGTAGTGTATGTCAATCTTCGTAGTGGTAAAGTCTTAACTTCACGAGTTGTAGCTATTGATAAAGGGAAGCATGTTGCAGATAATCCAGAAGTTTCTAATTAACCTCAACAAGTTTAATATCCAGATGTAGAGAATACAGAAATTCCATAGATGGATTATAACATATTAGTGCATCTTAGAAAACTACTTATAAAACTGAGTATTTATAATGCTCTGGTTCTTTCTAAAGAAATGAGGGAGGCTTTAGTCAATGCTTTACTCATTCCAGAGATCAGTATGGCTCAACTAGCATCAATGCATTTGAAAGAAGAAGTGTTGTACTTCAAGGAAGTTCCCAGAGTCACATTTTTAGGCAAAGATTTGTTGTTGGGAACGGTGGATCATAATCATCCATTATATATTTCTATAAGCATAGACAACTTTAAAGTATACAGTGTACTTGTTGATCTGGGTGCATCGATCAATATTATGACTATTAGAACTCTCACATACTTAAGGGTGGACACTCACAAACTCAACTCCGATAAGATGATCTAGTGAGGATTCAACGAGAAGGGCGAGAGGGCTTTCGACTCAATAACCCTATTGTTAGAGACAAAAAACCCTAAAAACTGAGGCCAAATTTCTTATAATAGATTCCAAAGTCTCTTTTAATGCTCTCCTAGGTAAACCGTGGCTCCATGAATATAGAATGGTTCCTTTTACCTACATTAGTGTATAAATTCTATTGAGAGGGAATAATGCATTGCATCAAAGGTGATTTGCAACCATTTTTGATTCACGAAGTCGGTATATATGAATATGCTTCATACTATCTCCCTAAGAAGTAGACTGTTTTCTCTAAAAATCTCAAACTGGCTAAAGTAGAAGTAAAAGGAAGAAAAGAGAAAGAAAAAGAAGAAGAAAAATAAAAAGTAGAGTGTCCTAATATCTAATATAATGTTTGCCAGTCACCTGTTCCTCTCTTACAAAGGGGTGGTACAATAACATAACAATCTAGAGGAATAGGTTGAGGATGGAAAAATTAAATAATATGATAAAATAAAAATCAAAATATACAAATAAGGGAGCCTGTAATACATATTGATTTGGAATCTAGCTTGGAGGATAAATCATATATACTTGAGAAAGATCGATAGGTTGTAGAATATAGGAAATACATAAATTAGCCGATGTTTAAGATGTCTATAGAAACTAATAGTAATAAGGATAGGGTCCAAGGCTAGGGAAGTTAATCTGGATTTATCTACCATAGAAAGTTTAAAAAGGTATGTGGAAAATATTCCCTTAACCCCACAATCCTAGAATGATATAAAAAGTTTGAGATGAAAGCCTCTCTTCCTTTAAACCTGACATTAAAGCTAATATCTTTGTACCTTCCACCAGTAAACCCCCATAAACCAATGTAACACTCAATGGTCCTTTTATGGATAGATAATATGACTTATTTTTGAGTGGTATTTGAACCCTATAAATAAATTTGCTAAGGTTTAACGCCTTCAAATTGGACTTGAGGTGAAGCCTAGCAATTTGAATACTTATGGAAAACAAAATACTACAAATACACATCAAGATTAGGTATTAGCTTTGCAACTCTATGTTAATTTAACAATGATGAATATTGCTTAGTTATATCAAATAATCTAGAGTCTGATAGTCTCTTTTCAGTGAACTTGAAGTCTTTTAACAAACTCTGCTTATAAACTTCAGATGATCTAGATGACACTCAAGTTAGAGATGCATCTCCTGAACTTGAAGAGGAGATTAAATCTACAATCTATAATTTAAAGAAAATAAATCTGTGCATCGAAAAAAACCTTCGTCTGATCTTCATCAACTCTTTATTGAATGAGGATGATGCAAATGACATGGTTCAACTTTTATTAGAATTCAAAGATTGTTTTACTTGGAGTTATGAAGAAATGCACATATTATATTCATATATATAAGTTCATAAGTTATCAATTCAACTAGGCATAGTTTCAGTAAAAAATAACCTCAGCAGATACGAATCAATATCGAATAGTAGGTCATGGTTTAAGTCAAGAAGATAATCAATGTTGGCTTTATTATGGAGGAAAAATATCCAACCTAGTTAGCTAGTATCAATCCAGTCAAGAAAAAGTACGGTCAGATACGCATCTGTATTGATTTTAGAGATTTAAATAAGGCTTGTCCTAACAAATAGTTTTTGCTTCCAATACCAGAACTCATAGTTGATATTGCTTCCTCACTTGCAATATTCTCCTTTATGGACAGTTCATTCAAATTAAATCAAATTAAGATGCATCCTGATGATGAAAAATATACAGCATTCAGAACACCCAGAAGGATTTACTACTAAAAGGTTATGCCTTTTGAATTAAAGAATGTTGGAGCAACATACTAGGGAGCAATGACGAGGATTTTTGACAAACTCAACCACCATTAGGTGAAGTGTTATGCTGATGCTCGAGTCATTAAAAGTTTAGAAACAATCATTTATACAACAACAACAACATCAAGCCTTTATCCCACTATGTGGGGTCAGCTACATGAATCCTTTTTCTCCATTGTGTCCTGTTAAAAGTCAAATTCTCATTTAAATCTAATAAAGAAAGATCATTTCTAATATTTTCTAACCAAGTCTTTTTAGTTCTACCTCTACCTTTCTTAACATAAGTCAGATCTAAGACCTCTACTTTCCTAACCAGGTCATTTGGAGGTCGTCATTTTATGTGACCAAACCATCTAAGGTGACTCTCTCTAATATTATCTTCCATTGGAGCTACTCCAACCTTTTCACGATATGGTCATTTCGTATCCTATCTCTAAGGGTAAAGCCACTCATCCACCTGAGCATCCTCATCTCTGTAACACTTAACTTAGAATTATGCTTCTCTTTTAATGGTTAACATTCGGCACCATAAAGCATTGCAGGTCTCACCACCAACATATAGAATTGTCCCTTAAGTTTGAGGGGTACTTTTCTATCACACAAAAAGCCTAATGCATTCCTCCACTTCAACCATCCAACTTAAATTCTGCTGATAATATCCCCATCTATTTCACCATCACTCTAAACAATAGATCCAAGATATCTAAAACGTGTACTCTTATTAATGACTTGATCGCCCAAAGTCACAATCTCCTCACTAGGTCTATTATTACTAAAATTACACTCCATATATTCCATTTTAGATCTACTCAAGTGAAAATGTTTTGACTCTAAGGTTAACCTCCATAATTCTAGTTTACCTTCAACTCCCTCTCTAGTCTTATCAACAAGAATCATTTATATGACTTAAAAATTATTTTCAAAGATTACATCAAAATAACATAAAAATGAATCCTTTGAAGTGAGCTTTTAGTGTCACTTCAGGGAAATTCTTGGATTTTATGGTTTGACACTAAAGAATTGAAATTGATCCGAATAAAATGAAAGCAATAATAGAAATGCCTCCACCTAAAAGCCTCAGTTAGTTGAGATCTTTCTAAGGTCAACTAGAGTACCTTAGAAGTTTCATGTCAAATCTTTCAGGTAGATGTCAACTGTTTGTAGAATTGTGCAAGAAAGATGCTCCATTTAGGTGGGATCAGAATTGCCAGAAGGAAATTGATAGTATAAAGCAGTATTTTAAAAATCTTCCAATACTTGCAGCTCCTATGCTAGGAAAGTCATTAATCATATATGCCACAACTTTAATTGAATCACTTGGAACCTTATTAGCTCAAGCTAACGAGGAAGGAAAATGTAAATTATCCTCCAATGGAGAAGCACTATTTAGCCTTGATATTCACAGCTCAGAAGTTGAGGCACTACATGCTCTGTCATAAAGTAAATTTGATATTCAAGATAAATCCACTCTAGTATTTGATGACTCATCCAACAATATCAGGATGGTTAGCTCATTGGTCAATGATTTTATCACAGTTTGATAATACGTTCACTCCTTTATGAGCAGCGAAGGATAGCTATAACAAATTTCCTAGCATCTCATCCAGTATAGGATGTTTACCCGATAAATGATGAACTACCAGTTAAATAAATCATGAAACTCAAGTCAAATGAGAGGTCCCTCTGGGAATTCTATTTTGGCGGCTCTACTTCTAATTAGAAAGCAATATCAGATGATATTTTCCTAGGTCAAGCTGAAATTGGTGTAGTACTCGTTACACAGATAAAGGTGTGATGTATTACTTTTATTATATGTCAAAATGATGTACTAATAATGAAGCAGAGTGTGAGGCACTGATAACTAGTTTATAATTGATAATTTTAAATGGGATTAAAGAGATCAAAATCTTTGGAGATTCTTAGCATGTGATTAATCGGGTTACTAGAATTCATAAAGTATTAAAAGAGACTTTGATTCGCTATCATCAATATATAGTTCATTTGTTGAAATAGATCCTAAATGTAATGTTATATAGAATTTCCCATGGAAAGAATTCTACAGTGGATGCTCTTGCTAAGTTAGCTAAGGCACTAGCATGTTCTGAGGAAGAATCAATTCCGATAGAAGTGCAAGGTTAACAAGTTCTATCTCCTATAGACTTTAATATATAAACAGAAAATCTCCAACTAAGGTGAGATTGTTTTAGTAGCAGACAATAAAGCCATAAATTGGAGAAAACTGTTCATCAAATACTTGTGAGAGAATAAGCTCCCTCATGAGAAATCAATTACAAATTAAATTAAGAGATGATCATTGTCCTATGATCTGTTTAATGACACCTTATAAAGAAGATCATTCAATCAGATGTGGTTGCAGTGTCTAAGTAAATGAGATGCATAATAGATCATAGTAGAAGTACATACTAGACTGTGTGGTGCACACCAATCTGGGCCAAAGATGAAAATAAAAATCAAATGAATGGGATATTATCGGCCGTCAATGATAGATGACTGTATGAATATTGTATGTCATTGCCATCAAAGTCAGGTGAATGGTGTAGTTCTAAATCAACCACCAAATATCCTATATCCAACATTTACCTTGTGGCCCTTTGAAAGCTGGGCACAAATATCATCGGTTTAATAGATCCTCCATCTTCTAGAGGTCATATATTTATAATAGCCATTACAAATTACTTCTCAAAGTGGGTAGAAGAAGTTTCTTTGAGATAAGTCAAAGCACATCACGTTCTAAAATTCTTTGAAGAGAATGTTGTGTACCAATTCGGTGTTCCTTGCTGAATTGTCTCAAACAACAATCCTTCATTCAAAAGTATTAAAATAAATAGTTCATCTAGACTTTATAACATTGATTGGAGATACTCTATCATTTATTACAAGATGTTAGCTACGGATGACATCAAATGGTTAAGTAAAATTAAATTACATCACAGAATTTACTTTTTTTGGTGGAGGCTTAAAAAAGATGCTCTTCCTACAAACTGCTGGCTAAATTATAGAAGGTTTTAAGTTTTAAATCAATGTCCAAGAGGTTGTTGTCTTGAAGAGAGTATAAATCACATTTTGATTTCATGTAAGAAGCTTAAGAAGGTCTTCAACATTATGAAAAGCTGGGGAATTCTGATCCTGATTTTTCAATCAATTTCAGAGTTGTGGAAGAATCTTAAATCTCTTTCTATCAAAAATGAAGTCTTGGCTAGAATCTATTGCTATTCAGTTTTCTATTGTTGGAAGGATAGAAATGCTTTCAAACATGGCAAACCATCTTTATCTTCCACTTTTATTTCAGTTGAAGTTTTATCTCATTCCATCAAGCCAAATTTAAATCCTATTTTGGATAACTAGGGTGCTGATCAGTTTGAAAAATTGAATTGCAAAGTTTGGCATCCTCCACCTCCAAATTGGATAAAATTAAATATTAATGCTTCACTATTAAGCTCAAATTGTGCTGGAATTGGAGGCTTCATTAGAGATGATAAAGGAAGATTCTTATTGGCTTTTGGTAAACAATTATACCATTGAGATGTTGCTCAATTGGAACTCATTGCAATTCTTTCTTTAAAGGATATTTTACAAGATTGGATGACAGAAGCAGATGGAATTTGGATTGAAGGTGATAACAACAATGTTATTAAACTTTTACATAAATCTTTGATTAATAATGTAAATTCTTCCTCTTTAGATTTATCCTTTTTGTACGACTTTAAGCATATTATTTTTCATTATATTTCTTGAGAGATGAATAAGGTTACGAATTTTTATGCAACCTATACTTTGGGAGGTAGCTTCTTTTGGGACTTTTTTCATAATAATCTTTCTTCTTTATTTATCACTTTGATAAAGGAATATTGTGATAGAATAGCAATCATTTAGCTTGTATTTACTTTTTCTTTAATAAAATAATGCTATTTGCATTGCTTAAAAAAAAAAAAATATTACACTCGGGCAAATGGATTGACAGAGGCTTTCAATAAAAAATTGGTTTCGATATTAAAGAAGACCTTAAATGATAATAAGCATGAATAGCACGAGAAGTTGGTTGAATCTTTGTGGGTATATCGAACCACATATAGAACTCCAACTTAATCTATACCATGTGCTTTAGTCTTTGGTAAGGAGGCTCTTATCCCTTTAGAAGTACATCTACCTTCACTTAGAGCCACCATAAATAATTAAATTATCCCAAATCAAAATGCTAAACTCCAATTAGAAGAGCTCAAAGGTTTTGAAGAGAATCATCTACATGCTCAATAAAACCTTGAGTTATATAAAGCTAAAATGATCCAGGCTCAAGATAAATTGGTTCATCGGAGAACTTTCCAAGTATGTGAATTGGTGTTAGTTCTATGAAGACCCATTTTAGCTTATTGAAAAATAGGTGGTAAATTTGAGCCGGCATGGAAAGGTCCACTCATGGTGGAGAAAGTCTACCAAGGAATATCTTACCAACTGATAGATTATAAAAGAGATCATCCTATGTTGCCTATCAATAGATGATACCTTAAGATTTATTACAATGGTTAATGTACTATAGGAATTTTATAATAAAATAATTTGCAAGTTTAAATTTTCAATGCTATTAAAGTTATATAAGTGACCTTGGTCCAATTGTAGAATCGAGAAACTTATCCCCAGTAGAGTTCAAAGGTCTTGGTTTTAAATCTGCTCATTCAGGAATCGATCTCCTGTCTGAGTATTCATCTTTGCCTTGGAATTGATCTCCTAGTTAAAGTCGAAATTCACATTTTTGAAAATCGATCTATCGATTAGGTTCTAAATTCACTCATTTTGGAATCAATCTTCTAGTCAAAGTTCAAATTTCACCTCTTCGATAATTGATTTTCAGTTAGGTTCTAAATTTAATCATTTGGGAATCAATCTCCCATTCAGGTATTAAGTTTTGTATAGAAATTAATCTCCTAGTCAAAGTCTAAATTCACCTTTTTGATAATTGATCTATTAGTTAGGTTATAAATTCGCTTGTTTGAGAATCAATCTCCCATTCGTGTAAATAGTTTTGTTTAGGAATCAATCTCCTAGTCAAAGTCTAAATTCACCTTCCTGATAATTGATATATCGAATAGGTTCTATATTCACTCGTTTGGGAATGATCTCCCACTTGAGTATTATGATTTGTTTAAAAATTGATCTTCTAGTCATTATTTAAATCTCACCTTTTTTATAATCAATCTATTGGTTAGATCTTAAATTTTCTTATCTGGGAATC
Organism: Dendrobium chrysotoxum; assembly: GCA_019925795.1. NCBI lineage: Eukaryota > Viridiplantae > Streptophyta > Magnoliopsida > Asparagales > Orchidaceae > Dendrobium > Dendrobium chrysotoxum. The sequence goes on along the minus strand of CM034298.1, from coordinate 43,886,767 downwards.
GATCTCCCATTCAGGTATTCAGCTTTGTCTGGAAATTGATTTTCTAGTCAAAGTTTAATTTTTACCTCTCTGATCATCGATCTATCGGTTAGGTTCTATATTTACTCATCTAAGGATCGATCTCGCATTCAAGTATTCAGTTTTGTTTGGAAATCAATCTCACAGCCAAAGTCTAAGTTCACCTCTCTGATAATCAATCTATAAGTTAGGTTCTAAATTTCCTCCTCTTGGAATCGATCTCCCATTCGGGTATTCAATTTTTTCTGGGAATTTATCTCCCAATCAATGTATAAATTCTCCTTTCTAATAATCGATCTATCAGTCAAGTTTTAAAGTTGCTCGTTCGGAAATTGATCTCCCATTCAAAGTTTAATTTCCCTATCCAAAAATTGATCTCTCAGTTTGGTCCATCATCTACTTGATTGAAAATTGATCTTTCAATCAAGCCTTCAACCTTATTAATTCTGTTTATCTCCTCGGCCAATGCCAACACATATGATTTACACTTCCCGTTCATCACATCAGTTGAGGTTCCATTTGTTGACCTCATTTTTATATGAGATCATCAAGACCTATTCAGACTCCTCATTATTTATCTAGTGGCAAATAGTCACCTAGTTATCAAAACATCCAGCAATCCTATAATCATCCATCTCATGATGAATAAATCAGTCATGATCATTATTAATTAGTTAATCAAACATATAGCTTCTAATCAATAATTATAAATCCTACAATCAACCAGTAATCATCATACATTAAACCTCCAGCAATCAATCATCTTTCCTGTCAATTATTCAATCAATCACCATCAATCAACATTCATTCATCAAGCTTTAATCATTTGGGCCTATAGCATTATACTGTAGCTAGGTAGCCCAGTGCACTTCCTAGCTTAATGCACTGACCCTTGAACCTCAATCATAGTCTACATTACCTCACTTGGAGCCCCACATATCAAATTATCCATCACTAGCTCACTTAGCCAATGATTGATCAGCTTGATCTTACAATTTAATTACCTCCAATACAATATCAAATGAACAGTGATCTTCATCAAATTCTCCTGATCATCTCTTCTAGTGAAATGCTCATGATTGGTCACCATAACCCAATCAATAGTTGACTTGGTAAACTGGCTCTATATATGGTCAAACCAGGTCAACATATGGGTCAATTAAATGTATACAACTCAATCAAGCTTCTCATCCATTCAATAATACTTTATTGCATGCTCAAAACTTCTAGGCTAATGGTGAGTAAAATCCTAATGGATTTTACCAAGTCAACTCATTGGAGCTTGGTTAAATCCGCACCCACACATGCCCATTCATGAAAATTCTGAATACATGGCTCTAAACCCATGGTATTCCACCTAAATAGCAAATCACACTTCCCTAAGCCACCTCAACAGTCAACTTGACTAGTTGACTAGTCAACTCAATCAACAAAGGGCAAAGGAAGGATCAAATGGTCAAACCACTTGATCAAAGCCATTTCAATCCATGTTAAACCATTCCAGGTGTTCAAGTCCTTTCTAGAAGCTTTCTAAACATCACCTAAATAGATTCTAGGTTTGGATTTTCCATAAGCATGCCAAGTCATCCCATGTGCACATGTGAAGATAAAAACACCTTTCATGCCATTATCCTTGACCCACCTGATTCTCTATCCTCCTAATTACCTATAGACACATGGCATGCATTCTAGAAACCTTCCAAAGCCATCCTAGCCATCCAAATAGGCTAGGGCATTTGAATTGTCCAAAGGGTCCAAAAATCATTCATTCAACACCTTACCACTCTCTCACCTCACTTAACCTCACAAATCCCTATGAGTTTCATTTCAACTCTCCATAAGTTCATCTACATCTCCCAAGTCCAAACCTATGATTAGAAGCTACTAGCAGTGAGTTTTCAGCCAAACCAAACATAAAGTCCATCCAAGTTTGATAGTCTATGATCCTGACCTTCCCATGCTATATGGTCTTTTAGGTGATTACTTTAGGCTTCTCAAGAAACAAAATGAGCAATAGCATACCACATGAGAAGCATCCTATCGAGGTAACTATTAAACCCTAGTTTAAAATCATTAGGTTTAAATAACTTTGCAAAAAACATATTTTAAATCATAAAAATAAATCCCCATTACACATTTCATGATCTTTAAGCTCTGTTTAAATTTTCACTAAATTTGGTTTAGCTATTTTTGAGATCAAGCATTTCTTCATCATCTAGGGTTAGTTTATTAAATATTTAGCATATACAATATCTAGATCATTAATCTTAAGATCAACGGTCCAGTTCCCACAGTTCTATTTCACTTCTAAATCGAGCAACACTGTTAGTTGTTCGAATCATCATCTGAGGGCATCACCACCATCCATTCAATACCTTGAATAATCCAATGATGCGTGGCAGCTACTAACAAGGCTAAGTAGAAACCACGTGCACCATCACCATATTTTAATGATTTCCAATAATTACACAGTCTCACAATCATTGGCCATTAATGTCACACTATCACCACGATTTGAATCAGCCAATCAGCCATTGACACATGGCCCACCGTTGTCACCACTAGTTTAAATTAATAAAATTTATTTTTAAATCCATTTTAATAATAAAATTTCAAAAAATTCATAATGAATAAAATACTTGGCCAAAAATTATGTGTAACCCCTTATTTTGTTCATAATTTAATTCTCTTTCATTTAAAAATAAAATTAGCTTATGGTGATGAGTTTTTAAGCAGCAATTTCAGTAAGATTATTTTCCTAATTTCTCTAATTACTCCCTTAATACTCATCATATTGAATTAAAATTTGGCTGCATTAATCCTCGTGTTATATACTACCTATAATAGTTTTCTTAAAATTATTTGACTTATATTTTAATAATTATTAAGTTTAAGTTAATATAAGTCATAATTAGCCTTATGTTTTGAAAATTTATCATAGATTGATTTTAGCTTTATATCAAGCATATGAGCCTTCATTGGAAATATTAAACAGAGCTTTAATAAGGGTAAAATGGAATTAACCAAATTTGATGCAAGTACATATGATATTTGCATGATTCTTGCCTTTCTAATTTGGCATGAACTTGTGGTATTTTTGATAATGTGCTATTGGCTCAAGAGTTCATTCATGACATTCATGTTCCTATGGAGGGGTGTAATGCTATTTTTAAACTTGATATCACCAAGGCTTATAATAATCTTAATTGGGAGTTTCTTTATAACATTTTAGCTCTTTTTGGTTTCAATCTTAATTTCATGAAGCTTATCAAGAATAGTATTGAGAATCGCTATTTCTCTATTATTATTAATGGTAAGAGCCACGGTTGTTTTAAATCTTCTCAAGTTATAAGGCAAGGGGATCCTATCTCTCTTGATTTATTTATCATTGCAGTTGAGTATCATTCAAGGGGTTTAGATGATCTTTTTATGCAGCACCCAAGCTTTATTATTGTACTGATGGAGGTTTTATCTTTTATCACCTTAGTTTTGTCGAAGATTTCATTGTTTTCTCTAATGGTTCATTTAAGATGCCTAAAAATCTTTTTATGTTATTTAATCAGTTCCAAAGGTTTAGTGGCATAACCATTGGCAAAGTTGAGAGTTATTTTATTTATGATATGTTTATTAATCAATATAGAATTAATGTTATTCAGTATAAATTTGGCTTTGCACCTAAAAAGTTACCTTTTAAATATTTGGGTACTCCACTATTTTAAGGTAAGAAAAGATCCCATCTTTTCATGTATATTTTTGCTTCCATTAAAAAAATGTTAGCATCTTGGGCTTTTAAGTATCTTTCTTTTGGTGGGAAGCTAGTTTTGATTAGAAGTGTTTTGTCTTCTCTTCCTATCTATATTTTTAACACTATACAGCTGCCAAAAATGTGTTTGCATATGGAAAGGTTATTTAATAAATTTTTTTTGGGGTGCTAACAATACTAACCCTATTATGCTTTGGTGTTCATGGACTAAGTGTTGTGGGATGCTAGATGAATGGGGTTTGGGGTGTAAGAGCATTTTGGACATGACTTAGGTTATCTCATATAAACTTTGATTTGCTTTCAGATCTAATAAAAGTTTATTGGCTAAATTCATGTTAAGTATTACATTAATATGCATCCTCTTATTTATCATTTTAAAAGTAGTGATTCTATGGTTTGGAAATGATTGTGCTACATAAAATGGGAGGCTGAGGCTTTACTTAACTAGGGCATTATTCATGATAATGTTTTTTCTGGCAAGATAATTGGATGGGCTGATCTTCGATTGATAATTTTCGACACTCTTATTCTACTGCATTTATTAAAGTTAAGAGTTTCATTGTTAATAATAAGTGGAATGTGGATAAGCTTAAAAGCTTTATTCCTAGTTGCCTTCTAGTTAAAATTTTTAAGATCCCTTTATAGTTGGATGTGGAGGATTGTATTATGTTTAAACTTTATAATGCTGGTAATTTTTTGTTTAAGAAAGTCTAGAAGCATATTTGGAATAGACATAGTAAGTCTCTTCTCTATTCTACTATTCGGCATAATAATATTATTATGCTTTATTATATTTTAGTTTCAAAAATTCTTCACACTTTTGTTCACATTGATATTTTTCTTATGAATAAAGGCTACTATATTCCTTCTAAATGCCACTGCTATTTACCATATTGAGTCATTCAATCATGTTTTTGTTAATGGTTCCATTGCAGCTAAAGTCTGGAGATATTTTGATGATTTGTTTCAAATCAATCAGTTTAACATTAACATTGATAATCATTCTATTTTGCATGCTTGGTTTTTTTCCTTCTAAAGGCCACATTAGAAACATAATACCTATTTTTATTATGTGGTTTATTTAGAAGGAGAGGAATGATTTGAAGCACAATGTTGTTAGAATGAATTCCATGTGGAATGTGTTTCGCCCTAAAGATAAAGTGCTTCGACTTTATTCTGCCAATTTGATCAGTGAAAAACATTTTAAAATTTGTAAGGCCATTGCTTATAATTTTGGCATTCAATTCAATAGCACTGGTAAGGTGGGTAAGGAAAAGATTGTGAGATGGTTAAAACCTAAGTTTCCTTTTGTAAAATTAAACACTAACGGTGCCATTAATAATCTCTCTTGTAATTGTTAATTTTAAATAAATCATTATTTAAAAAAGTAAATTCCTAAAAATACATACTCAATTGCATTAAATTACAAATTAAACTTAGAAATTAATAAAAATCTTAAACCTAAAAAATTCTTATTAAAAGTCATTGTCAAATCTTGGCCAACTATTTTAATAAGTCAAAATAAATGGATAACTAATAATAAATCAATAAATAATTTAAAAAAATAAATAATAAATAAATACATATAAACAAAACTAGTAAACCAAAATAAATAAAGAAATAAATTTTAAATTTAATAACTAAACATAAATCATTTAAACAAATCAAACATAATAAATAAAAGAAAAAAATAAAAAAGATTAATGAAATAAAATTTGAATAAATTTTAAATTAAAGAAAAATAAATAAATAAAATAAAAATCAATAAATAAAAAAACATTAAAAATATTAATTAAAATTTAAAAAACCAACTTAAATAAATAAAAGAAATTAATTAGAAATTAAATAAATTCAAATAAAATCAAACAATTCAAAATAATAAAATTAAATAAAAATTATATAATAATAAAAAATTAAATGAATTAAATTAAATAAATTTAAAAAATAAATCAAATTTAATTCAACCCAATTAAATATACCAACTTAAATAAATTTAAATGAATAAATACACTTTAATTAAATTACTTCAATTAAGTAAAGGCTATATGTTTTTGCTTTGTCAGTGTTGGGGAAACACATGCATTAATTTGAAGACACTACAAGAAAAGTAACCATTATCGGCGGACATAATCCGCCGACAAAGTGAAAAATATGCCGGAAAAAATAGGTTTCCGGCGGATTTCTGACAGAAAATACTCCGACGATCAAACGCGTGTCGGAAAAATATTTCCGTCATATTCTTTTCGCCAGAAATATTTCTGGCGGACAACCGGCGAAAATGTTTGACAACGCAACGCCTTTTCTATCGTCGTGTTCAGGCAAATACTCCGCCGGAATTACCGGCAAAAATCTTCCACCAGATTTACCAACGGATAGTCCGTCGCAAAAAATCGATGCCAATTTGTACCATTGGATATCACCATTAAAATACCCGTCGGAAGTTCCATCGCATATTCTATCGGAAAGGTCGTTATATCATATTACCGACAACCATTTCGGTGGATAATCCGCCAAAAACCTGTAGGAAAAATAAAAAAAACCTTTCTCACTTTGAAAAGTGATTTCCACATTTATACCTACATACAAAAAAATATAACACAATATACACAAAAACCAGAAGAGCATCATCAAGATAACAAATACTTAAACATGTACATAATAAACATATATAAGAAGGGTGTCATCAACAAATATCTAAATATGTTTAAAAAGCAAATAGATAAACATGTCCAAAAACACATAAATATAAATGTCCACATTAGTAAAATAGATAAATAATGTCTACTCTGATTCAGTTTCATCCTCAGGTGATGTTGTATTCCTACCACTACTCTTCTGCTCCCTCATCTTTTTCATTTCTTCTAACATTTGAGCTTGCTGCTGCTGTATTTACATATGCCAATCAGCTTGTACTTTTTGTACCTATTCTAGCTTGGCTGTAAGGGCAGCTATCTGTTGGGTATATAAAGACTCTTAAGTACTAGATGAAAAATTGGAGCAACTAGATGTCTGCCCTTCATATGCATAGGCCTGTGAGTTTAACCCGTATACTCTGCCGTGCTGCATTCCTCCTATCGCTTGCGACCAAGTGCGTTAGTTAGAATATTCTGTTGATCCAGCAGAAGAACCTTCACCTGCTGCAGCCTAACTCTCTCGAAGCCGTGTGTACTCCTCCTATGAAAGTTAATAAAAAGTTATGCAATTTATACATAATATTATCAAAATTAAACTTATATACTTACATAGGCTTTCCTAGCACGCTCGTCAACCCATTGCTAGTCCTCCTGCAGCTTGTGGGTATGACTATGCAATTCAATAGGAGTCAGTTCTCTACCCAGCACCTGTTTCTGTAATAGACATATATTAGTATAATAATTAAAGTAAAATTTTAAAATATTTTAAAATTTCTTACCAAATATCTTCTGTGCTCAGTATGAGAAACATAACCTCTTGTATAAAGGGAACTACCCAAGCCCCCAACATTAGAAGCTCTGTTCTGTCTATTTTGATCTCTCCTTCTGGTATAATCTGGGCTACCCCAAAAACTGCTCAACTCTGCCCATACACCCCCACCAATCCATAGTGGTCGCTGGCCTGACTTTCTAAAGTCAGTAAATATGTCTCGCATACGAGTTGAGCCACGCTTCTCAAAGTTCTTTCTGATTTTATCATTATGTTGTGGCAGCCAATAAAAATCTTTCTGCATTTAAACACATACAATAACGAATAAATAATTTTTTTAGCTTATGTAAATTATATATAATACAAAAAAAATTTATATAATAACGTACCTCAAACTCTCTAAACCACATGTCCCGTACTTCTTTCGAAACTTTCTTCCAAGAAATATAAGGAGCATCGTATCTACTCTATATGATGTCCTGTATTTTATGCGTAGGCTCTTTTGTTGGATAAAACCTGAAAGCAATATATTAATTGTCAAAAAAACTAATTCAATTCTATTTACATGGCTGAAATAAAATTGGTACTTACGTGTCACCGTCAGGTTCAATCAATATGCAACCCTCTGTCACCTGCTCTGCTGCAGCTGAGTAGGAAGGTCCACCTATAGCCGGCTGAGGTGGTGATGTAGCAGGCTGATGTGGTGGTGGGGAATATGGCAGATATGGATATCGAGGATAGGCACCATGAGAAGGTGAGCGTGGGTAATAAGAGTAGAAAGGAGTAGTCTGTGTAAGATCTGGTGAAGGTAAGTGTGGGTCTGGTGAGTTGAACTGTGGGCTACTAGCTGCAGGAGTAGGTATAGGTGGGCTAGGCTGACTCTAAGTAGCAGGCTGAGATGAAGAGGTGCCCTCAATATGTACAGGCATGCTAATAACAACCTTCTTGCTGTGCCTACCAAATATATTCTTTATCAATCCTCTCTGATGGTCATCACCTAAAGCCATCTGCATAAATATTTAAAAAATATTAGCAACAAAAATTATGACAAAAAATGAATATAAAATAGCACAAGAATTAAATAAATGAAAGTACAAAAAATTTTTAAATATAAAATAACACAATAAATAACTAAATATAAGTACAAAAATTTCATTTTTAGTCAAAATTCATTTATCTTATATTGATTCACTTTCATATGATGAAACTTCTGTACCACTATCAGACTCATAATGAATGTCCTCTATATTTAAATCCACTTTCTCTAACTTCAACTCACTCTCAGTAGTTGTAATTTGATCTTCCACATCATTAGCAACTTCTTGTATGTTTGACATAAACTCTTCTTGATGTGCTGGTGGTATTGAAGTAGTCTTTTTAATAACTCCCCTTGGTTTGGTCTTCAAAACTACGAGCCAATCTTGTTTGCCTCGTATTCTAATCGGGTAGTTAGCAAAATAGACTTGGGTTGCCTGACTAGCAATGATGAATGGGTCAAACTTTGAATATTTTCTACCCTGTTTAACTTCTGTTATACCGTATATTGGATGTATTCTTATACCTTTATTCTTTACTAGATCAAACCACTCACAATTGAATAGATACACATTATTCGCAACACCAAGATATTCCAACTGTAATATTTCTTTTAATAGCCCGTAATACTCAGACTCATCACCTGTATGGGTATTCCCTCTAATACATACACCATAATTATCTATTTTTCTATCTTCACACTAATATTTGGTTTGGAATTTATAACCATTAACTAAAAAAATTTGATAACACTTTACTGCTCTATTTGGTCCCTAAGCTAGATTAAGTAGTCCATGATATTACAAATTACTACCGTCAGTATATACCTAGTTAGTAGGTAAAGTATGTCATTAGCATGCTTAATAACTAAATAAAGATATATTAATTGAAATGAATAGTCGAAATAGGTACTGTATTTTTAAACCAAATAGAAAAATTTGTTTCCACTATCTTTTAGACTTCTACTTATTTTGTTGTATTCAATCCATCAATGAAACTCCTGTAAATATTAATGTTTAGATTGAATGTAAGTATGAGTAACAAATTTATGAGCAAGCTTATTCATACTTACTCGAGATATGACTCAACTTCATCATAGTTAAGCAAGACATATAAAGTGGAAACTGACATCTCTTTATCAGTCAAATAGCATATGGTACTAGTGCCTAAGGGTTCACCACTGCCGTTGAATACAGATAAATTTGAAGATTGACCCACTTTTTCAGGTGCAGTTCTCTAACTTGATTGTGACGTTGTTTCAAAGTAATACGAGCGAAATTGGGTTGTCTCGTATATTAAGTATGCTTCGCATATTGAGCCTTTAGGATGCACTTTATTCTTAGCAGTCTTCTTAAGTTTATTTAAGTACCTCTCAAAAGGATACATCCACTAATACTGAACTGGTCTACTGACTCTAGCTTTATATGGCAAATGTACGGGCAGATGCTCTATAGAGTCAAAGAAAGCTGAAGAAAATATCTTCTTAAGTTTACACAGAATAAAAGAGATATGTTGCTCCATAAAAATCAGGTGCTCTGTATTTAATTTTGAAGAGCATAAAATTTTTGAAGAAGATACTAAGCTCGATCAAGGGCTTCAAAATTTGATCCAGTAGATAACTAAAGGCAGTTGGTAATGGACATTGCATGAAGATATGACAGTCATGACTCTTCATACCAAACAATCTACTATTTCTAATGTCAACATATCTGCTTAGATTTGAAGAATATCCATCAGGTACCCATAAACTCTTCACCCATTCACAAACAGCACGCCTCTGCTCTAAAGTCAAAGTGAATAGAGCTTTTGATTTGAAAAAATTTTCATTTCCACCATCCCTCAATTCTAATACTTTCCTCCTACAAATCTCCTTTAAGTCTATCCTTGCTTTTATTTTGTCTTTGGATTTATATTTGATATCCATGACTGTATTGAATATATTATCAAAGACATTTTTCTCTATATGCATCACGTCTAAGTTATGTCTAATCAAGTTTTTCCTCCAATATGATAATGACCAAAAAATACTTTTCTTAGTCCAATTATGGTTGACACTATATCCTGGCAATTTGTAATAAGTTAATGTTGAAGATTCCACTATTATGGGGCTCGATCTGACTCTTTCAAATATTTCTTCACTAGTTAATCTAGGAGGTGGCAGCGACATAACCATTTTATTCTTGACAAAACTATCATTATTTTGCCTAAAAGGATGATCTATAGGTAAGAACATGCGATGATAGTCAAACCAAATGTTCTTCCATCCATCCTTTAAAGTGAATGACTTTGTAAATTCCATGCAAAGTGGACAAGCTAATTTTCCAGAAGTGTTCCAACCTGAGATCATATGGTACACGGGAAAATCACCAATTGTCCAAAGTAATGCTGCCCTCATAATGAAGTTCTATTTGGTGGAGATGTCATATGTACTTATTCCCTCTTTCCATAATAAATTTAAATTATCAATTAACGATTATAAGAATAAATTGATCTTTGCTTTTGGATTATGTGGCCCTGGAATGATAAGCATCAGAAACATATAAGGAGTAGTCATGCATAACTCTAGTGGAAGATTGTATGGTGTGAGTATGACGGGCCAAGATGAGTAAGGTGAAGTAGACTGACTAAATGGAGTGAAACCATCTGCGCATAAACCTAATCTTATATTTCTTGATTCTGAGGCAAAGGTGGGATATGTACGATTAAAATATTTCCAGGCATCTGCTTCTGATGGATGTGTAATAAATCCTTCTTGTGAGATATGTTCTTTATGCCATCTCATATGTTCAATAGATCTCATTGATGCATACAATCATTACAGTCTAGGAATTATGGGTAAGTAAAATAACCTGCCGGCTGCTACTTCCTTCAGCTTTCTTTTCATGATAAATTTTGGTTTAAATCTCGATGCGTTGCAATAATAGCATGTAATATCTGATTGGAAATCTTTGTAGAATAACATGCATCCATTGACACAACAATCTATTTTTTTGTATGTCAACCCAAGCTTGAAAACCAACTTTTTAGCCTAATATAAATATGTAGGAATTATGTTATCTGCTGGATTAGTTTCTTTGAGCAGTCTAATAAATTGATTAAAATAATCACGGGGGATATTATATTCTGCCTTGATACTTAACATCTTAACAGCAACAGATAACTCTGAGTGAGTGGTGCAACCTTTCTATATTGGTTGTTGGGAAGCATGCAACAAATCATAAAAATTTTGTCCTTCTTTATTAGGTGACTCTTTTGTATATTGTTCAAATTGTGCTCCACTTACATCATGAATTAAGTCCTTAAGATTAGGTATGATATGCTCTTCCTCATCTCTAGTAGCACTTGTCGATGGGCAGCATCGAGAAATGTGGTTCATACTCACCTTGAAAAGTCCATTACCAATATTCTGGCATGAAACCTCGACGATATAGATCAATAGTTACATCATCTAGGCTAAGGTGCACCTGATTTTTATGTTTAGAATATGGGTAACGAAACTTTCCATTTGAGATGAAGCTGGGTAGTTGAGAAGCTATCTGAATAAAAATATTCACCCCCTAATGAACTCATCTGTTAATGTCTTTTGTCATTATGCTAATTGATTATACATCCAACTTCTTTGAGTTCTGATATCCATAATATATAGCCTACATATAATATTAACAATAACGATATAAGTTACAATTACTTATCAAACAATAATACAGTGATATTCCAATAGTTAATGGAGCGTATGTTGCAGCGTGATACTGATGTTTCTCATAATCAATTTGGATTCATGCCGGGTAGGTCTACTATGGAAGCCATACATTTAGGTGACAAAAATGGGTATACAACTGAGAAAAAAAAGGTTATGCTTCATAATATAGGACATTTTATGGACAAGAATTTTTTATATCGATATAAAATATGAAACAAACATTTGTGCATAAAACATATAAAATTTCCATAATATACACTATTAAGCCAAAATAGTTATATACTACCATTGATAAAAAGCTATGAATGACAAATACTTCCAAATGACTTATGTCATACACTGTTAGATGCAAACATATAGCTCCGACATGTCCCAACACATGTATGATACTTTAGAGATTGTATCAAATTTATTTAGTGTAAAATTGGACACTACACTTATCAAACATGGTGGGATATGAGCGGAACATAGAGAAAAGAGGAACTCAAACTCATACACATTGGAATTAATTCCTGTATTTCTTACACCAACGCCCTATCATTATACAATACAGTTCCTAGCTTTGCCTCTTCTTCAAAGTAGTATGCATCTCATGTCTCCACCTCTTCTTCAAAGCTGAAGACAATCATGCCCACCCTTGTGGCCATCTTTGTCCCCGTGCCCTAGCAAGATAGTCCTATCTAGGTTTGATGGAAAAATATAGAGAGAATAAGGATGATCTACATTTGATATTTATTGATTTAGAGAAAGCATATGATAAAGTTCCAAGAACAACAAGCGATCTCGAGGGTTTGACCAAGATATGTATGCATGAGCTATTGATTTATTTATTTAGAGAAAGCATATAATAACGCTTATATTAAAATCATTAAAGATATGTATGCATGAGCTATTACTTGTTTTCAAACACAAGGTGGTTTGACCAAGTATTTTCCTATTTAGGTTGGATTACATACATCAAGGATCAGCCTTAAAGCCATATCTTTTTTCCTTTAGTCATGGATGTTCTCACTAGACATTTACAAGATGATGTACCTTGGTGTATGCTTTTTGCTGATGCTATTCTTCTTATTGATAAGACTATAAAAGAAATTGAAGGTAAACTTGAACTATATGAAAGGGAGAAAGTTAACTACACAGTAAGCGAGCTCCCGTTTGGAATTGAACGTCATCGAAGGACCAAAGTCGAATAGAGTCAACGGAGCGAAGTCGAACAGCGTCAAGGAGCGAAGTCGAACTGTGTTGAAGGAGCGAAGTCGAACTTTGTCAAAGGAGTGAATTCAAACTAGAGCGAAGTATGCAAAAGGGAGAAAGTTACCTACACAACAAGCGAGCTCTAGGGCAGGGGCGAAGTCAAACATGTGCGGAACATCGTCGAAGGAGCGAACAGCAAGTGAGCTCGAGGGAAGGGGCAAAGTCGAATAGGTGAGGAACATCATCGAAGGAGCGAAGTCGAACAGGTGCGGAATGTCCTGAAGTCGAGGGTAGGGGCCGATATATAGGAATTATCGACGTATTTTCTGGCGAAATATCTGCCAGCTCCCTTACTGGTGGCCTATCCACCAGTAATACTTCGTCGGGTTTTAATTAACCTAGCGGTAAATCTGTCGAAATATCCATCGGTATTATCGGCGGAATATTCATCGTTAAATTGATAACACCGGTGCAATCCCGGCGGTTTCACCGCCGACAAGTTATCGACACTATTTTCGCTGGAACATCCGCCGTAAACGGACCGGCGGATAATTCAGCCGGTAATGTCATCGTTGTTTCTGGCGTAGTTAGTTCCACCAGAAATTCTGCCGGTATTTCTTGGTTTTCCTATAGTGAGAGCCTAGGACTTGTTGATTGATATGTTGAAGTAGTTTGCAAGTAATAATTAACATGATTTTTTAAAACCTAAAATAAATAAAAGACTTAATTTAAATGAAGGTTTTATGTGTTTGTTTTATCCTTAAGGATGAAACAAATACATTATTCATATGCCTAGGACTTATTGATTAATGACTTAAAACTATAATTTGGAGTTGTTAATTATTAAGATTATTTAAAATGTAAACCACATAACTTAAACAATTAAAACATCTGAAATAAAACATAATGCACTAAAGTATTAAAACATAAACTTAAACTAAATCTATTGACCTCAAAACAAATAAATTCAATTCATAAACAACATCAATCATTAATCAACCTAGTATTTCTTGATAGGACAACCAATTCTAGCCAAGATATGGATGAATTATTTACTTTCTTACACTTGATGTGGTTTGATAGTATTCTGGTGGATGTATGATGATATAATTGTTTATTTTCATTGCACTTTGTGATATCATTGAGATGATTATTTATATAGATGACACAGTATTTTTGTATCTTGACCGTTATAGGAGTCATGTCATTTTTCTTTTGTAAATATAAATATAAATAAAAATGCAAATGTAATTTGTAAATCAAAATTGTTGAAATTGTAAAGAGTTGTGAATATTTAAATGAAAATTGTCTATAGAGTAGAAGTCCAAAAGAATGTTCTTCTTTCTTTGAAGATCATCTTTTTTGAAATTCTATATCTTGTACATATATTGAGCCAAAAGATAGAAACAATTTACATTTGTACAAACTTGCATCATTGTATAAGTGTAGAAATCAAAACTTATTGTTGGTGGAGCTAGGCCACCTTTACTTTATAGCAGACCCTAGGTTGTATATTATGGCACTTATCGCTTTCTTTCTTTACACTATTTTATATTACATTGTTTATACACTTTATGCACATTCATACATTCATAGATTATAAATGATTGTGATTAGAAGCTACATGCTATTTCTTGTTTTCTTGGCACTATATGATTTTGCCTAGATGTATATGTTAGGCTCATAGGAATATATGTTATTTTATACTTTTAAACACCTACATTTTAAAATTCTTAGAGCATAACATGGATTTTACTATTCAATTACATACACTATACCCACACACGTCAGCGTCAAGAAAGAGGTGGCCTGAGAATTAGGGTTGCTTCACTATTCTGTATGGGTTTAAGGTTGTTATGCTATGAGATTTTTGTTAAAAAATTGGTAATGTAGTATGCATTAATAGCATTTAAAAGATTTAGTGTCTAGGGTAAAATTATTGTAAATTGCATTAATAAGGTGCACTTGAACCCCGAATATCTTTAAAATTCTTGATTTAAAGTTCAAACATAAATCCTTGATTCCTGCTTAAACAATAGCTATCTACCTTGCATTAATTAAGTGGTTAGCTGGCTATCCACTCTAGTTAGACGTAAATTTAGATTTGAATACACTAATTGTGCTTCTTACATGGAAAATTATCTTGATCATCTAATAAATTATAAACTTAAACGCATTTCTAATCTAAACTAGTAAATCCCAACCATAGAATATGTTAGAGTATTTCTAGGGTTTACCCTACAATCTTAAGAACTCTCCGCATTTCATTTATTGACTCTATAAATAAGTGTTAAAACTATGAACTTTCTTAGTTGGTAGGCTGAAAATTCAAATTGGTGGTCTAAATCTTTGTAAATCTAAAAAAGTCTAATCACAACTTTAATCGAGAGTTTTCTGAAGATTCATCTTAAGATGTAATTAACTATAGAGGCTTTCCTCTATAGGGAACCTAAAACCCAGTAAAAAAATAAACCCAACTTTAGTTCACTAGAGCAGAGGAAAAATCTCTCAACATAGATAAAAGTTTTAGCCATTATTAATTTCATTTTTAAAATGATATGTGATTATAATTTTATCTCTTAAGTAAAATAGTATATTCTTAATGTTGAGTTTGATTATAAAAATAAATTCTATTTCTATTTTTAAAATATAATGAAAACACTAGTCTATCTTTCGAGATGACATGTTATTAACTATACATATATAATTTTAGAAATATAAATTGAATCTGTTGACGGAATATAATTTACCACAATGATTAATTAGTATGAGGACTAACAACTGCTAGATGTACTTTTCTATAACTACCTTCCTATAAGAAAGTAATGGATAAAAAGATATCATCATGTATGAAACAACCTACCTAATATAAATTTACTTATTTAATTATTACCCATTTTAACCTTGCCTCCTTTTACTCACAATTGGTATAATAGTCTTTAAGCCACCTAGGTGAAAGTTCGATAAGGATGTTATGCCTAAGTGAACTTGTCCCTAAGCACACTAATACGAAAGCAATACTTTCACTTTGATGCGGAAGCTAATCAACTTGTAAGAAGAACCAATAGTGATGATGATATTCTAATTAACACAACTAAAATAGCTATCACAGATTTACAACATGTATTTATCATAAAAATAAAATGTAGAAATGAGTAAAAATGGAAGAATAAAAAATCATAACAAACAGACTAGAGATTTATAGCGATTCGGTCAAATAATGATCTACATCCACTCCCCGGAGTTCTCTTCTCCAGGTATTACACTATCACTATAGTGTCTCTCCTTTTACCCCCACATCTAGGTGAAGAAGTCCTTATAAAATCTCTTCCATCAACTCGGTGCGGCAGAGGTCCTAGAATCCTTTTTCACCCTCCTGGTGAAGGTAGAGGACCTGGAATCCTTTTTTACCCTCCTAGTGAGGGTAGAGTACATGGAATCCGTTTTCACCATCCTGGTGAAGGTAGAGAACCTTGGAATTACTTTCACCTTCCTCGGTGAGGTAGAGTAGCCAAGTCCTTTATCACCAAAGAGATATTCTTCCCAAAGCTTCCCTCGAGACAAACCTTGGCGCATGGAGAAACTCAGGTGCAAGTTCGTCAAAGAAACCATGTGAAACTTCCTCCCACACTTGCTTGAAACTCATAAGGATCTTCTCCCTCTCTCACAAACTTCACCCTTTCTCTACCTAGCTCAAGGCTCTCTCTTCAAGCTTTCTTCAGAAGAAATAACTTAGTGAATGGAAAAAAGCCTCATACAAAGTCTTATAAGAAAGCTTAAATAGAGGACTTTAAGAAACCATAAAAACTCAATTCTTTTATCTGTGATCATACAGTAAGATCACAGATCATAAAGTATAATTAGTTCACTATATTTGTGTTAGTACTGTACGAAGAGTAAGGCACTGTATGATCAGCACAAGTATTTGAGCTGATCGTCCAGTACCATATGATCATCGTCTAACAAGATTAGTACAATTAAATTGGATTATCGTCCCA
Organism: Dendrobium chrysotoxum; assembly: GCA_019925795.1. Lineage (NCBI taxonomy): Eukaryota > Viridiplantae > Streptophyta > Magnoliopsida > Asparagales > Orchidaceae > Dendrobium > Dendrobium chrysotoxum. The sequence goes on along the minus strand of CM034298.1, from coordinate 43,869,657 downwards.
TATAATTGACGATGATAAATTATCATCCCATGCAAAGATCAATCATACAATATGATTTATTCGATCTTACTATACAATATTAACGGACCAAAGATTTAATGACATCATACAGTATAATATCTATCATACAGTATGATTAGCACATAATTTGTATTTCAAATATTATATAAATTATGATTGGCGGCTAAAATCATGATTTTAACTGATCGTCCTGTATGATCGAGATCATCCAGTACGATTAGTTCAAATAGCTTTAATTAAACAATTAGACATTTTAAGGATTTTTTGATAAGTTGATCGTACAATATGATATGGATCGTACAATATGATTAGTTCAGAAAATTCAACTTCTGATTTTGTCACTAACTCACTCACTTGAGTGTGTGTGTGCACGGTTACCAGGTTGGCATACACCTTTCTAGGACTTAACTCAAGAAATTAAAAAATACATAAATAAATTTTATAGACTCTTTCAGCATATCCTATTCTTCCTAATCTTGAGCCCTAAATCTTCATTGAATGGTGCATGATGTACCTGAAATATGAGTACAAATAAAAATAAATACATAGTACAAATGCTAGGACACAAAAGGATGCAATCAGTAACGTTTGTTATCATCAAAACCATAAACTCAGAAGTCTGAGTTGCAACACTAGGTGCGCGCCTATCGTGATTACCCTATGTTGAGATAGCATGAAGAGATTTTTTTCCTTCGCTACCCCCTTTCCTATTGCTCCCCTTCAACAATATTTATACAGTTCCCTGTCCTGTTGGAATAATGACCTTGTCCTCAAGGTGGAGATTGAGATAAAGAACACAAAATTCAAAGGTGAGAACCCATTTGGCATCTTCAATGGGAAGGTCTTTTAATTAGATGAGCTATTGAGTAACAGGTAGTTTGTTTTAGCTTTACAAATGATGCAAAATTGTGGTTTAGCTTAAACACACTGATGCCACTTAAGATAATTTAATTTTACTATGATGTAAGGCCTATTTAATGCAAGTGCATATATTGTGTCAATTAATATATTGATGAGAAGAGTGTCGATCCTAGAAGAAATAAAATAGAAATTCCTATGTTCATTTTAATATTGCCTACTGAATTGCCAAATTTATCTAGCCTAGTAATTTAAAAGGTGGTGAAGGTTAAATTTAAAAAGATTTAAATGTAGAAAGAAAAAATATTATTTTATAAACTTTGAACCTATTCAAAGTACACAATTTCTTTAGAGTGATCTTTTAGCTATTGTTGTTGTAAATCAAATTATATGTACTCATCATCTCTCTCAAGTTTAATAGAGCATTAGCTAGGATCCCCCTTAACTATTGTTCTTCTACCCATAATCCTAACGATCATATGTCTATGTTATGATCGGACTATATTTTATTCTCTAATTGTTGTTTTATTCCTCCATCAGGGCTCTGAATCACATTAAAGCTTAGAGAAATTAAAAATAGTAAGAACATTTTAAAGAATAAACCTACTCTAAGTAATACATGTCTTTCAAATAATCATAAATTAAGAGAAAAGATTTAGCAACACATATAAGCGACGTAACACATAACAAACATATTATTTCACTGAATAAACAAGTTACAAAATCAACACAACACAAAAAATATAAAGCAAGGTTTAGAAATGACCTAGAATTAAGATATAACTGCACTTGTCCACTTTGATCTACACAAGTACAACACTTCAAATAAAATTATACAAGCTACTCCATCTTAAGACAACCCTCACACTCACACACACACAAAATAACTCCATAATGTGTCAACCTCTTTACATGATGGTTAAGGGTACTTTCTATATTTTTTCTAAATAATTGAACTAGCACCACGATGCTAGCCTGGTCCGATTGATGCACTTTTGGACCGACGTTCGGTTCACCATTTGTCACATCTATTCACTGGTTTAATCATCTCCAGCCACATGTTGGGTGATTCTCTACTGTTACCTCCAACTAGCATAATGACACTACTTGGATAACGCCTCAATGCTAAACTCTCAAGTCCTTTTATGAGAGCTCTCAACTACAGTGTTAGTGAAGTGGCGCAGTGGCGTTGGAATGAGTTTTGAAGCTGCGATGCTAAATTTATGATGCTACAATGCTGGTTAAATTTTCTTAATTTTCACTATTTATCTACACAAAACATATAGATTACAAGCACAACATATAATAATAAAGTTAATTTAGAATTAACAATTTTTATCTTATTAAACTCCTACAAAATTTAGGATATTACTTATCCCATGTAATTCATATTACACTTGAAAAAAATATCTTTTGTATTGAATATAAGTTTTGAAAAAAAATTAATAACCCAAGTATTTATACAGTATAAAAGTTGGAAGATGTTTCAATAAAATAATTTAAACAACTTGATCCTAAATTTCAAATTAATATTTCTTTAAACTTAAACTCCAGTGAAGAAAAATTTGGGCTAGGTTACTCGGGTTTATTGAATTTTTGGGAATTAATGAAGTTATATATTTAATTAATCATTAAATCTTCCTATAAGGTTTTTTAAGTATTATGATTCCAATAATTCCTTTTAGAAGTATAGAGCTAGGGCTAAACATTGCAGGAACTAAATTTTTATATTAATTAATTTAGCATTTTTAGAATTTTTTCTTTTTTTTTCTTTTATTTTGGTTAGTAACTTATAATGATTTTGAATATCTATCTATTACCTCTACTTATTATTTTTAAGAGAAGTTAGTGATGGAAATTGTGGAGTGAAATTTTAAATTGTATAAAATTTAGGGCTCTATCACTCCTAAGTAATACTTATGTTTTATTTAATATAATTAATAAGAAACCCCACTTAATATATATGCAACTATAGTAGTGTTGAATCAAGTAATAAAGTGATAGAGTAGAGTGTTAAACCCATGTGGAAGTATGCTTATTTGCAACAAACTACTAATGTATACTTAATTATAATAATTATCCTAGTAATATAAAAATGATATTTTTAGAGATTCTATCGCTGAGTAAAATAGAAAAATATTTGATATAATATTAAATTAAATTTTTTGGATTGATGAGTATAAAATTACATATCTTTCCTAATGAAACTCTTTATGTAATATGATTCAGAGCATATACATCACTAGATCTCTATTGAGCTTTTAGGGGTTAAAAAGATATACGCTGATCTCCTACAGTTATAATATCTCCTTAAGAACCTAGAATATTTTACAACTTATATCTAAGGAATGCAAAACATCCTATCTCAATACTCCTCATTGTTCTTGCATTTCTTCGTTGAGGGTATACATTACACTTAGTTTTAACTACATATATGACCACTATGTGCATTAAATAAGAGTGGGATAATATTGAAAATATCTTTTAAAAGTTTATAGAACCAGAGTCTTCATTAAGACTCAACATATTTTTTATATCATCAATCCAAAATAAGATAATTAGCCATACATGAAATAAATAACTAGCAAACTCATTTTAATTTAACTTATTAAAGAATAAAAAACACAAGAGAGTGATATCACCATAAATGATCAAAGTGTCTCCTCTACACTCCTTCTTTCTTTAACTTGCAGAGTTGCTTCAAGAATCATAGGCTAAACACTCTAAATGATTATATCTTATACTTCCTAGCCTTTCTTAAATTTTACTTTAATAGGGAACTAGAGAAGTACTATCAAAAGTACTTTAACTATACCAGTGACTAAACTCCCTTATAAATATAGCATCATAACTATTTATAGAAATACATAAAAATGACAACTAGAACTATGATGCTTGGAATAATCTCCCTGTGACACCGTTCAAATAAACTAGTGCCTCGGTACAGAAGCTTTTGCACCGTCACCGCAATTGCTTATATGGATTGGTTACTTAGTGAATAATTGTGTCTATTAATTAATAGAATGTCCCTTAGAAGTTATAACTACAATGTCGTGGTGCTGTAGACATTAGAGTGGTGGCGCTTAGGTGTCAAAAATTGTGGGCTACGACATTTAAAAACAGAGAATCTGATACTGCCAAGCAAACTTTCTAAAGCCGCGGTGCTGATAATGCTGCGATGATGTCTATGTTGTTGCCGCAGTGCTTGCAAAGAGAGAACTAAGCACTGCCAAATCAGAATTTGAGAACATCGTCAGTATTGAAGGTAGCACTACGACATTGTTTTGTCGGACGCCGTGACACTGAAGGTTCCTTTAGAATTTTTGCCAATTTTTGAGTTTTTTTTGCAACAAAAATAAATAAAATAATATATTTTCACTAAAAATAAAACACATAAAATAATATGTAATTTACACTTATAAAAGTTTTCCCAACTTAAACTCTTATTTGTCCTCGAGCAAATAAAAAAAATCTGCAATTCTAAATCATCAAATAAACTAAAATTAAAATTGACAATTTAAAATTACTAAAATATAAGATAATACATCATAGTCTAAAAATAGTAGAAATGAACAAAGTTATAATTCTAGTTTAGAAAAATACTAACAATTATTCTAATCAATCATTATTATTATTGCTTAATTTGAATATACAGGTTATAGATTTAGTTATTAACTTTTAAAATTTTCAAGAGAATAATGTAGCTTAAAAATTAGATTTGTTTATAGTTAAAATTAAAATTTCACAAGTTCACCATTATTTGTAGTAGTTATCACATCTTATCATTTATGAATTTAAGTATAAAATTGCAGTTTAATTCTAAACTTTTAACTAAAACCAATTTTCGAATGTACTCTTTCTTTTTCTTCTTCTCATTTTTTTTTTATTTTTAGAACTATTTTTGACATCTTTTTACTTTTTTTACTATTGCGAGCACATAGTTAATGATTTTGAATATCAATTTGGTTTAAAATCTCCTTATAATCTTAATGAATTTAATATAAAAATTTAATAGGTTCACTAATCCAAAATTTGGTTTTCTTATGATTTTTTAATTTTAATACACACCATCTATTGTTTAATATAAATTATTAATCTTTATTTCATAGGTTAATATATAAAGGTCATACTTATAAATTCAAGTTAATTTAATAACTTAATTATTTTAGTTAGGTAGTTATTAGTTTTTCTAATCTATGAAGTATAATGAACTATTCATTTGAACTATAATATAGGGTTATATTATTATCATAATTTTATATAATTTTTAATCATCATATTTATTAAGGTTAATTAAGTAATCAGAATGCAGATATATTAATGAAAGATAATATAAAAAATTAAGCATAAAAAATTAATCAAATGTAAATAGAAATGCATATAAACATTAATAACAATAACATAATTTCATATGAATGATAAAAAAGCATAAAACTTGTGATATATAACTAAAATAAAATGTTGGTTATAAGATAACTAGTACCTTAACATTATGATACAATAACGGCTCTCATAGCCATACCTCCAATGAAAACCTCAATCTAAACATGATAATGCTTTCACATAAAAAATTTCCTCCAAATACATGGAATTAAACAAAGAAAGCAAACATACACAAAATTACACAGAAAATGAAAATTCCCTATATACATATTCATAATACTCCTTCTTCCTAATAGTTTCATCCATAAGGTTTTAATCTGTCTATTAACCTTGATGTGAAAATTTTTCTTATCTTGAATTCGTATGATACCATTAAAATATATTCTAATAACAGTAAAATGACAAATCCATTCTAATTTATTTTTTCGTGGTTCTTCATATAATAAAAAAGCAAGACATCTTAATCAGGATAAAATTTATCATCTATAACTTCACATCCATGCATCTTCAAATTTGTATTGTACCATTTTGTATGTTTATGAACTTCATTTCTGAATTCATGAAGTTTATCAATTATTATAGAACTCTGGATGTTTAGAATAGATAAGGAATCTTCATTCTTTAAGCATACTTCACTTCCTCTTTAGGATGAATGTTTTTTGTTTCTTTCCACCATTTGCTTTTAAATTCAAAGAAGGGAAAAGAAGACACTTTCAAAGGCTACACTTAAGAAGACTTGATGTTGATAGAAAACTAGATATTCAACTTACCCTTTTTATAATTTTCACAGGTGCAAAAGTGCCAAAATTTTAATTTTAAACCACTATGGCACGACCAAGTGCTGCGACACTCCTTTCTCTCTCCCAAGATATTTTTATTAAAAACTCCCAATTACTAAATCTAATCCACTAAGCATAGAAACAATTGAGTTGCCTCCCACACATTGCTAAGTTTATAGTCTTCAGTCAGACCTGCCAAGATTTTATCAATTATATTGTGGTAGATTTCTATGATTCTTCAAATGATGCTAATTAGGAAGTTTTTCTTTTTCCTTAGGGTTAACTTCAGTATTGTTAGGTAAAGATCTAAGAGGTCTAATACTAAAAGAAATTACAAGCTCACTTAATAAAGTTTCCAAATTTTTAATATAAGCAGCTTGATTTTATAATTGAGTACCTAACTACATCACTACATCTTCGAATATGGATTTTGTACTTCCAAATTGATTGCTTTGATTAAATCGTGGATTATGTGTAGGTCTAGAATTAACAGTAGGTTGCTAAGGATTATTCCAATTTACTTCTTGATTATTTTGACTAGAATTCAATTAATTATACCCAACAATTTTATTTGACCAATTAAAACACGGATGGTTCCTCCAACCTGGATTATATGTATTAGAGTAGAGATTATTTTATTTTTTAATCAAATTAATATTTTCAATCCCTTACACATTATTATTTTCAATTAACATTTGATCCTCCAATTGCATAGATAACATAGTTCTGAATTTTGTATTTTCTCTAATTATGCTTAACTTCTTAGAAATTGCTGCAACTTGGGTAGTCAAAATTAATAAAGCATCAGATTCATATGCTCCCGCTACTCTCTTAGGATTTACCCTATTAGTAGGACACTAAAAATTATTAGTATATATTTTTGCTATTAATTCATATGCATCCTCAAATGGCTTAGATATTAATGATCGTCCAACTAAAACATCTATTATTTCTGTAATAGATTCAACTAATCCATTATAAAATGTTTGAATAACAAACAAATTAGGTAAAGTATAGTGAGGGAATTTTTTAAACATTTCTTTAAATCTCTCATAACTCTCATAAATTGATTCTTCTTCAAACTGAGTAAAAGAAGTGATATCATTTCGAAGTTTAGCAGTCTTTGAAGGAGGAAAATATGTAGCAAGAAACTTATGAGCTAACTCATTCCAAGTGGTTATAGAGCCCGAGGATAAAGAATTCAACCATATTTTAGCTTTATCTGTCAGAGAAAATGGGAAATAACTTAATCTAATAGCCTCATCACTACATTGTTATAATTAAATATTGCACATATTTCTAAGAAATTGACTAAGTCTAAATTGGGATCTTCAATAGGAGTTCCCTCAAAATGAGAATTTTGAACCATTTAAATTATGTTAGGTTTTAATTCAATATTATTAGCTTGGATTGTAGGTTTATTAATATTCTAATGAATTTCGTCTACTAAAGAGTTAGCATAATCCCTAAGAGGTCTAGATTGATCTCGATTTAAAATAGGTTAAGTTATTTTCACTATCTTTATTATTTTTCAAGTCTTTAAAAGGGTTATTTCTATTTTAGCATCAAATAATAAAAGTTTCTTTCTTTGTTTGTAAAGCATACAACCATGAATATGCAATCAACAATTAAAATAAAATAAATAAATAAAAAGATACAAGTAGGTTAACTATACAATTAATTTAATAATATAGTTAAAATCAGCAAAAAGTAAAATACTTTCCCGTAATGATGTTAAAAACTTAATGGGGGCTGTAAAATGAACTTTTGAATTATATAAAATCTATGGATCTATCACCCCTAAATAATGCTTAGATTTTTTTAATATAATTAATAGCAAACCCTACTTAATATACACAAGTATACATGCCCAATCAAGTAATAAAGTATTAGAGTAGAGTGTCAAATCCACGAGAAAGTATGCTTACTTGCAAAAAACTACTACTATCTACTCTAATTGTAATAATTATCCTACTGAAATAAAAAGGATATTTTCAGAGATTCTATCACTGAGTAAAATAGTAAAATGTTTGATACAATATTAAATTAATATGTTTTGGATTGATGAGTATAAAATTGCATATCTTTCTTACTAAAAATTTTTATGTAATGTGGTTAAGAGCATATACATCCATAGATCTCTGTCAAGATTGTAAGGGTGAAAAGGATATATGTTTACCTCCTACAGTTATAATATCTCTTTAGAACATAAAATATTTTACATATTATGTCTAGGAATGTAAAACATCTTATCTCAATACTCCTAGTTCTTGCATTTCTTCATCGAGGCTATACAGCACACTTAGGGTTAACTACATATATGGCCACTATGCGCATTAAATAAAGTGTTGGAAAATATTAAAAATATCTTTTAAAAATTTATAGAATTAGATTCGTCATTAGTACTCGACATATATTTTATATCATTAATTCAAAATAAGAGAACTGGCCAGACATGAAATAAATAACTAGCAAACTCATTTTCATTAAATTAATGAAAAAATGAAAAATACAAGAGAGTGATATCATAAGAAAGTATCAAAGTATCTTAGCTACACTCATTCCTTTAACATGCAGAGTTGATTCAATAAATATAAGCTAAATGCTCCAAATAATTGTATCTTGTACTTCCTAATCTCCCTTGGATTTTACTTTAAGAGGAAACTAGAGAAGTACTTAAAAAGTATTGTAATTACACAAGTGACTAAAGTCCCTACGAACATAACACCACAACTAATTATAGAAAAGCATAAAAATAACAACTGGCACTGCGGCGCATGGAATAATGGAGTTGTGAAGCCCTCGATACGAACTAGTGCCTCTACACTAAAGCTTTTGCACCTCCATGATTCTTGCTGATATTGATCAATTACTTAGTGAACAATCACATCTCTTCATTCATAGAATGTGTCCCTTGAAAGTTTCAACTGCAATGCCGGCACAGTTGACACTGGAGCGTTGTAGCGCCCTAATGCAAAAAATGGCGCCAAGGCATAAGAAATTGTGGCACCATGACTTTTGAAAATAGAGAATCTGGCACTGCCTAACTAACTTTCTAACACTATGGCGCTGATAATGCTACGGTGCTATCTATGTTTCTACTGCAGCATTTACAAACAGAGAACTATGTGTCGCCATGTTAGAATTTGAGCACCTAGGCAATATTGAGGGTAGCGCTACGACGTTGTATCGTCGAACGCCGTTGCGCTAAAGGCTCCTTTAGAATTTCTGCCAATTTTTTAGTTTTTCCAGCACAAAAATTAACATATTTTTATTAAAAAATATATATAATAATATGTAATTTACACTTTATTTAGGCACCAATTTTTGATATTCCAAAACTTTAGGTTTTTAAAAAATATTTTATTTTTTTATTTGCTAAAAAATCTTATTTTCATATTGAATATATATCTATTACCTCCACTCAATATGCTAATCTAAAGCATGTTAAAAATTTAAAAAATCCATAATTACTTATGTTTAGGTAATTTAGTATAAATCTAACGATTTAATTTGCATTAATTCTAAAGTCCAATATTCCTTTATAAGTAGTGAAGTACTTGAGTGATTTTATTAGGAATTTATTTTATCCAAAATTTCTAATTTTAAATGAAAAGATTAGTTATTATTTTATAACTATTTTATTAGAAAAGTTTTATAAGTTATGTAATATTAAATACTTAAGGATCTTAATTTTGAGTTTTTTAAAATTTCTAACTCAAACAAAAAAGTTTAATATTATGGCAACTAAATTTCTTAAATTTAGAGAAATTTGATTTCATTCATTTTTTCCAAAATACAACTTTTTACTAAACTAAATAAAATACAAGAAACTAATACAACAAAATAAAATAAACAGGAAACTAATAACAAAAATAAAAAAGACATACAATGATCAAGTAAAAATAACAACTAAAAAACTAGCAACATCAACAACATCAACGACATCAAGCCTGTATCCCACAATGTGGGGTCGACTACATGAATCCTTTTTCTCCATTGTGTTTTATTAAGATTCAAATTCTCATTTAAATCTAATAAAAAGAGGTCATTTCTAATATTTTCTAACCTAGGTTTATCTCTACTTTTCTTAACATAAGCCAAATCTAATACATCTACTTCCCTAACCATGTTATCGGAAGGCTGCCATTTTATGTGACCAAACCATCTAAAGAGACTCTCTCTAATCTTGTCTTCCACTGGACCTACTCCAACCTTTTCACATATATGCTCATTTCATAATCTGTCTCAAAGAGTAAAGCCACTCATCCACCTGAGCATCCTCATCCTGCTTTATGGAGCAGAATGTTGTCCATTAAAGGAGAACTAAAAAAACTAGAAAAAAAAACTATGAGGCTAACATTAGGGCTCTCCCTACTCATCATCATCTACTTCTTCTTCTTAAGCTATTGCTACTAGTGCTTCTTTCGAAGGTCCTACTCCTAGATGCAGCTCAAAGTGAGTGGGGTAGGTAAAAATGTTTTGATGACTGTGGGAGTCCATCTTCCAACTCCTAAACACTCCTACCATAATTGCATTGTAGTCAACCTTATACTAAAACTACCTTTGTGGTTGGAGCATCATGTGGTCGTAGCAAGAGTAATCCCATATTCTAAGCCGATCAGTTATTTTATAAAGTGATTTACATAAACTTCTATATGGTAAACTCTATCCTAAAGGTCCGACACTTGATCTTCTAAAATCCTAGAATCTCTACTCCACTGTTGGGGGTTGGTTTAGTTGGACAAATCCCTAACAAAAATTTAGATACTCATCACAATCAAATTAAAAATTGGGGGCTTGAAAGATCTGATTAATAGACACAGGAGTAAAAGAGACTCACTTACTGTTGCAAATACGATTTTGATGATGACAAACATGTTTCTATTGTGTTTTGCTTGGCTAACCCGTTTCATGCACAAACGATCACGAGCCACTCAAGCCAACTCAAGATCGGGTCCAAGTGTGTCCAATGTACTGTTTTTCATTTTATTGAGTCAATTGTAATGTAACTGATCCCCTATCTAAGTAACCTTGCACACACACACTCAGGGGGAGAGCTTGAGTGAATTAGAGTTTCTGTTCATTTTTTGTTCAGATCGTCCTGGATGATATTCACATCGTCCTGGACGATCAGATAAAAATAGAAACCCTAATTAGGGCGACTAAGTTAACAGGGTCTGATTAAGCCGATCGTTATGGACGATCTTTGGATTGTATGGGACGATATGCTCAAATCAAAAATTCTCAGCCGCCAGATCAAGTTAGGCAAGTTTTTATTTTAAGTTATTTGGTCTGATCGTCCCGGACGATTCAGTACAATCATGCCTAAATTAATCTGGTAATTAAGGAAAGCAATTTATTTTTGATTGATACGATCATATCGTCCTGGACGATCGCAGGATCGTCCCGGACGATCATGATCGTCTAGTGCATTTCAGCTGTACGTCCCGAACTGTGTTCAGGACGATTTGAGCACTTTTTGAACTAATCGTACAGGACGATGTCCCTATCGTCCTAGACGATCAAGTCATTTTTTAGTCGTCCAGCACAAGTTTCTCTGGATGACCCGAACTGTCTTCTAGATGATATTCCTCGATTTGCACTAATCGTCCCGGACGATCGCAGGAATGTACGGGACGATATGAACAAATTTTTCTACTGATCGTCCAAAAGAGCCAGATCGTCTAGGCTGAAACAGCTGAATTTGAACTGATCGTACAGGACGATATACCAATCGTCCTGGACGATCTTGCAGACCAGTTGAGATTTAGGGCAAATTTTAAGCCCTCCTATAAAAGAACTTTTTCTTGAAACAAGAAAATTTTTTTGCCACCTTCCTTCCTAGAAAACCCTAGAGAGAGAGAGAGTTTGGGAGAGAGAGAGAGGATCTTGTGAGGGGGAGTTAGTGAGGGATTCACTAAGGTTGCTCCAAGCACGGATCAGAGTCGTCTTCTCCGCTCGTCGTCTTTCGTCTAGTTGGTGTTCGTCGTGGGAGGATCGTTCGCAAGAAGATCCGGGGTTCTCTGCCCGCTTCAGGTGGAAGCAAAATGAGTTCGATGGTTCTCTGCCTGCTTCATGAGGAAGCAAAAGGAAGTCGGGTTCTCTGCCCCACCGTGTGGTGAAAAGGAGGTCTTGTACAGGCTTCTCCGCCTTGCTGTGGGAGCAAAAGGAGTGACACTTTTTGTTTAGTGCAATACCCGGAGGGGAGGCTCCGGGGAGTGCACGTAGGTCAAGTTTGACCGAACCACTATAAAATCTGGTTTGCTTTTCTGATTCAGTTCTGCACTTTACTTTTTGATATTAACTGCGTGGGTGAATATCTGAAATTGATCTTTTCATTCTTGTTTAATTGTTTCCGCTGCTAAGTATCGAAAAGATTTTTCATTGTTGTCGTGAAATTTTTAAATAACCAATTAACCCCCCCTCTTGGTTAGCATCGGGACTAGTTCACTAGGGCTTAACATCCCTATCGAACTTTCAAGTGGTATAAGAGCGGGATTTAAAATTTAGGTTTAAAAACTTTTGAATTGGATCCATGGCTAACTGTAACAATCGTAATACTGCTGAAGGTTATTCTATTACAAGACCACCGTTGTTTGACAATATTCCTTTTGATTTTTGGAAAACATGCATGTCTGCTTTTCTGTAATCTATTGATTATCGTATGTGGATGTTAGTTAAGGATGGTTATGAAGCACCACATAGACTTGTTAATGGTATTAAAACTGAACTCCCGTTTGCAGATTGGACTTTTGATGATCGTGACTTAGCACAGTTAAATGCAAAATGTTTGAACTGTTTCTTTTGTGCTTTAAAATCTGAAGACTATATGCGTGTTTCTACTTGTTCAACGGAAAAGGAAATTTGGGATAGATTATGTATAACATACGAAGGTACAACTGAAGTCAAAGAGTCTAGGTTAAACATCTTGTTACATGATTATGAACTTTTTCGTATGAAACCTAGTGAGACTATTTCAGAAATGTACACAAGGTTCACTCAGATTGTTACCTCTTTTCATGCTTTAGGTAGAGAACTTACTAACTACGAAAGAGTGAACAAAATTCTTAGATGTTTGCCTTCTTCATACGATGCTAAGATTACTGCGATCACTGAATCTAAATATTTTAAATACTTACTCTATTGACATCTTACTTGGATCCCTCATTGCTTACGAGCAAGGGGTGAATCAAAGACAACTTGATGAAGGTGAACGCAAGAAGGAGAAGACAGTGGCACTAAAGGCCAAAGATTCAGATGCTAGCACTTCCGGGTCTGATAGCGATGATGTTGCCTTAATTATAAGGCAATTCAAGAGCTGTCTAAGGAAGAAGAATAAGAATTTTCAAAAGTGAAACAAAGGTAAGACCAGTAGAAACTTTAAAAGTTCATCTGAATCTATTTGTTTTGAATGCAGTTAGCCTGGACACATAAAGGAGGATTGTCCTACACTCAAGGCTCACCCAAGCAAGCAGAAGGGTGAGGAGAAACCAAAGTTCAGAAAGGACAAGAAGCGGATTCAGAAGGCTTTCTAGGCAGACTCTGCATCCGACTCTTCTGAGACTGAAGCTGAAGAGGAGGAAACAAACTTGTGTCTGATGGCTGATGATCAACCTGGTCAGTCGGACTAGGAAGAGGTATGTGAGCTTACTTACGATCAATTATTTGAAGTTTCTGAAAAAATTCATACATCGTATAGGAAGCTTAAGAAAACTCATGCTAGTTTGAAATTAGATTATTTGACTTTGCAAAAAGAGCATGATGTTTTAGTTAAAGATCATTCCACTGTTGATTCCAATTACATGTCTTTGCTTGATGAATTCGATGAGTTGAACAAAAAATATTCTGATTTAACTGTTGAGCATGATTTGTTAAAAACATCGCATGTTGAATTAGAAGTTGCTTTTAAGAAATTGAATGATATGGCATGTGATTTAGAAAGTAATGAAAGTGCAAGAACGTTTGAAATTGTAAGTTTAAATAAACATATTGAGTTTTTGAAAGTGAAAATTAGTGCTTTTGAAATAAACAAAACACCACCTACTTTTGAACAGTTTTATGCACCTCCACCTTTTGAAAAATCTAATGCAAGTTCATCAAAGCATGTTTCATATACATCTAGGAAGAGGCACTATCACCCACGTAGATTAGTTAACCCTTTTTCTGGTGTTAGATGTTTTTCATGTGGCATGTTAGGACACATCTCACACACTTGCACTGTTCACCGTAGTACACATTGGGTGTGGAGACCCAAACTGCCTGTTTCACAACACAGCACGCATGCATTGCATTCTTCTTTTCATAAGAAGGAACCCAAACCTGTTTGGATTCCTAAGACTGACGTTTGATATTTTTGTAGGTGTGCTCTCACACAAGACCTCGTGAGAGCATGTGGTACCTGGACAGCGGATGCTCTAGACACATGACTGGAGATTCAAATCAGTTCATTTCGCTGGAGGCCAGGGCTGGAGGCAAGGTTACACTTGGAGATAACACCACCAGGAAGTGGTAGGCTCAGGTATAATTGGTGATTCAAAGAATTTTATGATTGATAATGTTTTGCTTGTAGATGGACTGAAACACAACCTGCTGAGCATCAGTCAACTTTGTGACAAGGGTACAGCATCAAATTTCTGCCCACTAGCTGCATTTTAAGCTTAAATGATGAAGTTATTTTACAGGGGCAAATGAACAACAACGTCTACAAGCTGGATGTAAGTTGCATTAAATTTGATAATTCAATTTGCTTAAAAACTGCTGCTGATGAGTCTTGGTTATGGCATAAGAGATTGTGTCATGCCAGTATGAAAACCCTTAGGAGAGTCACCCAAAAGGACTTAGTTAGAGGTGTGCCCAAGCTTAAGTTCACTAAGGATCACCTGTGGGATGCCTGTCAGTTGGGGAAGCAAGTCCAGTCCTCTTTTCACTCTGTTAAGGACATTAGCACCTCTAGACCTTTAGAAATTTTCACATAGACCTCTTTGGACCCCTTAGCACTGCCAACTTAGGGGGGAGAGTCTATGGATTTGTGATTGTAGATGATTACTCGAGGTTCACTTGGGTAAAATTTTTGTCACATAAATCTGAGTCATTTGATGAGTTTAGATCTTTCTCTACTTGGATTCAGAAGAAGTTAGGATGTGAGATCATTACCATCCATAGTGATCACGGAGGGGAGTTTGAAAATGAAAGATTTGAAAGTTTTTGTGAGGAGCGAGGGATTAGTCACAATTTTTCATCTCCTAGGACCCCTCAGCAAAACGGGGTAGCTGAAAGGAAGAACACGACCTTAGTGGAAGCCGCTAGAGCCATGCTTGCCGAGTATTCACTTCCAAAATACTTTTGGGCTGAAGCGGTGAACACTGCCTGTTATGTGCTGAATAGGGTGAATGTGAGAGTCAAACTGAACAAGACACCTTATGAGATCATTAAGAGTAGAACTCCAAATCTGTCCCACCTCCATGTCTTTGGCTGTAAGGTTTTCATTCTGAACAACGGGAAGTCATCCTTAGGAAAATTTGACCTCAAATCTGATGAAGGAGTGCTCTTAGGATATTCAAGTGTGGGGAAATCCTTTAGGGTGTTCAATAAGAGGACTTTGGTGGTGGAAGAAACAACCTATGTAGTGTTTAATGAATCTGATCAAAAGGAGTCTAGATCTGAAATAGAAGATGAAGATATTGTTGAGGTTACCCAAGGAGTTGAAAATACAAATCTGAAGGAAAGGGTAGAACCTTAAACAGTGCTGCCTAGAGATTGGAGATATTCTTTGAGTCATCCTAAAGAACTGATCTTAGGAGACCCTTCTGAAGGTGTTAGGACTAGGCATGAACTTAGGAAGGAAGTAAACCATTCTGCCTTTATCTCAATGACTGAACCCACCAACATCAATCAAGCCTTGTCGTATGAGTTTTGGATGTTAGCTATGCAGGAAGAATTGAATCAATTTGTAAGGAATGATGTTTGGGAGTTAGTAAAAAGACCTAAAAATCAAAGTATTGTGAGAACCAAGTGGGTCTTTAAGAATAAGATGAATAATTCTGATGTGGTGGTGAGAAATAAGGTAAGATTGGTGGCTAAGGGGTATAATTAGATAGAAGGGATTGATTTTGAGGAGACTTTTGCCCCTGTAGCTAGATTGGAAGCCATTAGAGTGCTACTAGCCTTTGCCTGTTATAAGGGATTCAAGCTGTTTCAAATGGATGTCAAGAGTGCCTTTTTAAATGGGGTAATAAAAGAGGATGTTTTTGTATAACAACCCCAGGTTTTGAGAGTTCCCAATATCCGAATCATGTTTTCAAATTAAAAAAGGCCTTATATGGATTGAAACAGGCACCCAGAGCTTGGTATGAGAGGCTTAGCACATTCCTGTTAGAAAGAGAATTTGTTAAGGAGAGCGTAGACACCACCCTTTTTCTGAGGAGATTAGGGGATGACTTACTCATTGTCCAGATCTATGTTGATGATATAATTTTTAGATCGTCTGATAAATATTTATGTGATGAGTTTTCTAAAACAATGAGTAAGGAGTTTGAGATGAGTATGATGGGAGAATTGTCCTACTTTTTGGGGTTTAGCATAAGGCAAACGGATGATGGAACCTTTCTCAATCAATCTAAATACACTAAGGACATTTTGAAGAAATATGAAATGGACAAAGCCAAGCCAATCAATACTCCTATGACCTCCTCAGTTCAGTTAGATAAGGATTCAAGTGGAAAATCTATTGATCAGAAGAAGTATAGAGGAATAATAGGATCACTGCTTTACCTGACTGCTAGCCGACCTGATATCATGTTTAGTGTCTGTCTTTGTGCTAGGTTTCAGGCTGACCCTAAAGAGTCCTACCTGATTACTGTTAAGAGAATTCTTAGATATCTTTTAGGGACCCCAAACCTAGGAATCTGGTACCCTAGGCACAACACCTCTTTTGAGATCATTGGATATTCTGATTCTGACTTTGCGGGGTGTAGTGTGGATAGAAAGAGCACTTCTGGGACTTGTCAGTTCATAAGACAGTCGTTAGTCTCCTGGTCCAATAGAAAACAGAACTCAGTTGCACTTTCCACTGCTGAAGCTGAGTACATTGCCTTAGGAAGTTGTGTGGCCCAAGTTCTTTGGTTGAAGCAACAAGTCTTGAATTTAGGATTACTTGTTGGCACAATTTTTGTTCTGTGTGATAATACCAGTGCCATCTGTATCTCTAAGAATCCAATCCAACATTCTAGGATCAAACACATTGATATAAGACATCACTTCATTAGGGACCATGTTACAAAAGAGGACATTGAGCTACATCATGTAGCAACTGAAAATCAGCTGGCTGACATATTCACTAAACCACTGGCCTTTGACTCATTCAGCATTTTGAGAACCAGATTATGAGTGATTGATATAAATACTTGATTCTGATGACTGCTGATTTCTGATTGTTATGATTGGTATTCTGTTTTCTGTTAGTTAGTTTTTGGTTTGATTATTTACTTTCAGTTGATTTTATTTCTTCTGCTGAATTCTGTTTTAGCCTTACTATTAGTTTGATTTGAGTATTTACTTTGATGTGACTTTCTACCTATTTTTATTCACTGGTTCATATCTTGCACTTACTGTTTTATACTTTTCAAAATCTGATCACCGCTCACTACTTCTGATAATCTGAATTTCTGACTGGGAGTTTTTACCTTGTTTTGATTTGGAAGCTGGTAAGCAGTGATTGATTCCTCTGAATCTGTTAAAGGGAAGAAACATTGATGATTGTTTCTCTTCCTCTAACTCCTTTACTGGTGTATAGCTTCTTTTGGATAAAAATCCTCTTCAAAATTAAAATGTTAGTTTTTGAAATAGAGATTATTTTATCTTCCTACAGTAATCTACCTCATATCAATAGTATTTTTTAAAGTCTTGAGTCATTAGTTTGATTTTCTAAACCAAGAGATTGCATTTATCATATGATATATGGCTTTTGTTTTGTGAATCATTCGTCCTTACTGTGGAGAGTCATCTCCTATGTCTGGAAGATAATCTCACAGTTGAGACTCTTTAATGATTGTGAAAAGGGGGAAGCTTACAAAAGATGCACAGTGCACCAAATAAATTAAAAAAGAGGCATAAAATGAGCCCAAAGCTGCAAAGATGCGAAAAATCGCCAACTAAAAGATACACAAAGTGTATCAAAAATGAAAAGATGTGCAAAGCGCCAACTAAATTGTAAAAGAGGCACAAAATGAGCCCAACCAAGCTTTCCTTCCTTTCAGATCGTTAAAGGTCTTAGAAAAATCCGTGTGCCGCTTAATACTTTCAAAAGCTTGTGTTTGAAAATCCTGATTTCTGATTTTTTTACTTTGTAACACTATTATATCAGATATTTTTCTGGAACGAGGCTTGAAAGGATCTCTTTTCAAATCTAATGTCCTTTCTTCTGAATCGGATTTTTATTTTGAAAGAGGTTTGCATTGATAAGGTGCCCGGGGTTGGAGTTACGAAAGTTGATTTTTCCAACCTTTTCTGGATTTCAGTGCTGTCAATCGTCTTCTTATTGGTTTTTGAATATAAAATCAAGAAAAAATTCTGATTTACTCGAGCAGCTTGATAAAAAAAACGTTGCTTTTATGTGTTTTTGCTGTGAGTTTTATTCGTTTTTGTTTTATTTTGATTTCATGGTTGTGTTTTTGGGATCCTGATCGGTCATCTTCATCATCCATCTTTTTCTATTTTCTTCACATCGTTCTAGACGATACACCGATTGTCCTGGACGATCCTCTTCATCCTGGACGATCCAAACATCTTCCTGGACGATTCATTCAAAATCATCCACACACTGCTCCTGCTGCTAAAAAATCCCAATTATTGGTGATCGTCCTGGACGATCCTTACATCGTCTTGGACGATATGATCCATATCTTCCTGATCTGATCAAATAGCTGGCATTACACCAATTATTATCCATCGTCCTGGACGATCCACTTCATCATCCTGGACAATCCACGTGTCAGCCGCTGGATGATTGGAATTCGGCCCGTCCGACACACTTATTGCACATCGTCCGGGACGATCCACCTAATCGTACTGGACGATACCTTTTCGTCAACGGTCGTCCAGCCTAACTCCTCGAGACGATCGCCTGTGTCAAATCGTCCTGGACGATCGGACCGCCTTTTTGACCAATCATCCAGGACGTCATAAATGCCCATATCGTCCCGGACGATGTCGCGATCGTACGGGACGATCAGGCCGTTTTCTATATAAACAGCAATTTTCTTAAAGATTTTCCACACCTTTTTCTTCCACTCTCCTTCTACTTCCTTACACTTTTGATTCCTAATGGCTGGTGGCAAATGGTCCCGTCAAAAGGGTGTCAGTTCCTTCCGGGGACCTGTTGATCCTCGCTTCCCCAATGCAGCCGATCAGGCTGACTACGAGCGATATTGTGAAGTGGGGATCACACCGTCGAAAATCTTAAATCCCCGCACTCTCACTTATTCTGTCCTTGACCTCTTCGCACACACCTCCCTCACCTTCATCATGACTCGCATTTCCCTTTAGCTCGGAACTTCTTTGCATTTTCTTTGCAAACTTGTGAATTTCGGCTGATTATTCCACCCTCCGCTCTTATGTAAATCAATGCCCCGTCGAACTTACCTACCAGGACTTTCATAATATTCTTCAACTTTCTGTCACTGGCGACAAACTCCACACCC
Organism: Dendrobium chrysotoxum; assembly: GCA_019925795.1. Lineage (NCBI taxonomy): Eukaryota > Viridiplantae > Streptophyta > Magnoliopsida > Asparagales > Orchidaceae > Dendrobium > Dendrobium chrysotoxum. Next base: position 43,849,916 of record CM034298.1, on the reverse strand, counting down.
TTATCACCAACCCAGACTATGATTGGAGTGTCGCCAATCATTTCCTTCGCAATACAAATGCCCCTTATCATGACAATGCCTAATCCACACTTCTTAAGGACGCCCGAACTATTCAGCATGTTCTTCGTTCCTCCGTCATTCCAAAGGCGGGGGATCGAATTCACATCACCCCACTCTTGTCCTTTACCACCTACTACATCCTGGCCCATAGGGAATTTAATGCCACCGACCTTATTATCCGGTACCTCGAGCACCTCACCACCATTCGGGATACAGGTCATCGTCGTCGTCCAAATCTAGCCTTAGGACACATCATTGTCTATGCCCTCGAAACAAAATATGACCTGCAATATCCCGCAGCTCTAGATGTTCCTCCTTCCTTCCTCACCAACAATGCCTTCCATGTCCTACACAGTACCCGACTACATCCGGAGCCCGCCCCGGATGTTGAGGAAGAGGAGGAAGAGGTCGTTCCAGTTCCTGCTGCACCAGAGGCACCTGCTCCCCTTCGCATTGCCTCTCCCTTTGACCACCTGGTGCAGCGCTTTGATCAGTGGGAGGCAAGATTTGACTCCTATGTGGTTGCCCATGAGCAGTGGCACACCGAGGACATTCAGCGCTTCACTGACTATGCTACGCAGCAGCAACAACAGCATGACCAGGACATTGCCTGGATTGGAGCCCACTTTCAGGCCATTCACCATTACTTCAACCCACCACCGCCACCTCCTTCTTCCGATCAGGATCCACCTCAGTTTTAGTTTTTGTTGTATAGTTGCTATTTTTTTCTGTTTTGGTTGCACTACTTTGTTTTGTCATGCCTGGTTCTGTTGATTTTGTTTACCCTCTTTTTTGTGAGGTCAAAAGGGGGAGTCAGTACTAGCGTTGTTCCTGTTATGTTCTGTACTTGTGGTTGTACTATTTTGTTGGTTCAATGAAAATTAAAAATTTAAAAAATTTGTCTTTTTGATCTCCTAGCTCTTGTATTTTTAAAACTACTGAACATAGGTTTGCCATCAACAAAAAGGGGGAGATTGTTGCAAATACGATTTTGATGATGACAAACATGTTTGTATTGTGTTTTGCTTGGCTAACCCGTTTAAGGCACAAACGATCACGAGCCACTCAAGCCGACTCAAGATCGGGTCTAAGTGTGTCCAATATACTGTTTTTCATTTTATTGAGTCAATTATAATGTAACTGAGCCCCTAGCTAAGTAACCTTGCATATACACACTCAGGGGGAGAGCTTGAGTGAATTAGAGTTTCTGTTCATTTTTTGTTCAGATCGTCCTAGACGATATTCACATCGTCCTGGACGATCAGATAAAAACAGAAACCCTAATTAGGGCGACTAAGTTAACAGGGTCTGATTAAGCCGATCGTCCTAGACGATCTTTGGATCGTACGGGATGATATGCTCAAATCAGAAATTCTCAGCCGCCAGATTAAGTTAGGCAAGTTTTTATTTTAAGTTATTTGGTCTGATCGTCCCGGACGATACGTGTATCGTCCTGGACGATTCAGTACAATCATGCCTAAATTAATCTAGTAATTAAGGAAAGCAATTTGTTTTTGATTGATACGATCATATCGTCCTGGACGATCGCAGGATTGTCCCGGACGATCATGATCGTTTAGTGCATTTCAGTTGTACGTCCCGAACTCTGTTCAGGACGATTTGGGCACTTTTTGAACTAATCGTACAGGAGGATGTCCCTATCGTCCTGGACGATCAAGTCATTTTTTGGTCATCCAGCACAAGTTTCTCTGGACGACCCGAAGTGTCTTCTGGACGATATTCCTCGATTTGCACTAATCGTCCCGGACGATCGTAGGAACGTACGGGACGATATGAACAATTTTTTCTACTGATCGTCCAGAAGAGCCAGATCGTCCAGGCTTAAACAGCTGAATTTGAACTGATCGTACATGACGATATACCGATCGTCCTGGACGATCTTGACCGACTAGTTGAGATTTAGGGCAAATTTTAAGCCCTCCTATAAAAGAACTTTTTCTTGAAACAAGAAAAATCTTTTGCCACCTTCCTTCCCAGAGAAACCCTAGAGAGAGAGAGAGAGTTTGGAAGAGAGGATCTTGTGAGGGGGAGTTAGTGAGGGATTCACTAAGGTTGCTCCAAGCACGGATCAGAGTCGTCTTCCCTGCTCGTCGTCTTTCATCTAGTAAGTGTTCGTCGTGGGAGGATCGTTCGCAAGAAGATCCGGGGTTCTCTGCCCGCTTCAGGTGGAAGCAAAAGGAGTTCGAAGGTTCTCTGCCTGCTTCAGGAGGAAGCAAAAGGAAGTCGGGTTCTCTGCCCCACCATGTGGTGAAAAGGAGGTCTTGTACAAGCTTCTCCGCCTTGCTGTGGGAGCAAAAGGAGAGACACTTTTTGTTTAGTGCAATACCCGGAGGGGAGGCTCCGGGGAGTGGACGTAGGTCAAGTTTGACCGAACCACTATAAAATCTGGTTTGCTTTTCTGATTCAGTTCTGCACTTTACTTTTTGATATTAACTGCGTGGGAGAATATCTGAGATTGATCTTTTCATTCTTATTTAATTGTTTCCGCTGCTAAGTATCAAAAAGATTTTTCATTGTTGTCGTGAAATTTGTAAATAACCAATTCACCCCCCCTCTTGGTTAGCCTCGGGACTAGTTCACTAGGGCTTAACATCCCTATCGAACTTTCACTTACAATACATGAAAACGCATTCATTCTGGGGCTCCTCCACATTAACGAATAATTCCTGAATGATATAACAAGGCTAAACGACTAGGAAATCCCAGTTATTCTCTACATTCGATCCATTTTTAATAATGGAAGCTAAAAGGGGGGATCTTAAGACATAATGAAAGAAAATCTAGAACTCAAAAGGAATAGGAATACAAATGAAAAATGTAATTTCAACCAAAATCATATTTATTAACTGGCCAATGCTACGACACTAGCTTGAGTAACATTGTGGCGCTCAATCAAACAAGTCAACAAAGGTATTAATTGTCATGCCCATAGATATAAATTAGAAGAATTATCTAATTTATACCAAATTATTATGCCTAAGATCTAAATTAGAAGAATTATCTATTTTATTTTTTTACATTATCTACCAAAGCTTCTATAAATCTATCCAGCAAAAGTAATTAAATATTGTACACAAGAAAAAATTTTACTATATTCATTCGCCAAAATCATATTTACAATAGCGAGGAGAATCCTAACAATCAATAAATCTATTAATAGCTCATAACTACAAAATAATACAATAAAATACAAAATAAAAGAAGAAACCTAAAGATCTCCATCCATCTCACTCCATAGAGCTCTAGCCTCGACCTGAAATCAATAAAATCATATAATGAGCTTATAAAGCCCAACGTAAACCCAAACCTTATTAAAGCTTTCAATACAATATTTAAGGAATCAATATGCATACTCATCACAATCAATAAAATCAATATTGTTTAATAACATCAATGTTCAGTCATTACTGCTACAATCCAATATGATCAATAACAAAAAAATAAAACCATCACGCTTAAATTCATAAATCAATAATATGTGCAAGAACGTAAATACATTGGTAATAAATAAATTAGTACTATAAATCATGAACATGCAAGTATACATATCATCAGTCTTGTCCATCTTATTAATTATCTATAATATAAAATCAATACATGTATTCATTCAAATGCTATATATATACACACAATAATAATCTATCTATTAATGCTATCAATGTATGTGTCAGTATATATTTTTTTTATTTTTTAGAATTAATTTGGATAAAATATATGTTTTTGTCAGTATATGATTCATCTATCAATGCTATCAATATATGTATGTATCAATATATGATTCAATAAGATAGGACATCCATCTTCAATGTAGTGTTTTTATTTTTTCATATATAATCATTGTATTATTATATCAACATCATTATCATTATCGTTGCATCATCTTTATCATTATTATTAATGGTGGATTTCAATAAATCATTAGAAGTCGTTACCTTCTACTTGTCATCGTAATTAGTCATTAATTATAGGCTACAACCGAGATAACACCATAAATAATCATTAAAAAAAAGTTTGTCAGCCCACCCTCCTGCATAGAGTATTATGTTTAATAACTAACTCGAAGTAATTATAGTGTTAATAACTAGCTTTCCTTGCTTACATTCAAATGCTACATATATTTTATATTAGTTGTATCAATCTATATTTCATATATGAAATGCAATATGAAACATTTAAATATATAAAATAAAGAAAACTCTGTATATTAATCTATAATATCAAAGAATCATAAATTTTATTTTACTTGATAAATTCAATAATATTATAGTCAAAATATTCATAATATTCATATATATTATATATGAAAAGTTACACGATAAAAGTGCGATAAATTAAGAGAAAATACATTTTTATTGATTTAAAATAGATTAAATTCGTCAAACTCAATTATTAAAAACCAAAATGATATTTGGGTTCCTTACCAAAATCAAAAGACTTTTTCTAACTGAAGCTCGGACTAAAATGACAAAAAACTCGACTTTCTCTATCTTCATTTTCTCCTCTTCCTCTTGATTTCCCTCTTTTTTTCGACAGCAAGCCAACCGTAATAGGGGAAGAAGTGAGCGGCTAGTGGATTTAGTGCTTAGGATTTAGAATTATATATATATATACACACACACACACATACATACTATTAACAACCAAGCACCATAGCACTGCATGTTAAATCCAGAAATACTGTAAAACAGATCCATTAATGCCATGATGCCTATTTCTGGCACCATTATGCTCTCAAGCCTAGTGCTATAGTGCTACTGTGAGAACCCTTGAAAAAAAAAAAATCGTGCAGGTTGAATATCCAGAAACAGTACGGGGAGGAACTGTCCTCGGTTGGAAGGCCGGTCTAACAAAACTCTCGGATCTGAACTCAGATCGTCGGTCAAATCTACCTTGTGGACACTGCTATTTAATGTCCTGTCTGGCCACATCTGAAACACTGACCAGTCATTCTGTAACACTGGCCAAAGTGTTGTCGTCCACAATTCTGGCACACGGGTGCTCCACTGACAGAACCAGAACTGGCCACACTGCCACTACTAGAAACTGCTGTTGATACTGACTGTCCACTTCTTTTGGAATCTCTAGATACAAATCTGTTCTTCTTTCCAGGGAAACTACTACCTGAAGTATCACTACTGAATCTCTTTCTACTAGCAGTCCACCGCTGCTGAGTAGCCATCAGATCATTTTCTATCAGTCTAGCTCTCTCCACAAGCTCAAAGAAATCAGAAATGTGAAATGGTACCAGGGGTTGCCTCAAACTATCCCGAAGTCCTCTCAAAAACCTATAGCACTTCTCTGCAGGAGTGCTCATCAACTGTGGAGCATATCTAGCCAAAGCAGTAAACTCTGCCTCATATTGCATAACTGTCTTGCTCCCCTGAAACAATCTCAGAAAAGTCTCCTGCAATTGCTGTCTTGCAGAAGGGGGTACAAACCAGGCTCGAAACACATCAGAAAACTCCTCCCAAGAAATCAGAGAGTTCAATCTCCCTTGGAATTTCTCCTCCTGCTGGCCCATCCACCAGAGCTCTGCCTCACCATCTAATAGGAAAACTGCTAACGGTACCTTTCTCTCAGAAGGACACTGCATACTGTCAAATGTCTTTTCCAGTCTCCTCAACCAGTCCTCTGCCTCTCTAGGCACAACAGTACCTTCAAATCTCAGAGGTTTCAATCTCAAAAACATTTGTAGATGTCTGTCCACCTCTTCAGATCTGGCAATAGGAACTCTGCTCTGTGCCTCACCCATCATCTGGGCTATAAAAGTAGCAAACTGTGAAACTGTATCGGAACCAACTGTGGGAGCAGAACTATATACAGGAGCTGCCTGACTAGCACTTTATCCATCAATTATATCCGGGTCTGGCGGATTCATGATCACACAGAATACGAAACTATGCACATAAAACAAAAATAATAAACACGCAGACAACCCAAAACTACCCCACCAGACTTACAGATCAATGCCTATAGCTCTGTCTTACGATCCAATTCCAAAACGAAAGCTCTGATACCAAAAAGATTGTCACAACCCAACGCGACGAGAACGGATCGTATCGTGTTAGGTTGCGACAGAAAACCCCAGGATCTAGCTTTGGAATTGCTTTTCTTTTTCTTTTTAAGGATTATGATATGACTATACAATATCAGCCTGGTAAGGCTAATGTAGTGGCAGATGCTTTGAGCAGGAAGTCTTCTGGCTTATCATGTGCATATCTCACTTCTGAGGAATATCTGATACGAGACATGGAAAGACTACAGTTGGAGGTAATATCTCCTACTGATTCTGGAAGAATAACTCAGATGATCATTCAATCCTCTTTAGAAGAAAAGATTCATGAAGCTTAGAAATCAAATATTGAATATTCAAAGTTGATTGATCAGATCAAGTCTGGTAAGAAACCTGAATTACGAATTTCTGATTCCGGTATTATTTTCTGTGAGAATAGACTTTGGGTCCCTAATTTTTTAAATCTGAGACAAGAGATTTTGCACGAGGCTCATTATTCAGGTTACACTATTCATCCAGGAAGTGGTAAGATGTACGGAGATATGAAAAGTATGTTTTGGTGGCATGGATTGAAAAAGGATATAGTGGAGTTTGTTTCAAAATGTGAAGCCTGTCAGTTAGTGAAGGCAGAACACCAGCGACCGAGAGATCTTTTACAGTCATTGCCTATTCCTGAGTGGAAATGGGAAGAGGTAACAATGGATTTTGCTATGGGTTTCCCCAGATCAAGGCAAGGACATGATGCTATTTGGGTTATTGTAGATCGACTGACGAAGTCTGCCCATTTTCTTCTGATTAGACAGACAAATTCGGTAGACAAGTTGGCACAGATCTATGTTAAAGAAATTATCAGATTACATGGTGTTCAGAAAGTGATTGTCTCTGATCGGGATGGCAGATTTACCTCCAGACTATGGAGAGGAATTCAGCAAGGATTGGGCACGAAGTTGCATTTCAGTACAGCTTTTCATCCGCAGACTGATGGACAGTCTGAAAGGACTATTCATGTACTGGAAGATCTTTTGAATATGTGTGTTTTGGATTTTGGAGGCAGTTGGGAAGATCATATCCCACTGATAGAATTGGCTATAATAATAGTTATCAGTCCAGTATTGGTATGGCTCCATACAAAGCTCTGTACGGCAGAAAGCGTAGAACTCCTTTGACTTTGACAAAAGTGGGAGATAGACAAGTGATGGGTTCAGCTTTTGTGGATGATAGTGTGATGAAGATCAATCTAGTAGAGCTAGTGGTTCAGGTTTTGTGGCAAGGAGACCACCCAGAGGTACTCAGAGGGAGCCTAGTAGTTCTGTAACTCCAGCTCCAGTTCAGCCACTTGTGTACAGTTTGAATCAACAAGAGGCTCGAGATGCTCCAGATGTGGTGACAAGTACGGTTTACATTTCTGAACATCCCTGTTGTGTTTTATTTGATTCTGGGGCTAGTCACTCATTCATTTCTGAGCGTTGCTTTGATGTTTTACAACTGGAATCACTCCCGTTACATATTTCTCTTTCTGTTATTTTGCCGGCTGGAGATACTATGATAGCCCAAAAATTTTGTTTATGTGAGATTGAAATTTCTGATAAGAAGTGGGAGTCTTGTTTGATTTTGTTGCCGATTTCTTCGTATGATGTGATTTTGGGTATGAATTGGCTGAGTTTGTATAGGGCTCAAATTGATTGTTTGAAGAAGCGGGTTACATTATTTATGGGCAGTGAAAGTTGTGTATTTCAAGGATTGAGAGGTGTTTTATCCTGTATAATTTCTGTATTGGAAGTGAGAAGATTGTGGAAGAAGGGTTGTGTGGTGTTTTTGGCATCAATCAGGGATATGAGTATAGATGCGGGTTCTATTTCTGACATCCCAGTAGTACGAGACTTTTTGGATGTATTTCCTGAGGAGTTAGTCAGTTTGCCTCCGGACAGAGATGTTGAGTTCTGCATTGATGTATTTTCGGGTACGGCCCCGATATCAAAAGCTCCATATAGGATGGCACCAAAGGAACTTGCAGAATTGAAAGTTCAGCTTCAGGAGTTGGTTGATAGAGGATTCGTACGTCCTAGTGTTTCACCTTGGGGAGCACCTATTTTATTTGTAAAAGAAAAAGGACGGTACGATGCGTATGTGTGTTGACTATAGAGAGCTGAATAAAGTTACAATCAAGAATAAGTATTCTCAAATATTGATTTGCGATCTGGTTACTATCAGGTAAAGGTAGGAGAAGCTGATGTGATGAAAACAGCTTTCAGCACTCGATACGGGCACTATGAGTTTTTTGTTATGCCATTTGGGGTGACGAATGCACCAGCTATTTTTATGGATTTGATGAACAGAGTGTTCAAAGAATATCTGGATCAGTTTGTAATTATTTTTATAGACGATATTCTGGTATATTCTGCTTCTAAGGAAGATCACGCCAGACATTTGAAAACTGTATTAGAGACTCTGAGGCAGCATCAGTTGTATGCAAAATTTTCCAAATGTGAGTTCTGGCTAAGAAGCATTTGTTTTCTGGGGCATGTAGTGAGCGGTGAAGGTATTTCTGTTGATCCCCAGAAAATTCAAGCAGTTGCTAATTGGCTAAGGCCTACTACGGTGTTTGAGGTACGCAATTTCTTGGGTATGGCTGGATATTACAGGAAGTTTGTGAAGGGCTTTTCTCAAATTTCTGCACCTTTGACGAGATTGACTCAGAAGTCAGTAGTTTTTGTTTGGACACCAGAGTGTGAAGCGGCTTTTCAGAGATTGAAAGATTGTTTGACTTCTGCTCCAGTGTTAGCACTTCCATCTGATACGGAAGGATTCCAAGTATTCAGTGACGCTTCATTAAAAGGTTTGGGATGTGTTTTAATGCAGCATGGTCGGGTAATAGCTTATGCTTCACGACAATTAAAACCACATGAAAAGAATTATCCGACGCATGATTTAGAGTTGGCAGCTGTTGTATTTACTCTGAAGATTTGGCGTCATTACTTGTATGGTGTCAAATGTGAGATTTTCTCAGATCATAAGAGTTTAAAGTACATATTCACGCAGAAGGATCTGAATTTGAGTCAAAGAAGATGGCTTTCTCATTTATGTGATTTTTGGAGAGAGAAAAAGGCTAGAGAGAGAAAGAGAAGGAAAGGAGAAGGAAATCCGCATTTTGGGTGACTTCGGTCCGTTTTTGTCCGTTGTCGCAGTTGGGAAAGTTGATCGACTCGAGGTAAGGCACATTATGCCTATCTCAAATTTTCAGAAATGTGAATTTTGACGACATGTCTGATTAAAATTGTGTTTCCGTTAGCGAAAAACGGGTATAACTTTGCACTGGCAAATCTTTTACCGTGTAACTTTTGGTATGTTGTTGAGATTGCTATTTTACATATTTTGCCTATTTTCTGGACATTTTTCATCGGGTATTTTGAAATCTGCCAGGTTTTTATCGAATAGAAAATTTTCTGGATGTCAAAAAATAGTGCTTCAGTACAATAAAAGTCTTGAAACGATGTTCTGTACGATTTCTGGTAATTTGGAAATATTCTGAAACTATGAATTTTGTATGTTGAATTTTCTGTTGTCTGCCGTTATGCCGTCCGACTGTATTTCGATACGTATTTGATATGATATGATTTGATGTGTTATATGATATGAGATATCAGAAGGGAGTTATAAGGGGTCAGAATCTTTTGTGATTCTGTCTGGGTCCGGGAATATGAAAATGAATTCTGATATGATAAATATGATATGTTCTGGTGCTGTAAACACAAAGGGAGGCATAAGGGGCCAGAATCCTTTGAGATTCTGTCTGTGTCAGGGAAGGGAGGCATAAGGGGCCAGAATCCTTTGAGATTCTGTCTGGGTCAGGGACATGTGATATGATATATGATGATTTCTGTGATTTCTGTGAACCGATGATTTCTGTGGTACGATAATTCTGGTTGATGTTCTGAGAATTTCTGTGATAATCTATATTCTGTTTGATGATGCTTATAATATCTGTCTTCTGTTTGATGCTTGAATTCTGTATTTTGTTTTGTGATTTCAGTTCTGTGAATGGATCTGAGAATTTAGATCGGCTAGTGTGATCTTGCTGAGCTGTTGGCTCACTGTGGTTATCTTCATGGTTTTCAGGTTCTGGGAAAGGGAAGGAAGTGTCAGACTAGCCGTTCAGGATCTGAATTGCAGTCATAGGTATTTTTGTACTTTTAATTTTTGTACAGTCATGGCTAGGTTACTTTTCTGCAGTTTTGTTAGATCTGAATTTTTCGTGCAGTTTTGTTAGATCTGAATTGCAGTCGTGCAGGTTGAAGGTCAAGCATAACATCGAAGCACTCCAGTTCCAACCGAAGCACTTCAAGGGGGTCGTGTTGCGGCATCAGGCTGAATATTTTTGAATTAATTCATATACCCAGAATTAATTAGAACATACATACAATAATGTATCTATGCTCCATCAAACTACATGATTTTCTAAACTTAATAAAGAACACTAATCACACAACTATTAATAACAAACACATGGATCAATTGGGTTATCTACCAAACAATGCCAAGTTTATAATATTTAGCCATACTATGCTAATGATGAGTAAGCTCTACAAAGCTTCTAAGGCGATCAACATCACCTCAAGAATTGGATTTCAATCTCTAACCATTGACTTTGAAAATCAGAGTAGTTTTATGATCTCGAATATCAATAGCTCCATAAGGGTATACATTTACTACAATGAATGGTCCTGACTACATGAACATCAATTTTCCTGGGAATAATTTCAATCTTGAATTATACAAAAGAACTTATCTAGCTTAAATTTCTTCCTGAAGCTTACGATTTTGTCATTTCTTAATTTGCTTCTTATACAACATTGCATTCTCATATGCCTTATGTCTAAATTCCTATAACTCATTCAACTATATCAATCTTTTTTCCTTAGCATTCTTAAGATTTTTTTTTTTTTTTTTTTTTTTTTAGCATTCTTAAGATTATAATTCAATTCTTTCATTATCAGAATGTTTTATGCTCTAATTCTAAAAATAAATCATAAGCATTTTCAAAGATCAATTTATAAGGAGGCATTCTAATATGTGTCTTAAATGCAATCCTATAAGCTCAAAGTGCATCATCTAATTTCAAAGTTCAATCCTTCCTATTTGGATTCATTTTTTTTTAATCTCTGTATTACTTATTTCAACATGACTAGTAGTTTGGAGATAAGTAGTTAAAACCCTATATTTAATGCCATATTTTAAAATAAAAGCCTCCACATACTTATTACATGGCTTCCCTTGTCACTTATAATTACTCTATTTATTTTAAATCTAGAAATAATATTTTTACAAAGAAATTTAATAACAACCAAAGCATCCATTTTGACAGTTACTACTCCCTCGACCGATTTGGAGACATAGTCAACTATTATCAGGATATATTAATTTTCAAAAAATTGCACAAAAGATCCCATGAAATCAAGTCCTCAAACATAAAAAATCTTCACTTCTAACATAATGCTAAGAAATATTCCATTTCTTTTAGTAATGTTACCTGCACTCTAACACCAATCACATCTTTTAACATATTCATTTGAATCCTTAAATAGGGTAGGCTAGTAAAATCTAGATTAAAGGATCTTAGAAGCTGTTCTAAAATCTTCAAAATGATCTCCATACTCGAAATCATGATGTACACCCATGACTACTTATGCGTGTACCTTCTCGCAGGTATCATACAGGTCACATTCAGGCAAAACGGAAGGAGATCCACTCTCCCAACATGATAGTATATTCAAGGAACTCGCACAGGAGCTAAGAAGGAGCTGATCTCTGGAGCACGATGGACCACATCCAGCCATATCCGCCCTTCTCAGCGAGGGCAACTATAGAAGTTCTTCTCTTAAGCGAACAAATCTGTATTCCTCTTAGCCAAAGTCAAGTATTTCATACAATACATATCAAAATTCAATCCAAAGGCACATATCTCACTCACAATACCTCTTTCGTATTGCCACCGAGCTCAATGACCCACGATAATTTTCTACTCACCCCCTCTCATTTCAAAGGGGAGAATAAGATTGGATCCTACTCAATGTTAGCTCGATCTTAGAAGACTTGCATCGAGACATTAGCCGTCCCTCTCGCTTCAATGGGGCTACACCAAATCGGCTTCCCACTCAACGCCATCTCTCTTATGAGATTGATATGCCACTTATCACAGCAGGCCAAACTCTATCAAAAGCTGATAGCACAACTCTTGTACTTTGTATAAATTTTACTATAATTCTCCAAACCCTATAAATAGTGGGGGAGTAGAACAAAAGAAGAACAAAAAGTCTAAAAAGAAAAAGAGGCACAAGTTAGGAGTCTATCAAAGTATAAACAAATATTGTGCTAGTTTTCCTTTTTTGTGGTCTTATACATAACAGAGCCATCATTCCTCTTAGTCTTATATTCTTTGTTGGGATAATAATGATTTCATTCATATCTACCTTTAATTCTCTTGCTCTTCCTCTTCCTCCTTTTCTCTATCTTCATCATCGTCACTTGTAGGCTCTCAAACTTATAGGTAGCACAAAGTATAGTCGCATCATCCACCTGACAAATCTGGATTCAACACATCACATTGCCTAACAATGAATTCAATCTCATTTTTAGAGACACATCACCTAATAATTTGGTCTTTAGAATTCCTAAATAAGAATGACTTATCTCAAAAATAGAATTTAACTTTAAGAAGAAATTTATGCCTTTGAGTAAAAGAAATGTAGGTAGAAATAACAGCAATAACAAAGTAGTTCATAATATCAGCATACCATATTAATGTACACCAAACAAATACTCATCTAGAAAGATTTTATTGACTTCACAGTAATTATATGTATGTTCTTTTAACTCTAATCTAGATAAATAATCAACCATCGAGTTCTCAGTGATTGACAACTTTTTTGACATCAAGCATTTGATAGCAAATAATCAATATGTACGAGAACTTTGGTGCCAATTAAATATGGTGTGAATTTATCGAAGGCAAAGACAATGGCTAACGACCCTTTTTCAATAGTTTTAAAGTTAAATTGAGTTGCATTCAAGGTTCTACTAATATAGTATATAGCATGAAATTTTATATTATTTCTTTGTCGGAATATAACACCAATAGCATAATCACTAGCACCACACATTATTTCAAAATAGTGTCCAATCAAGTGCAACAATGACAGGTTCAATGATTAAGTGATATCTTAAAACATTGAAGGACATTCAGTATCAAAATCAGAAGGAACATCTTTTTCAATTAAATGGTATAAAGGATTTAATATTTTTGACAAATTCATAATGAATCTCATATAAAAATCAGCATGTCCTAAAAAACTTCTTATTCCTCTAATAGAAATGGGTGGTGGAAGATTTTCTATTACTTCCACTTTAGTTCATCCACTTCTACATCTATCTTAGAAATTTTATGACATAAGACTATACTTTCTGCGACCATGAATTAACATTTCTCCCGATTAAGTATCAAATTTATTTCTATACATCTTTTTAACACCATAATTAAATGTTACAAATTAAAATCAAAATTTACATCAATAACAAAGAAACCATCCATGAATATTTTAATACTCTACTAAATTAAAATATAAAAGATTGATATCATACAACTATGAAAAAAGTAAGGGCATTGCATAAACCAAAAGACATCCTCCTACATGCAAAGTTCCCATAAGGAGTGGTAAATGTCATCTTTTCTTAGTCATATGGTGCTATAGAAATATGATGTTACCTTGAATATCCATCTAGGAAACAATAAAAAGGATGTCCAGCTAACATATCTAACATTTGTTCAATGAAAGGCATAGCAAAATGGTCCTTCCTAATTGTTTTGTTCAGTTTCTTATAATCTATACATATTCTCTAATCAATAATCATCCTAGTATGTATCAATTCATTTTTCTCATTGGATACTATAGTTAGACCTCCTTTCTTGAGAACGCAATATATAGCACAAACTCATGCACCATATGAAATGGGGTAAATGATTCCTACATCCAACCACTTAAGTATCTTCTTCTTAACAACATTCAAAATAGAATTCAGTCTCCTTCAAGAATCAACTTTGGGAAAGAAATTTTCCTCGATTAGAATCTTATGTATTCACAAGGATGGAATAATTCCCTTAATGTCGCCTATGGTCCAACATATAGCTCAATTATAAGCATTGAGGACCCTAATCAACTTACCTTCTTAGTCTTCTCCTATTTCAGTAGAAATGATAATAGTTAAGGTTGACCATTCTCTAAAAAAGACATATTTCAAATGGGCAGAGAAGGCTTTTAACTCTAAAACAGGAGCCTTTATAATCGATGGTTTCAAAGAGATACCTAGGGATGATGTATCTAGCACTTCAAATCTATTCTTAAAAATTTTAAGGGATTTCATAGATCATATGGACAAGATCTCTATCTCCCTCTCTGATGTCATTCTCACACAAAGGAATCTCCAAAGAACTATCCATCAATAAATCCTCCAAATAATCTTTCCCATAATCATCAACTAAATCTATTCGATGATAATCCTCATTTTGGTTACTATGAAATTTCATTGATTTTAAGATATTCAATGTGACTTTCTGATCTTGCACTCTCAATGTCAATTCTCACTTTTGCATATATATCATGGCCCTACTAGTAGCTAGGAAAGGCCTACCCAAAATAATCGATATCTCCATATCTTCTTCCATATATAAGATAATGAAATCCACATAAAACATAAACTTATTAACCTTAATTAACGTCCACAATCCGCTTTAAATAGGTAAATGAATGATATACTAACTAAAGGGTGATAGTGATAAGTTGGACTTCTCCTAGATCAAGCTTTTTGAATATGGACAAGAGCATCAGATTGATGCTAGCTCCTGAATCACATAGTGCACTCCTACAAAATTTTCCCCTATAGCCATAGGAATGATAAAACTACCTAAGTTCTTAAGCTTCCGAGTGAGTTTGTTTTACAAAATCGTAATACGTTCATCAGTCAAAGCTACGATCTGAAAATCTCCTAATCATCTTTTCTTACTCAAGATTTCTTTCAGGAACTTAGCATAGGTACATACTCATTTGTTCCAAGACTTCTAAAAATCGAATGTTAATAATTAACTTTTTAAATACATTCAAAAACCTCAAAAATTGCTTATCAAAATCCTACTTTAACAAACATTGGGGAAATGATCGTGGCGGCCTCTTAACAACTGTTGCAGATTTGGGTTCAAGCATTGTAGTTTTGATGATATCAAACATTCCTGCTTCTTCACTTTTACTACTGCATATCAGTTTTAGTTGCCCATGCCTATTAACTTTTCAGGTTCACAAAGTCAATTGCAATTCAAGCCAGCTCAAGATTAGGTAGACTAGGGCTGAGTCAATCTATAAGTTTAAATTTCAATGGTTTTTATCTCTTCTTGAGTCAAATGTAATAAGATGAATCCTGATGCTAAGTAACCTTGCATACACACACTGTAGGGAGAAATTTGGTGAATTTGAGAGTCTTCTGAATTTTGAGCATATCGTACACGACGATCCAAAATCATCCTGAACGATTAATTCAAATCAGAAACCCTAATTAGGGCATCTAGGTTAAGTAAATTTGATTAGGCAGATCATCCTGGACGATCCTCCCATCATCCTGAACGATATGTTTAAATTTAGAAATCAGCCCCCAATCACATTTTAGGAAATATTTTATTTTAAGAATTTTGTTCTAATCGTATAGGATGATACTAGTATCGTCCTGGATGATTAATTACAATTTTTCCAAAAATAATCCATTGATTAGGAGAATAATTATGGTTTAATTGATCAATCACATCGTATAGGACAATCGTCCCGATCGTCTCGGACGATCCTTTATATTTCATGGGACGATTTCCAATCGTCCTAAACGAAAACCATGATTTTCTTCTCATCATCCAGGATATTGTCCTGGACGTCTGAAACTTTGTTCGAGACAATTTGTCGATTGCCACTCAAAATGAATTGATCGTCCCAGATAATTGTGAAATCGTCCAGGACGTAATCCCTTATTTTCTTCTGATCGTCCAGGATATTGTCCTAGACGTCCCGAACATTTGTTTGGATGATTTTGGATTTTCTACTCAAATTGAACAAATCATCCTGGACGATCGTAAAATCGTCTTGGACGATATGTAAAAAAATTTTCTTTTGATCGTCCAGACCACGACAATCGTCCTAGCAAAACGACTGATTTTGTACTGATCGTACAGGACGATCGACAAATCGTCCTGAACGATATCGCCGGCAAGTTGAATTTTAGGGCACTTTTTGAGGCCTTCTATTTAAGCTCTTTAAACATCTCTTTGGTAATCTTTTGCTGATTTTTCCATACCAAGAGAGCTTAGAGGAGAAATAGGGAGAGAGATGATTTTGTGAGGGGGAGTTTGTGAGGGGATTCACAAAGGTTGCTCCAAGCAAGGATTCAATCGTCGTCTTCCTTCTTCTTCCTTGGTTCTGTGGTGGCTCTAGGGAGACGATCATCAGCATCAGATCTTGATTCTCTACTTGCTCCAATAGAAAGCAAAAGGAGTCTGAGGTTCTCTGCCTGCTTCAGGAGAAAACAAAAGGATTATGGGGTTCTTTGCCTGCTTCAGGAGGAAGTAAAAGGAGTCAAGTTTCTCTGCCTCACCGATGTCGGTGAAAAGATTTTGTAAGGCCTTCTCCGCCTTGTTGTGGGAGAAAAATAAGAGTCACTATAGTATTTACTGCAATACCTGAAGGGGAGGCTCCGGGTAGTGGACGTAGGTCAAGTTGACCGAACCACTATAAATCTAGTGTGATCTTTTCATTTATTTTTCTGCATTTTAATTTCTGCATATTTCTGTGATCTGATATGTGGTTGAAAATTTGATTTTGGTTATCTGCTTCTACTTTTATTGTTCGTGTTTTAAATATTCAAAAAGATAAATATATTTTTTTGCTTGTGCAAGAATTTTTAAAATACTAATTCACCCCATCTCTTAGTTAGTCTTGGGACTAGTTCATAAGGGCTTAACAACCCTAACAAACTTTCAAGTGGTATCGGACCGGGATTCATAAAATCAAGTTTTAAAAAACTTTTGAATTCTGATCCATAGCTAATTTTAAAAATCATAATACTATGGAAGGTTATTTAATTACAGGATCACCTTTATTTGATAATATTTCTTTTGATTTTTGGAAAACTTGCATGTCCACATTTTTACAATCGATCAATTATCGTATGTGTATGTTTGCTAAAGAATGTTATGTTGTACCCTATAGACTTGTTAATGGAGTTAAAACTGAAATTTCTTTTGCTGAATGGACAATTGATGATCGAGATCTTGCTCAATTGAATGCTAAATATTTGAACTACTTTTTTTATGCATTAAAATTTAAAGATTATATGCGTGTCTAAACATGTGCAACCGGTAAAGAAATTCGAGATAAATTGTGCATCACTTATGAAGGAACTAACGAGGTTAAACAATCTAGACTGAACATTCTTTTGCATGATTATGAACTCTTTCGTATGAAACCCAATGAGTCAATTTCTGAGATGTACACTAGATTTACACAGATTGTCACTTCCGTGCATGCCTTAGGAAGAGAGCTTACTAACTATGAAAAAGTGAACAAGATTTTGTGATGTTTGCCTTCTTCTTTTGATGCTAAAATTACTGCAATTACTGAATCAAAAGATTTGAATAATTATTAAATTAATAATTTACTTGGATCACTAATTTCTTACGAGCAAGGAATGAACCAAAGGCAGCTTGATGCAGGTGAGAAAAAGAAGGAGAAAATCATAGCATTGAAGGATGATGATTCTGACTCTGGCACTTCAGGTTTTGATGATGATGACATAACTTTAATCATAAGGCAATTCAAGAGCTTCTTGAGGAAGAAACAAAAGCATCATCAGAAGTGGAATAAAGGTAAATCTGGTAAGAATTTTAAAGGCTCGTCTGATGTTATTTGCTTTGAATGCATGAAGCCTGGGCATCTGAAGTCTGATTGCCCTACACTTAAGTCTCACTCAAGCAAGGAGAAGGGTGAGGAGAAACCCAAGTTCAAGAAGGACAAGAAGAAGATCCAAAAGATTTTCTGGGCTAATTCAATATTTAACTCCTCTGAAATTGAAGCTGAAGAAGAGGTAACCAACTTGTGCTTGATGGTGGATGATTATCTTGGTCACTCTGATTAAGAAGAGGTATGTGAATTAACGTACGATCAATTGCTTGAAGTTTATGAAAAAAATCATACATCGTACATGAAGTTAAAAAAATTGTATGCTAGCCTGAAACTGGAACTTCTGAACTTATAAAAAGAGCATGAAATTTTGATTAAAGATTATTCCACCTTGGATAGCAATTATATGGCATTACTGATGAATTTGATGAATTAAACAAAAAGTATTCTAATTTATCTACTAAGCATGATTCATTAAAAATATCACATGTTGAATTAAAAATTGTATTCAAGGAATTAGAAACTCATACATTTGATGTAGAGAGTATGGAGCATATATTGAGAGTGAAAATTTTAATTCTTGAAAATTTAAATACATTTTTTGATGCTGAATTAACTGCTTTCATAAAAAATAAACAACCACCATCACTTGAAGAATTTTATAAAACATCATTAAAACATGCATCATTCAACCCTAAGAAGAGGCACTATCACCAACGTAGATTAGTAAATCCTTTTCCTGGTATTAGACATTTTTCTTGTGGTATGTTAGGACATATCTCCCACACTTGCACTGTTCACCATATTACACATTGGGTGTGGAGACTAAAATTATAAAATTCATAATATAGAATGTATGCATCGCATTTTTCTTTTCATCACAAGGGACCCAAACCTGTTTGAATTCCTAAATCTGATATTTGATGATTTGGTAGGGATGCTCTCACAAAAGATCTCGTGAGAGCATGTGGTACCTAGATAGTAGATGTTCAAGATATATGACTGGAGATACAAATCAATTCATTTTGTTGGAGACCAGGGCAGGAAGCAAGGTTACACTTGGAGATAACACCACTAAGAGAGTGGTGGGATCATGTATAATTGGTGATTCAAAAAAAAATCATCATTGATAATGTTTTACTTGTAGATGGACTGAAACATAATCTGCTCAGCATCAGCTAGCTCTACGATAAAGGCTTCAGCATAAAATTTCTGCCAACTTAATGCCTTATAAGCTTAAATGATAAAATTGTTTTACAATAAAAAAGGATCAACAACGTCTATATATTGGATTTAAATTGCTTTAAAGCTGATATTACTATTTGCTTAAAATTAATTACTAATGAATTATGGCTATGGCATAGGAGATTGTGTCATGCAAGCATGAAAAGTCTTAGGAAGATCACCAAAAAAGACTTAGTGAGAGGTGTCCCCAAGCTAGACTTTACTAAGGACCACCTATGTGATGCCTATCAGTTAGGAAAGCAAGTCAAATCCTCATTCCACTCAATCAAATATATAAACATAGCAAACCCTTAGAAGTCCTACAATGGATCTCTTTGGACCTGTCAGCACTTCAAGCTTAGGAGGAAAAGTCTTTGGGTATGTGATTGTTGATGATTATTCAAGGTTCAACTGGGTTTGATTTCTGTCTTATGAAAGTGAGTCATTTGAGGAGTTTATATCTTTTTCCACTTCGATTCAGAGGAAGCTAGGTTGTGAGATTGTGACTATTCATAGTGATCATAAGAGAGAGTTTGAAAATGAGAAGTTTGAAACTTACTGTAAGGAGCAAGAGATAGATCACAATTTTTCAGCTCCTAAGATCCCTTAGCAGAATGTGGTAGCTGAAAGGAAGAACATGACCCTGGTAGAAGCCGCCAGAGCCATGTTAGCTGAGTACTCACTTCCTAAATACTTTTGGACAGAAGCGGTGAATAATGGTAATACACCTAACCTCTCTCACCTCCGTATCTTTGGATGTAAGGTGTTCATTCTGAATAATGGGAAGTCTCAACTAGAAAAATTTGATCCAAAATTTGATGAATGAGTGTTCCTAAGTTACTCAAGTGTTGGGAAATCCTATAGAGTCTTTAATAAAAGAATCCTAATTATTGAAGAGACCAGTCATGTTATGTTTGATCAATCTGATAATTCTGGAGGGTCTAGGGTAGAAGAAGAGGAGGTTGTAAAAGTAACCCAAGGAGTAGAATCTGCTAATCTGGAGGAAAGGATGGAATCTGAAGTTTCACTACCTAAAGAATGGAGATATTATTCGAGTCTTCCTAAAGAACTGATCTTAGGAGACCCTTCTGAAGATGATAAAACTAGGCATGGAGTTAGAAAAGAAGTAAATTACTCTGCCTTCATTTCAATGACTAAACCCACCAACATCAATCAAGCCCTTTCTGATGAATTCTGGATCCTAGCCATGTAAGAGGAACTAAACTAATTTGTTAGAAATGATATTTAGGAGCTTGTAGAAAAACCTAAGGACTAGAGTGTATAGGGAACCAAATGAATGTTTAAGAATAAAATGAATGATTCTTGTGTGGTGGTTAGGAACAAGGCAAGATTAGTGACTAAGGGGTACAACCAAATAGAAGCGATTAATTTTGAGGAAATCTTTGCCCCTGTAGCATGTTTGGAAGCTATTAGAGTGCTACTAGCCTTTGCCTGTTATAAGAAATTTAAGCTTTTCCAAATGAATGTCAAGAGTGCCTTTTTAAATGGGATAATAAAGGAAGATGTGTTTGTAGAGCAATCCCATGGCTTTAAGAATTCCTAATTTCCAAATCATATTTTCAAATTAAAAAAAGGCCTTATATGGATTAAAATAGGCACCTAGAGGATGGTATGAGAGGCTTAGCACATTATTATTAGGAAGGGAGATTGTGAAGGAGAACGTAGACACCACCCTTTTTTTGAAAAGGGTAGGAGATGAATTACTTATTGTCCAGATCTATGTTGATGATATAATTTTTAAATTTTTTGATAAAAATTTATGTGATGATTTTTCTAAGATAATGAGTAAGCAATTTGAGATGAATATGATGAAAGAATTATTTTACTTTCTTGTATTTAACATAAGGCAAATAAATGATGAAATTTTTTTTAATCAATTAAAATACATTAAGGACATCCTGAAGAAAAATGAAATGGATAAAACCAAGCCAAGCAACACTCCCATGAGTTTTAGTGTCGAGTTAGATAAGGACCTGATATTATATTTAGTGTTTGTCTTTGTGCTAGATTTCAAGCCGGTCCAAAGGAGTCCCACCTGATTACTATTAAGAGAATTCTTAGATATCTCTTAGGGATCCAAAACTTAAAAATCTGGTATCCTAGGCACAACACATCCTTTGAAATTATAGGGTACTTTGATTCTTACTTTGCAGGATGTAGGGTGGATAGAAAGAGCACCTAAAATATGTCAATTCATAAGACAATTCTTAGTCTCCTAGTCCAGTAGAAAATAGAATTCAGTTGCACTATCCACTACTGAAGTTGAAAAGATTGCCTTAGGAAGTTGCCTTAGGAAGTTGTGTGGCCTAAGTCCTCTAGTTGAAACAACAATTTCTGGATTTAAAACTTCCTGTAGGCATAATTTCTATCTTATGTGATAATACTAGTGCCATATGCATTTCTAAGAACATAATCCAACACTTAGGACCAGACACATAGACATCAAGCACCAATTCATTAGGGACTATGTTACCAAAGGAGACATAGAAGTACATCATGTAGCCATTGAAAACCAACTGGCAGATATCTTCACAAAATCACTGGCCTTTAAAAACTTTAGCACCTTAAGAACTAGATTATGTGTGATAGATATTCATGCTTGAAATTGATGCTCTCTATTTATATTTCAGCACTTAATTTTGTTTGATTTTGTTGTCTGTTTCTTTTTATGTATTTTTTAATTTCTTGCTGATTTTTCTTTGTTGTTATTGTTTATCTGATTTAGTTATTTCTTTTTATGCGCTTTCCTCTTATTTTTTATTTCCTGTTTACTTTTTTCAGAATCATATCACTGCTCACTACTACTGATTAACTTGATTTCTAAATGAGAGTTTTACCTTATTTTTATTTAAAAGCTTATAAGCAGTGATGACTTCTCTAAAATAATTAAAGGGAAGAAACATTGACGATTGTTTCTCTTCCTTTAACTCCTTTAATGGTATATTTTTTTGAATAATTTTTTTTTTTAATTAAAAAATTAGACTTTGAAATAGAGTATATTTTATCTTCCAATAGTAATTTATCTCATATGAGTAGAATTCCAAATCATTGAATCACTTTCATGTTTTCTTAATTAGGTGGTTGAATTTATCATATGAGAAATATTCTATTTTGTGGATTATTTTTTCTTATCTAAGAGAGTTTTTTCTTCTCTTATATCTGAAAGATAATCTCACAACTGAGAGTCTTTTAGAGGTTTTGAAAGAAATGAAGCTTGCAAAAGATGCACAAAGTGCGTCAATCAACTGAAGAGGCACAAAATGAACACAATACTAAAAAGATATGCAATGTTCAAATCAAAAGATGCGTAAAGTGCGTCAAATAAATTAAAAAGAGGCACAAAATTAGCCCACAAAGAAATAAGCTTTCTTCTCTTTCAAATCTTTAAAAAATCTTAGAAGAATTCGTGAGCCACTTAATATATTCAAACACTTGATATAAAAAATCATGATTTCTAATTTTTATTTTGTAATACTATTTTATTAGATATTTTTCTAGAATAAAGTTTGAAAGTATCACTTTTCTTATTTAATTTATTTTCTTCTAAATTAGATTTTTGTTTGAAAGAAATTAAACCTGTAAGGTGTCCGAGGTAGGGTTTACAAAAATCGATTTTTCAACTTTTCTGGATTTCAGCTCGTCAATTTTTTTTTATCGGCTTTTGAATTAAAAATTAAGAAAAAATATTGATTTACTGGAGCAGATTAATTAAAAAAAAATTATTATTTTTGTTTGTTTATGTTTTATGTTGTTTTGGTATTTTGATTCGAATGTTTTGTATTTTTTGGAATCATCTGATCATTCCTCTTTTTTATTCAAATTTCTAATTTTTTGTTCATATCGTCTTGGACGATCCCAATTATCCTGGACGATCTGATCAAATCATCCTCATCGCACATCTAACGGCTGATCTGAACCAATTATTGGTAATCATCCTAGGCGATCCACCTCATCGTCATGAATGATCCATGTTAAAAATGTGCTGGACGATTTAAATTCGGTTGGTACGATCCATTAATATCAATCATCCTGGACGATCCACCTCATCATCCTAGACGATACTTTTCATCAACGATCGTCCAGAATGACTCCTCGGGACGATCGCCTATGTCTAATCATCCAGAAAGATATCTGATCATCCTAGACGATCTGACAGCCTTTTTGACCAATCGTTCTGGACAATAATAATTGCACTGATCGTCCTAGACGATGATCTCAAATCTATTTAAACCAGCCATTTGGATCCAATTCCTCACCACACTTTTAATTCCTCTCCTCACTACACTTTCACTTCTTCTCTTGCTATAACTAGTAGTGGGAAACGCTCACGTACACTTGCTGGCAGCTCTTCTAGGAGCGCCGTCGATCCTCGCTTTATTGAAGCTGCTGATGAAGCAGCCTATGCCCGGTTCAAATCTGCAGGTATAAACCCCTTACGAATCATCAACAAAGCCACCCTAAACTTTTAGGTACTACATCACTTCGCCAACACCACACTGACTTTCATTCTCACTCTAGCTTTCCCGTTTAATTTTGAACTCCTCTTTAAGTTTTTTGTAAGCCTTCGTTTTAATGTTGACTTCACCTCCCTCCAGTCCTATGTTAATCGACGTCCTTTCGAAATAACGTACCAAGATTTTTATAAATTTCTTCAACTATCCACTACTGGGGACAAGCTACATCTTTTAGCCTCTGATCCTAATTTTAGTTGGACCTCTGTCAACACTATTCTTAGGGAAACCAATGCTCCTTTTCATGACTCAGCTATCAGTTCCCTAGTCAATGATGCACGCATAATCCAGCACATCTTTCGCAACTCAGTAATTCCAAAAGCTGGAGATAGGATCCATATCACTCCCATCCTTTCACTCACCACCTACTACATCATGACCAACCGTCAATTCAATGCCGCTGATCTACTTATCTGATACATTGAGCACCTAACATCCATTAGGGATCCAGGCCATAAGAGAAAGACAAACCTAGCCCTTGGACACCTCATTGTATATACTCTTGAATCTAAATACAATCTTCAATTCCCTGCTCCACCTGATCACCATTCGATCTTCTACTCAAATAGCTTCTTCCACACCCTTCACAATACTCGTCGTCCCTGTAAGCACGAGGAGCCTAGGGAAGAAGACGAAGGTCCTATTCCTGCATCTGCCCCTTTCAACTAGCAACCTCAAATTGATCCACTGGTACAAAGGTTCGACCAGTGGGAGGCCAGATTTGACTCCTATGTAGCTGCATAGGAGCGGCAACACACAGAGGATGTTGCTCGTTTTGATGCTTATGTAGCCCAACAGCAGCAGTAACACGACAAGGATATGGCCTGATTTGGAGAGCAGTTTGCTTCCTTTCACCGACTCTTTCTGCCACCACCACCACCACCAAATGATCAGAGTTTATATTTCTAGTGTTTTGTGTGTTTATTTCTGAGTTTGTACTTGTTTCTATTCAATATTTTGTTTAGCAATTATTTTTTTTGTTTCCTCCTTTTTGTGATGTCAAAAGGGGGAGTAATGTTATTAGTGTTGTATTGTTTATCTATTTTAGTAAAATTTGCTTTGCTTTGCTTATATTATTTTTCTTTTTTTATCTGCTTGATTTACAATTGTCTAATAAATATTTGACATCATAAAAAAGGAGGAGATTGTTATAAATCTGGTTCAAACATTGTAGTTTTGATGATATCAAACATTCCTGCTTCTTCACTGTTACAATTGCATATTTATTTTAGTTGCCCATGCCTACTAACTTTTCAGGTTCACAAAGTCAATTATAATTCAAGCAAGCTCAAGATTAGGTAGACTAGGACTAAGTCAGTCTGTAAGTTTAAATTTTAATGGTTTTTATCTCTTCTTGAGTCAAATGTAATAAGATGAATCATGATGCTAAGTAACCTTGCACACACACACTGTGGGGAGAAATTTGGTGAGTTTGAGAGTCTTTTGAATTTTGAGCATATCGTACAAGACGATCCAAAATCGTCATGGACGATTAGTTTAAATCAGAAACTCGAATTAGGGCATCTGGGTTAAGTAAATTTGATTAGGCTGATCGTCCTAGACGATCCTCCCATCGTCTTGGATGATATGTTTAAATTCAAAAATCAGCCGCTAATCACATTTTAGGAAATATTTTATTTTTAGAATTTTATTTTGATCGTACAAGATGATACTAGTATCGTCCTAGACGATTAATTACAATTTTGCCAAAAATGATCCCTTGATTAGGAGAATAATTATGGTTTAATTGATCAATCATATTATATAGGACGATCGTCCGGGACAATCCTTTATATTTCGTGAGACGATTATCCAATCATCCTGGACTAAAACCATAATTTTCGTTTGATCGTCCAGGTTATCGTCCTGGACATCACGAACTTTGTTCTGGACTATTTATCGATTGCCACTCAAAATGAACTGATCGTCCCGGACGATTGTGAAATCATCTAGGAGGAAATCCCTTATTTTCTTCTGATCATCCTAGACGTCCCGAACATTTGTCTAGATGATTTTGGATTTTTCACTCAAATTGAACAAATCTTCCTTAACGATCGTAAAATCATCCTGGACGATATGCAGAAAATTTTTCTTCTGATCGTCCAGACCATGGCAATCAGCCTGGCAAAACGGCTGATTTTGTACTGATCGTATAGGGCGATCGACAGATCGTCCTAGATGATATAACCGGCAAGTTAAATTTTAGGGCACTTTTTGAGGCCTTCTATTTAAGCTCTTTAAACATCTCTTCAGCAATATTTTGCTGATTTTTCCACTCCAAGAGAGCTTAGAGGAAAAGGAGAGTTAGGGAGAGAGAGAGAGGATCTTGTGAGGGAGAGTTTGTGAGGGGATTCACAAAGGTTGCTCCAAGCAAGGATTCGATCGTCATCTTCCTTCTTCGTCCATGGTTCCGTGGTGGCTTTAGGGAGACGATCATCAGCATCAAATCTAGGTTCTCAGCCTGCTTCAGGAGGAAGCAAAAGGAGTTCGAGGTTCTCTATCTACCTCAAGAAGAAGCAAAAGGATTCTGGGGTTCTCTGCTTGCTTTAGGAGGAAGCAAAAGGAGTCAAGGTTCTCTGCCTCATCGGTGTCGGTGGAAAGATTTTGTAAGGGCTTCTCTGCCTTACTGTAGGAGCAAAAGAAGAGTCACTATAGTGTTTAGTGTAATTCCTGAAGGAGAGGCTTCGGGGAGTGGATGTAAGTCAAGTTGACCGAACCACTATAAATCTGGTATGCTCTTTTCATTTATTTTTTTACATTTTAATTTCTGCATATTTCTGTGATCTGATCTATGGTTGAAAATCTGATTATGGTTATCTGCTTCCGCTTTCATTGTTCGTGTTTTAAATATTCAAAAACATAAAAATATTTTTCTATTTGTGCAAGAATTTTTACAATACCAATTCACCCCCCTCTTGGTTAGCATTGGGACTAGTTCATAAAGGCTTAACAACCCTAATGAACTTTCAACAACCTCTATAACATATTTTTCTACTTCTTTGTCATTATGAGGGTTTTCATTAGTTTTGGGGATAATTAACTCCCCAAATTTATACTTAGTCATATTCACTTTTTCTAACTCTCTTTCACTTCGTAATTGAATAACTTTGCATTATTCCTTACCCTTTTCTTTATGATTAATTTCAATATTATTGGGTAAAATTCTTTAGGATTTATTGTTTAAAATTCCTTGGGGTTTATTGGTAAAAGATTCAGTTAGCTGTCCTAATTGGATTTTAATATTTCTAGAGGCAGCAACTTAACTTTGTAATTGCATGCCCATTTGCAAAACAAATTCTTCTAAAAAAGGCTTGTTATTCTCAGGTTGGTTGTTTGATTTAAATTTAGGGGGATAACTAGGTCTTGCGTTTACAAAATTTTGAGGATTGTGGTTCCAATTCCCTACTTGATTTGGTTGGTTAGAATTTCAATTAGTAATATTATTTGACTATTATTTCAACTGAAATTGGAATGATTTCTCCAGCCATGATTATATATATTGGAGTACGAATTATTAGTTCGATTGTTGATTGCATTAAATGATTCTACTCCTGCAATATTAGGATCACTAGAGGCTTGTTAAATATTTTCTTCTAAAATCACAAGTGAATTCTGAGGTGAATTAATTCTAAGATTATCTAATTTTCTAGAAATGGCAGCTACTTGAGCAGTTAAATTGATAAAGCACTTGATTCATGAACACTAGCTATCTTTCTAGGATTAATAATTTAGAATGGCTATTGAAAATTGTTTGTAGTCACCTCCTAAATAAAAATATATGCCTCATTAAAGAGCTTTGACATCAGAGAATCACCAGTAGCGCCGTCAATATGATTGATCTAAAGGAACCTATAAGGCCATTATAAAAGGTTTGAATGATAAACTAATCAATAAGGGTATGATAGAACATTTCCTAAAGAGTTCTTTAAATCTCTTCCATGATTCATAAATAGACTCATCATCTAACTGGGTAAAAAATGTGATGTCATTTTTCAGTTTAGTACTTTTAGATGGTGAAAAATATTTAGGTAGAAATTTATGTGCAATATCATTCATAATTATTGTTGAGCCAAGGAGCAATAAATTTAACTACATTTTAGTTTTATCCTTAAGTTAAAATGAAAACAACTTAAGTCTAATAGCATCATCATTAGCAGTATGAATATTAGGGTCTTCTAGTGATGTTCCCCAAACTGAAAGTTTTGTACCATTTGGATTACTATAAGTTTTAATTTAAAATTATTAGGTTGAATACTAGGTTTGCTTATACTTTGATGAGTACCTTCAACCATAAGGTTTATGTATTTCTTAAGCGATCTAGGTTAATCATGTTCAGGAATTTGTTCGACCATTTTAAATTCTTTTTGAAATTTTTGAGTTTTTCTAATTTTTTCTTAAAGACTATTTTATTTCAGTGTAAAATAGAAGCTTTTATGGTTATTTAGTGCTACGCATGCAATAGTAAGCAACACAATCGAAAATATATAGAAACCTAAACAACAATAGATTACCAATAAGCAAAGCAACACTAAACAAAAAAAAATTGAAAAGAAAACTATACTAAACTAGCAATGGGTTCAGTAAGATAAAATGCACGATAAGATATAATTAATTTTAGTCCCTCACAATGATGTCAAAAAATGGACAAGCAATTTGTTTTGTCTTTGCAAATGATGAAAAGCTTCGTGTTTTATCTTACACACACTATTGATGTCACTTAAGATGATTTAATTTTACTATGATGTAAGGTCTATTTAATGTAAGTGCACGTGTCGTACTAAGTAATATATTGATGAAAAACGTGTTAATCCCACGATGAACAAACTAGAAATTCTTAAGTCCACTTTAATATTGCATACTCAATTATCAAATTTATCTAGCCTAATGATTTAAAAGGTGGTGCATATTAGATTTAACAAGCCTCAAATGTAGGGAAAAATTTCACTATTTTTAAAAATTCTAAACATATAATATTTAAAAGTACACGATTGCATCGAGTGGTATTCTACCTATTATTGTTGCGGATCAAAGCTTAAGTACTCATTGTCTCGATCGAGCTCATTAAAGTATTAGCTAAGATCTCTCCTAACTGCAATTATTCTTTCTCCTTAAGAACTTATAATTATAATCACCATATGTCTATATTATGGCCAAACTATATTTTAAAATATCTAATTATTCTTCAATTCCTTTGTTGATGTTCTAGATCACACTAAGTTTTAAATTTATGTAAGGCTTATACATAAATCAATTGGAGCACGGAGAAATTAAAAACAGCATAAAAACTTTAAAGATCAAACCTACTCTAAGCAACATATGCCTTTCAAATAATCATAAATTCAGAGAAAAGATTTCGCCATATATGGAGATGAGGTAACACGTAACAAACATTTTATTTTACTAAATAAATAACAAATTACAAAATCAACACAAGATAAATAATGTAAAGCAAGGTTTAGATATGACACAATTAAAATACAACTCATTTGAACTTCTCCATTCTGATCCACACCAGTGCAACACTACAAATACAATTACACAAGCTACTCCCTCTCAAGACAACCCTCACACCCACACCCACACACAAAATGACTCTAGACTACGTCAGCCTCTCTATATGATGTCTAAGGTTACTAATTAAATATTTCTTCTAAATAAATGAACTAGTGCCACAGCGCTGTCTTAGTGGCGTTGCAATGTTGCTGGACCGAAGCATCAGTTCAATATTCATCTCTTGGGTTCACCAGTTCAACCGTCTCCCACCTTGGCACAGAGTGATTCTCCGCTACGGCGCTTCGTCTACCATTGCGACACTGCTTGGATAGCTAATCAGCGCTAAGCACTCTAATCCATTTCTAAAAGCTCTCCGTTGCGGCTCTAGAATAAACTTTGGCAATGTGACATTGGCTTTATGGCAATGCGATGCTAGTTCAATTTTCGATGCGCTAAGCTCTCTAATCCATTTCTGAAAGCTCTCCGTTGCGGCGCTAGAATGAACTTTGGCACCGCAGTGCTGGCTTTATGGCAATGCGATGCTGGTTCAATTTTTCTAAATTTTTTATTGTTTTCTTGCACAAAACATAAAGATTACAAGTGCAAAATATCCTAATAAAAGTCATTTGCAATTAATAATTTTCATATTATCACTGAGTTGTAGTATCCCTCTTTAGTAGTTGCGGGTCTGCATGATGAGCATGGGTTGCATCATAGAAGAGCTGAGCCAAGAATCAGGCAGATGTTGCGTTAGTGCAAATTATGATGCTTGTAAGGTCAAGTTTACAAGAAACTGGAACATGTGGCGGATCCACGGAAGATCAAGTTTACAAGAAACTAGGCCAATTTTCTTCAAATTTGAAAGGTCAAAAGTAGCGCTTACCTAGTTTGGAGAACAGTGAAGTGTAAAGTAAAGTCTAACGGTAGGGTTGAAGTTTAACAAGCACAAAATCACTTTCCTCAAGTTGGATGTCTTGAAATTTCTTATCTGCATTCTATTTCATTCGATATTGGGTGGACTGTAGATTTAGATGAAGTTGGCGAAGAACTAATCACTCTGTGCATCAAGATATGCATGTCATCATAGGCAAGGGATCGACCTAAGTACAGGTTAATGGGTGGTGGACGGTGACCATACAATTCTTGAAAGTGTGGCATGCCAATGACTGAATGGAAAGAGGTGTTATAGGTTAGTTCAGTTTGTCCATCGAATTCGGGGTGATCAGCTGAATTGAAATAAAGCTTTCAACAGATCTCTTTAAAAATGGTGCACCAAAAGGTGCTCATGAATTGAAGATCAGGGTCAGAGATAATTATTTTGGGAATTCTATAGAGGAAGCAAAATTCGGAAATAAAGTATCACCATCAATGAGCTCAAAAGAGTTGATAACAGCAAGAAAATAAAAATAAAAATTTTCAGGTAAAATCACTTCATTCGAAAGCTAAAAAGTAATTTTAAGTAGGTGACACCATCACACGTTAAAATATGAAACTCAATAAAAACAAACCACTGGAGAGTCGAATGGGTCTATCAACTACAAAACCCTCAAAAAGCAAACTCACCCTCAGTATTTTTCCATGCCTCAATGGAATCACCTTTAACAGCTCTCCTCATTTGTTCTACTACATTCTTGGCTTCCTTCACATTGGAATTCCTGATCAATCCATGGATCAATCCTTTCACAGCTTGAAATGGAGGCACCCATTTCTTACTCAAGCACAGGTTACAGATCTCCAAAGCAGAATCAAATTCAGCTTTCTCAACCAAACAACCGAGCAAAACTATATAGGTTGTATAATTTGTAGAGGCTACAGTGCTATCCCTGCTCTTCATTACATGTATCCTCCTGAAAACCCTCATTGCTGAGCATGCATCCCCTTCATTGCAAAACCCATCAATTAAAGTATTAAAGCTAAAAACGTTTGGGCAAATGCCCTTTGAAACCATCACATCCAAAAGCTCCTCCGCTTCAAAGGTCCTTCCTTTACTGCAAAGCTGAGACATTCTGCAGTTGTAGGTCGATACATTAGCATCAATCTTCTTTTTTGTTAACTCCTGTAGAAGCTCCTCGAATCCTTCCTCGTTTTTCTCTTTTAAATACCCATTCAAAACCATATTATAAGAATTGATATCAGGCATCAGATCTCTTTGCGGCAGTTCATCGAGCATGTTTCGGGCGGCTTCAACGTTGCCATCTTCACAAAGCGATCTAAGAAGAAGATTACACGAAGCTATTCCCGGAGCAACCCCAAGAACTCGTTCGGCTTTCTGGAATGTTTCAAGAACGCGCGCATGCTGACCGCACTTGAGGAACGCGCTGAGGAGAGCGCAAAGGGAGCGCTCTGAGCGTCGAAGTGCGATGCGGTCAAAGGTTGAAGCGGCGTGATCGGGCATAGAAGCTCCGCCGTATAGAGAAATGATGCGCATAAGAAAGCCCTCTGATTTAGGGGTGGAGGAATTTATGATCTGGTATTCGAGGAGAAGCTCGATTAGGTCGGGACGGCGAGCCCGAGCAAGCTTTTGTATTGTGATCTTGTAGATGACGCGGTCTCCGTAGAAGAGTGGTGTGGTGGCGGCAGATTTGAAGAGATCGACTAAGCGGTCAGGGTTTGATTCTTCGCGGATGGAGGATTTGATGCGGGAGATCGTGGCGGCGCATAGAATGGTGGAGGGGAGAGATGTATCAGTGGTGGTGGTGGCGGTGGAGGTGGCACTGGAGAAGGACCGAAGATAGCAGGTGAATCGAGGGTTTTTTCTGAGTATGCTAGCCGCCATTGGAGCGGATAGGAGAGTTTTTTTTTTGGGAGCCGGGTTGGTGCTGAACGTGTGTGAACTATGAAAATTTATTAATGGTTATTTAGTATGAAATAAAACGGGCTTAAAGAATTTTAAATGATAGAATTATAAAATCATTACTCGAAGGAAAAAAGTGAACAGTAAAATTTCAAGTATTTGAAATGTAAGTTTAAATTTATTTTTACTATATTTGATTTTTCTTTATTTTCAGAAATTCTAAATGCAATGCAATAGTAAACCTCAATGCAATAGTAAACCTTTATTTACTATTGTTGCTCACTGGCCAACGTCTGCCATCTTCCCCCATCCAATATTGTCATTCTTATCACCATCTGTCATCACCCGCTACTCCATTGCTATCGCTATAAAGTGTTGCTACCAATTGACGGCTGCCTGCCACAGCCCACTAGCCGCCAACAACCACCATTCTTATTAGGATTTATATTGAATTTATTTTCTTTTAAATCAAACAAAAATAATTAATCACATGTTCTTATTTTACACCATGTAAAAAATTTAAATATTTTGAGTATATTACATTTCTTTTATAATAAACTCTTGTTTACTCGCATTTATTTTTCTAGAAAATAAATTGCCTCTTAATAAATTTTGAGAATAATATAATTATAATTTTTGAACACATAGGGTTTGATAATTATAAATATTATTAGTTATACTAATCAAAATTTGAGTTATTTATATATGTGATTGTTTTTTATACTAACATTGTAGGTAACACACAAAAAATAATTTAATATAAAGAAGTCCGTTTGAGACAAGGAGATCAATAAGTAAAGTATCTCAATTTATATTTTTTCTTTCTTTAGTCTTTATGTACCCAAGGCATATAGTAAGTGTTGGGATTTAATTTCTGAAAATTAAAACAAATCTATCAAAATACTTGATCTTTAATCGCTCATACAATACGATCTCAATTGTATGGTATGATATGTATGATTTTTTTAATGCAATTTATGAAAATTATGTCAGATTAATTAACAAAAATTTAATATTTACACAACTAATATCATATACGATACATATCATACTAAATGATCAGTTAGTTTAAGTAAAAACCGCTAAATTCTAAAATCTCCAAAAAATAAGTAAATCAAAATTTTGAACTTTCCATACTAGATAAACTACATCGTACAATACGAAATTTTAGTTCTCGTTTTAATATTTACTTTTTTTAGAATATGAATTAAGGAATAGAATCAAAGTAGATATTATATTGTATGATATTATATTGTATCATATTAAGCATAGAGTTAGTTCAAATGAATATTGTTCATATAGGATGATATAATTCTCTATTTCAAAAATATTGAGCAGATAGTACTGTATGAACTGAATCATACTATGGAAAGGAATAGAGAGTTCGTTCAGACAAATCTCGATTAGATAGAATGATCTAGTTCCTTGAATTGACATCATTGAATAGATCATATTGTATGATCCATTCTTCGTACAATATCTTTAGCCTAAGAAATTAACTTAATTAGAGTTTAAGATTTTTCTTTTAAGTCCTAATATAAATACTCAACAAGAACAAATTGGAGAATGTGTCTAAGTATCAAAGAGTCTCTGAGGGAGTCTAAGAGGAGCCTAGGAGAAAGTTTTTCATAGATTCTTGGAGAGAGTTCTTGAGAGCTTCACACAATAGTTTGGGGAGAGGGTGAGAGAGATTGGAGAGAGCATAAGGGATTTTTGAAAGGTTGTCGAAGAGATCATTGTGTGAGAGAAATGCCCAAAGGTTGTTTATATCAGTTTATGTCGTTGTTCCTCTGGGTGTTGCCTTTTAGAGCTCTTTGGTGAATGAGCTCTAGAGAGTCATGGTGTAAAAAAACTCTTGGTCTAGCATGGAGGTTAGAAGTGTTGCGATTTCCAACGTTCAAGGTACAAAAGTAGGGATGCTTCTCAGAGACAGGTAATGTAAATGTTATTCTTCATTTTCTGGTGAAGGAGAGGGACTTCTCCACCCTGGTAAGAGCATAAGGAGTTTGTTAGTGGAATTTCAAGAGAGAGAACTTCAGGGAGTGGACGTAAGTCAGGTTGACTAAAATATTATAAAAATTTGATCTGTAATTTATTTTCCATTTTAATTTTCTTATTTTTAATTTCTATAATTTCTTTACATGGTTTATTTCTGGTTCCATCATCATTTATAATTTAAAATAGAAATAAAAATTTTTTATTTTAAAAATTGTTTTTTTTTGTACAAAAACAAAATTATAAAATAAAATTTTTTATTTCTTTAATTGTGAAAAGAAAATGTTTTGAGAGCAAAGCTGATTTTTATTGCTCTAAATTTCTAAATACTTCCATTGGAAATAATTATATTTTTAAAAGGCACCAATTCACTCTCACCCCTCTCTTTTGTGCATTAAACACTTTAAATTGGTATCAATGCAGATTCATAACTAAAAGTTTAAACACCATAAGTTGATCCTATGATGTCATAATTGGGGAAATGAGACCGAATGAAAGGGTGCTCTATTACCCATCTGTAGCTTTTCGATAGCATACCCTTTGATTTCTAAAAATTTTAGTCATTAGATTTTAGAATGTTGAATCTGATACAAGTTGGATATACACCTTCACATCATATTATTAATAGCATGATAGTAGAAATTATCATTATAGAATGGAACTTAGAAGATAAAAAATTAGCAAAACTTCATGATAAATGTTGGAATTATATTTCCTGTTCACAAAAATCGTATCATCTTGTATGAGACTAATGAGGATTGGACTAAGGTATCACACATGAAGGTATATCTGAGGTTAAATAATCATGCAATGAACATCCTTTTGCATGACTATGAATTGTTCTGTATGAAACCAAATGAGAGAATCTCTAACATATACACTATATTCAAATTGAGGAGGAGCTTGAAGACAAAACCAAGGTCATTCATCCGATTTAAGTTCAATTAATGGGGATGATTTAGTCAGATAGAATTCCATGCTTTCAACCATGGTTTTGAGCTGAGATCCCTTTACCATTTGATCTTTGATCGAGCAGCTAAATTCAATCTCTCTTTCTTAAAAAGGCTAGCTATTTTTTAAGTAGCCAATCAGACAATGCTATTTGAAAAGTGTGTGCATAGTTAGCCCAACTAACAGTGTAATTCCAATATCCATGGTATTTAATTAACAGAATTGTTTGATCTTTTAAAATTTATATCTCCTCACTCACTTGACCAAATTAAGTTTTTTAAGAGCTCTATGGATTCAGTAGAAGGAGATCTAAAAATGCTTCATATTCTTAAGGTTTAATTCTCAATATATTAATGGTCTTAAGGTTTAATTCTCAATATATTAATGGTAATATCATTAAAATATTTCATTGTATTTGTAAAATTATTTTGATAATCAATCCCAATTGGGCTCAAATTTTTAGGAATTAGTACAAAATTATTCAAGGTAATTTGAATCCAATTAAAACCACAATTGGAATTATAAATTTCTAACTCAAATTTTATCCTAGTTACTTAAAATTCAATAAATCTAATTCCATAGGTCATCTAGGGATTTTCTGAAAGTTCGTTAGGGATGTTAAGCCCTTATAAACTAATCCTAAGGCTAACCAAGAGGGGGGGGGGGGGGTTAATTGGTAGTTTTAAAAATTCGTGAGCAAATAATGATTTAGAAAATCTTTTTTAATATTTTAAAACATTTACAGTTATGCGATGATGTGCAGATATTCAATGATAACAGAATAATAATTACAATCACACAATCATCAACAGAAAAGTAAGTGCAGAAAATATTCAGAAAGAAAACACCAGATTTTATAGTGATTCGGTCAACTTGACCTACGTCAACTCCCTGGAGCCTCCCCTCCGGGTATTGCACTAACATTAAGTGACTCTCCTTCTGCTCCCACAGTAAGGCGGAGAAGCCTGTACAAAACTCATTTCCACCAACCCGGAGAGGCGAAGAACCTGAACTCCTTTCGCTTCCTCCTGAAGTAAGTAGAGAACCTAGACTCTTTTGCTTCCTCCTGAAGCAGGCAGAGAACCTGGATCTTCTTGTGGAAGATCCTCCCACAGAGACACCGACAAGATAAGAGACGACAACTAGAGAAGATGACTCAGATCCTTACTTGGAGCAACCTTTGTAAATCCCTCACAAACTCCCCCTCACAAGATCCTCTCTCTCTCTCCCAAGCTCTCTCTCTCTCTCTCTTAAGGTTTTCTCTGGTATGGAAAGTGGCAAAAGATTTTTCTTATTGAAAGAAAAAGTTCTTAAATAAGAGGGCTAAAAAATTGCCCTAAATCTTAACTGGTCATCAAAGATCATCTAGGACGATCGGTCGATCGTCCTGTACGATTAGTTCAAAATCACATATATCAGCCTGGACAATGTGGTTCCTCTGGACGATGAGTAGATAAAATTTATTCAGATCGTCCTGTATGATTCTGTGATCATCCAGGATGATTAGTGTAAATCAGAAATTTCATCCAGAAGATAGCTCTAGTCATCCAGGAAAACTTGTCCTGGATGATCTCAAAATGACTTGATCATCCAGGATGATAAGTGTATCATCCTGTACGATTAGTTCAAAAATGACAATATCATCCTGCACATTATTTGGATTGGCCTGCACAAAACATGCTGTATGATTTCAAAATGGCTTGATCGTACGATTAGTTTAAAATTAAAAATATCGCCCAGCACATTTCTCAGATCGTCCAGGTGAAGTACTCTAGACAGTCAGGATTTTGCATGTATTGTCCGGGATGATCTTGAGATCATCCGGGATGATATGATCATATCAATCAAAAATTAATTACTTTCTTTAATCACTCGACTAATTTAGGCTTGATTGTAATGGATCATCCAGGACGATACACGTATCGTCTGGGACAATCAGACCAAATCTCTAAAAATAAAAACTTATCTAACTTAATCTGGCGGCTGAGAATTTCTGATTTGAGCCTATCATCTTGTACGATATGGGTATCGTCCAGGATGATCTGCTTAATCAAACTCACTTAACATGGCCACCCTAATTAGGGTGTCTATTTTTACTGGATCATCTAGGATGATATGAATATCATCTAGGATAATATAAACAAAAATTTTAAATAGAAACTCTAACTCACTAAAAATCTCCCCCTTAGTGTGTGTGTGCAAGGTTACTTAGCTAGAGGATCAATTACATTACATTTGACTCAAGAAAGGGAAAAATTATAATTAAACGTATGGGGATCCGATCTTGAGTTGGCTTAGGTTGCATTTGATCTTTTGTACTTGAGATGTTAGTCAACCAAAATAGAACACAGAAATGTTTGTCATCATCAAAATTGTAATCCTTAAATCTAAGTTTGCAACATTTTCTTCTGTGCATTTTTAAATAGATGTAAATAGGTTAGTTATCAATTAACTTCATGTTAATTATTGGTCAAGATAGTCACCTATGAATTTTCTAAATTATAGATATATTTTATTTAGAACATCATTTAAAATATTTGTGAAAGTTCTTGTAGGTTGTTAGACCAAATAGAACTATACCAATGCTAGCCAAGAGAGGGGTGAATTGGTAATTTAAAAAAAAAATCTCTTGGATTACCAAAAATTGTTATAAGAAAATTTAATCAATGATTCTCACAATATACTGTTGATTAGATTTTCACAAAATATTTTTTAACCATAGAAATTTAAATTACAAAAAAATAAAATGCAGTAAAAGTAAAGGAACAGGAGAACACCAAATTTTATAGTGGTTCGATCCAACTAGACCTACATCCACTCCTTGGAGACTCCTTCTCCAAGTATTTCACTAAATAATAGTGTCTTTCCTTTTACCCCCACAGTAAGGCGGAGAAGCCTTTACAAACTCTCTTTTACTAACCTAGTGTAGTAGAGAACCGACGCCTTTTACACCCTCCAAGTCATGGCAGCATATCAACTCATCCTTTTTCACCCTCCTAGTGAAGGCAAAGAACCCAACGTCCTTTTCACCCTATTGGTGAAGGCAGAGAATCTAACATCCTTTTTCACCCTCTTGGTGAAGGC
Source organism: Dendrobium chrysotoxum (assembly GCA_019925795.1). Lineage (NCBI taxonomy): Eukaryota > Viridiplantae > Streptophyta > Magnoliopsida > Asparagales > Orchidaceae > Dendrobium > Dendrobium chrysotoxum. The sequence goes on along the minus strand of CM034298.1, from coordinate 43,811,768 downwards.
AGAGAACCTTAATCCAGTCTTGAAGATCTTCACTTGAGTGACTCCAAAGAGTTCTGAAGAAATTAGAAGAAGGACGAAGAGATCTTCACTTTGGGCAACCTTGTGAATCCCTCACAATTAACTTTCACCTAATCTCTCACTCTCCAATCATAAGATCTCTCCCAGTCACACTCTCAAAAGCCACACTCAAGAGATATTTTGAAGCAAAGGATCATAGTGACAGTCTTTTGGACTCCTTAAATAGAAAGGATATGAAAAATAGTCCAAAAACTAAAAAATTATAAGATAAATGGCTTCAAATCGTACAATACGATCGTGGATCATATGTACGAACAATTTAAAATTCATGGGATGATCTGGTATGATCCTTATTTCATACACTATTAATCATCTATATGACTTTAAAATCATCTATATGAATAGTTTAAATTTGTATGGATGAACTGGTATGAACATCATTTCATACACTGTCAGTCGTCTGTATGATTTTTAAATCATCTATATGAATAATTTAAACTCAAATGGATGAACTAGTATGAACATTATTTCATATACTGTCAGTCATATGTACGATTTTTAAATCATCTATACGAACAGTTTAAATTCATATGGATGAACTAGTACAAACATTATTTCGTACACTATCATTATTTGTATAATTTTTAAATCATCTGTACGAATAGTTTAAATTTGTTTGGATGATCTGGATGAACCTCATTTTGTACTCTGTCTGTCATCTGTATAAACTGAGATCATATAGTATAAATAGGGTTTAAAAAATTTTCAATTTCAATTTTAACTCTCTCCCCCTGTGTGTGTGCATAGTTACCCAATTATAATCATACTCTCTCAGACTCAATAAAATAAAACATATTGACTTCATTACATGAAATCCTATTCTAGTTAGTCTTGTAGTCGTTAGTAGTCTGGAGTATGATTTTCCTGAAATATTAGTATACACAAAAAACAAACAAAATCTATCCAATATATGTCAGGAGAAATAATAATAATATATGAATAATAACATTTTGTTATCATAAAAAATCACTTAACATATAATTCAAACTTCATTTCTAAGTTACGACAATCTCCCTCTTTTTGATGATGGCAAAACAATTATTGTTTAAAAGAACATTAAAAGTTCTTTTTCTCCTAAGCTCCCCCTCAATAAATGCCTAATTAAAAACAAGGGATTAAACTTGGTCTAAGAAACCCAAGACCAAAAATGAATTCAAAATCAAAACACACACAATAAACACACAATCATACGATGATCATGATAATAAAATAAATAAATATATAATAAAATAATGACTCCCCTGATGCAAAACATATAATAACTCAATGACCTGATGATTATGAATCACAAAATACAATAACTAATAACTCAATGACCCGTTGATCATGAATCACAAAATACAATAAAATCACAAAATATAATAACAAACAAATAATAATGATGAAGAATAATGAAGACTCCCCCTTTTGACAATAGGAAAAAGGAAAGAAGTCCTTGAAAGAGTAAGTTACTATTGACTAATCTCATAGATGAAGAAGAAGAGAAATTTAACCTATTTGCAAGAACAATATTAACAGCCTGATGTTAAGAAGATAGTCTCATATATTAAATCAATTATAAGAAAAGTCAACCAGGTTAACTATTCATTCTAGATATGTTAAATAAAATAAACATTGTGAAAGAGTAATTAGTTTCAAATTCAATAGTTGGGATTAATGTTAATTATATGGATTTTTATAATAATCAGAGAGATAAAGAAAAGTCTTTCGATTGGTGACCATTGCGCATCTTTTCAAATTTTAGCACACTTTGTGCATCCTTTCAGTGTGAGCTAATTTTGGGCCTCTTTTTCATTTTTGGCGAGCATTGTGCATCTTTTAAGATTGTGGCACATTTTTTGCATCTTTTCGAATTTGGGCTAATTTTGTGCTTCTTTTCATTTTGTTCCTTCCCATATCAACAACTCTTAAAACAAAACCAAAGAATTGACAAAGAAATCAACAAATTTGATAAGAACAGTAATTCATCTTTTTGCAACAATTTTTAGAGAAAAAAAATCTATAGGAACAAGAAAATGATCTCCTTATCTATATCTAATCACAATTTGATTTAAATTTTGAGAATTTCAAATTTTGCTAGGAGATTAAGTTGTAGTGCAAAATATTTTAAAATTCCCTTACATTGATCAACTATATTTGATTAGTCTATAGGAACTTAGAACAAATTAAGAGCATTAACATAAGATACAAGAGAAATATTATTTAATTTTTTTTTAAAGAAAAAAAAAACTAAAACAATTCATACATTAACAAAATCAAATGCAGACAACAAAAACAAAAGAGTACATTAGAAACAAAGCATACATCATATGAAAACTAAAAATTCTAAAAAGCCAACATCAAGTACAACAAAAAAATAAAACTAAAATGCTAGAGGATCTTGATCTGGAGGTGGCTGAGGAGGGTTGAACACTGAAAATTAGCTGTTGATTATAGCTACTTGAGTATTTAGGTATTCAAACTGTCCTCTCACCCAGCCCATGTCTTTGTGATATCTCGCATCCTACTTGTCTTGGTGGGTCACAATATGATCAAATCTTTGATCAAAGTGAGACTCAAGTTGATTAAAATGCTAGACCATTTCTTGATAGAAATGCTACTCAGGTCCAAGAGAAGGTGCAGGTGTAGGTGCTGGAGCATCTTCTTCTCCTCCCATTTCATCACCCTCACCCCCTTGATCCCGGTGAAAAAGAGAATGAAAGGAACCATCAATGAAATAGCATGTAAGTTGATTTGGAGGATCAGGATGAACCAAATTGTATTTCTTTTTGAGGACATAGGCAATAAAATATCCTAAGCCATATTTTTCTTTCTTCTAGTGGTAGGAAGTCTAATATCAGTCAGATTATTGATGTAGTCCAGAATCAGCTGGGCTTCAATAATTGGAGTATTCATCATTATAAGATATGTGACTAAAGAAAGTAAAGGAGTGAGGTTGATAGGATCACTAGCTTTAGGAATAATGAATGTTCTAAGAATATGCTAACTGATCCTGGCATTTTGATTTAGAGAGTATACACGAGATATATGATTTACTGTAGGTACACCTCCAAGAGTTTGATTTACTATTGACCAATAAAAATCCTCTCTTGAAGTCATAGTGTGTGCTCTTACTCCTTCAGTTCTAAGGTGTAAGTAGTTGCCTAAGTCTTCTTTAGTTATCTCTACCCTCTATTTAAGAATATAAGATAACATGACTGTGTGGTTCTCCCTCATTTTCAAATTGGTTAGAAAAAGGTAGTGAAAGCTGTGGATTAATGTGAGAATGAAAACAAATTGGGTAGAATCAAAGAGAGGCATTACTGAGAAGTTGATGTCTTCTGGAATTAGAAGATGGGAAGGAGTTATTTTTGCCTCGATGAAGTGATCATAGGTGGCTTCATTCTCTTTAGATAGAAAATTTTCATCCACTTCTTTTGACTGAGAAGAAGACCCTTTGGAGTGTCTAGTCCTTTTCCCACTAGTTCTTGCCATTTGAACACAATAATGTTTGAAAGCGAAGGAATGGTGAAATATTCAAGGAATGGCTTCTAATTTAAAGAAATCATGCCAGTTCGTATAGTATGAAATGGGTTCATATGTACAACTTTGATTTCATACTGGATAAAAAATTTTTCGAACAGATGAATGGAAATAGTAAAAAACACTTAATATGATGAAACATCTTTTTGTAAATATGATTCTTGAGGAGTCGCATCATATGAATTTTTGACCAACCCATTCGTACAGACGAACAAGTGTTCATCCAGGATGATCAATAATAAATTTTATACCAAATGATTTGGATCATCCACATGCCAACTGACACCTTAATCGTACAGATGAATTGAGGTTTATATGTATGATCTTTGAAAAATTAACTGTCATTTTGAAAACTCATCCCAATCGTATAGATGAAAATTAATTGATTGTATAAACGATGATGTCATCGTAAGTATGATATGTTTAAAAAAATTATTTTCATATACTCAATTTAAGAAAAAATATCATGTAAAATCTAATGAATTCATACACTATGAATTGAGTTCGTACAATACGAATAGAAGATTAAGCATAGATTAGCACATGATAATCATCAACACAATCCGTCAAGAACAAATCAACTAAGATCTATACGACACAAAATCAAAAATAAATAGAAATAAATAAGACATCAAAATAAAAAACAAAAAGAAATAAATAGGACATCAAAATTATAAAAAAATGAGTATAAATTAAACAAAACAAATCACTAACATAGAACAAAAACATAAACATTAAGAAAAAGATACAACACAAATGAAATTTGCATAATTATAATTGTCAAGCATGAATATCAATCACACCTAATCTATTTCTTAAGGTACTAAATGTTTCAAAAGCTAGTGGTTTTATAAAAATGTCTGCAAGTTGATATTCAGTTGTTATTTGATGTAGCTCAATTTTTTCTTTAGTGGCATGATTCCTAATGAAGTGATGTCTAATGTCTATATGCTTAGTTCAGGAGTGTTGGATAGGATTCTTTGAAATGCAAATGGCACTAGTATTATCATAAAAAATTGGAATAGTGCCAACTAAAAAACCTAAGTTCACTAGTTATTATTTTGACTATAGAACTTGTGTCACACAACTTCCTAAGGCAATGTATTCTGCTTTAGCAATAGAAAGAGTTACTAAATTTTATTTTCAACTAGACCAATAGACTAAGGAGTTTCCTATGAATTGATAAGTCCTAGAAGTACTCTTTCTATCAACCCTGTACCTTACAAAATCTAAATCAGAATATCCAATGATTTCAAAAGAGGTGTTGTGCCTAGGATACCAAATCCCTAAGTTCTGAGTTCCTAAAATATATCTCATAATTCTTTTAATAGCAGTCAGGTGAGATTCTTTTGGATCAGCTTAAAATCTAGCACACAGATAAATACTAAACATGATATCAGGTCTACTTACAGTTAAATAAAGTAATGATCCAATAATCCCTCTAAATTTCTTTTGATCAATTGATTTGCCTTTAGAATCATTATCTAACTGATTTGAAGAACTTATGGGAGTACTTATTGGTTTAACTTTATCCATTTCATACTTCTTAAGGATGTTCTTAATATATTTTGACTGACTAAGAAAAGTGCCATCCTCTTTCTGCTTTATGCTAAAACCAAGAAAATAACTTAAGTTTCCCATCAAACTCATTTCTAATTCACTAATCATTGCTTTTGAAAAATCATCACTTTTAAAAAATCATGTTAATCGGCCCAAACAGATCCATGTGAAGAACTTCTAAGGGTTTGCTAGTTCTATGATCATTAATTGAATGAAAGGAGGACTCAACTTGTATTCCTATTTGATAGGTGTCATACAAATGATCCTTAGTGAATTCTAACTTCGGTATGCCTCTAACCAATTCTTTTTTAGTAATGTTTCTAAGATTTTTCATGCTTGTATGATAGAGTCTTCTATGCCATAGCTAAGATTCATCAGCAATAGTTTTCAGGCAAAAAGCATTAGAAGATCGAACACTATTTCAATCAAGCATATATACATTATTTACTCTATTTCCACATAACAACTCATTTCCATTTTGACTTATTATGCAGCTTGTAGGTAAAAATTTTATAATAAATCCCTTATCACAAAGATGACTAATACTGAGCAAGTTATGTTTCAAGCCCTCAACTAATAAAATAATTTTAATAAAGAAATTCTTTGTGTTGCCAATCATACCTGTACCTACCACTCTCCTAATGATATTATCTCTAAATGTTACCTTGCCTCCATTCCTAGCTTCCAGCGATATGAATTGAGTTGTATCTCCAGTCATATATTTTAAACATCTGCTGTCCAGGTACCAGATGCTCTCAGGAGGTCTTATGATAAACTAGATGCATGCTTGATATGCTGTGTTTGATACATCTTAGGTCTCTACATTAAATATATTCTACTCTGAATAGTACAAGTGTGGGTAATATGCCCTAACATGCCACATAAAAAATATCTAACACCAAGAAAAGGATTTATTAATCTATACAAATTATAATGTCTCTTCCTAGGTTTTGAACTTGTATGCTTTTGCTTAGACTTGTAAAATGGTTCAAGTGTGGGAGTCGATCTATTTTCCATCATAGCCTTTGTTTTTATTTCTAGATATGAGTTTGTATTTTTCAAAATTGAATTTTTAATTTTCAAATACATTTCCTTATGTTCAGCTTCACCCATAAAAACTTTTAAATCATTTTCAAGCTTACTATACGATATTTTCAAATGTTCATGCTTCTTATTCAAATCATCAAATTCATCCAATAAAGCCATGTGGTTTCTATCTATGTCTACATGATCTTTCCTAAGTTTTTTAAATTCTTTTTGTAAATTCGAATGCTCAAGGTTAAGATTAGCATGCAATTTTTTGAGTTTCCTATATGCAATATGGATTCTCTCAGAAACTTCAAATAGTTCTTCATAGGATAGGTAACATACCTCATCTTGATTTGAATGATCAAGATTGTCTATCATCAAGCACAAATTTGTAACATCCTCTTATACTACTATTTCTGATGAGTCTGAAGCTGAGTTAGCCTAGAAAGCTCTATATAGTCTTTTGTCGCCCTTCTTAACAATGGTTTTCTCCTCAACTTTCTCCTTGTTAGGATTAGCTTTAAGATTTGGGCAGTCACTCTTAGTATGTCTAAGCTTCCTGCATTCATAACAAATGACATTATTTGAAACTTTTGCATTCCTATTGAATTTACCTTTGTTCCAATGCTGACGTCTTCGTTGCTTCCTTCTAAGAAAATATTTGAATTGCCTCGTTATGAGTGTAATATCTTCTTAATCCTCAAGTAGTGATTGATCACTTTCTGAATCATCCACTTTCAATGCAATATTCTTTTCTTTTCTGCTTTTCACCTGCAACAATCTGTCTTTGAGTCACTCCTTGTTCATAAGCAATCAGTGATCCAAGTAGATTATTAATAAAATATACATTCAAATCTTTAGACTCAGTTATGGCAGTTATCTTTGCATTATAAGCAATAGGTAGACAACATAAGATTTTTTTAGCTTTTTTTGAATTAGTGAGTTCTTTCCCTAAAGCATCCAATGAGGTAATAATCTGAATAAAATGTGTATACATGTTAGAAATTGTCTCATTTAGTTTCATGCGAAATAGTTCATAGTCATGTAATAAAATGTTCAATCTGTATTATTTCACCTCATTAGTTCCTTCATAAGTTATGCAAAGTCTATCCAATATTTCTTTTCCAATTTTACAGGTTGAAACATGTATATAGTCTTCTAATTTCAATACACAGAAAAAATAATTAAGACATTTAGCATTCAGCTGTGCTAATTCTCGTTCTTCTACAGTCTAATCAGCAAATGTTGTTTCAATCCTAATGCCATCTATAAGTCTAGTAAGAGTAGTATAGCCATCCTATAGTCAAGTGATTGCAGAAAAGTATACATGGGAGTTTTCCAAAAATTAAATGTAGTTATCAAATAAAGGTGGTCTAGTGATCGAATATCCTTCTACAGTATTTTGGTTTCAAGAATTAGCCATGATCAATTTTTAAAGAGTACTCTAAACTTTAATTTTTGAAGTAGAATCTGATACCTCTTAAAAGTTCTTGTAGGTTGTTAGATCTAATAGAACTGTCCTAATGCTAACCAAGAGGGGAGTGAATTGGTAATTTAAAAAAAAATCTCTTAGATTATCAAAAATTGTCATTATTAAATTTAATTAATGATTCTCATAATATATTATTGATTAGATTTTCACAAAATATTTTTCAACCATAAAAATTTAAAATGTAAAAAAATAAAATATAGTAAAAGTAAAAGAAGAGAAGAACACCAATTTTTATAGTGGTACGGTCCAACTAGACCTATATCCACTCCTTGGAGACTCCTTTTTAAGGTATTGCACTAAACAATAATGTCTCTCCTTTTGCCCCCATAGTAAGGCGGAAAAGCCTTTACAAACTCTCTTCCACCAACCTGGAGCGACAGAGAACCGATGCCTTTTACACCCTCCAAGTGATGGCAGCATACTAACTTATCCTTTTTCACCCTCCTAGTGATGGCGAATAACCTAACTCCTTTTTAACCCTCTTGGTGAAGGAAAAGAATCCAATATCCTTTTTCACCCTCTTGGTGAAGGCAAAGATCCTTAATCCAGTCTTGAAGATCTTCCCTTGAGTGACTCCAAAGAAGTTGTGAAGAAATTAGAAGAAGAATAAAGAGATCTTTATTTTGGGCAACCTTATGAATCCCTCACAATTCCCTTTCACTTATCTCTCACTCTCGAATCATAAGATCTCTCACAATCATACTCTGAAAAGCTATACTTAAGAGAAATTTTGAAGCAAAGGATCATAGTGACAGTCTTTTGGACTCCTTAAATAGAAAGGACATGAAAAACCATCCAAAAACTAAAAATTATAAGAGAAACGGCCTTAAATGGTACAGTACGATCATGGATCATCTGTACGAATAGTTCAAAATTTATGGGATGATCTGGTATGATCCTTGTTTCATACATTGTTAATCGTCTGTACGATTTTAAGATTGTATGTTCGAATAGTTTAAATTCATATGGACAAATTGGTATGAACATCATTTCGTATATTGTCAGTCATCTGTATGATTTTTAAATTGTTTATATGAACACTATAAATTCATATGGACAAACTGGTACAAACATTATTTCATATATTGTTAGTCATCTTTATGATTTTTAAACCGCCTATACAAACAATTTAAATTCATATGGATGAACTGGTACAAACATTATTTTGTACACTGTCAGTAATCTGTTTAATTTTTAAATTGTCTGTACGAATAGTTTAAATTTTTTTGGATGATCTGGATGAATCTCATTTTGTACTCTGTCAGCCGTCTATTCGAACTGACATTGTACAGTACAATCATGGTTTAAATTTTTTTTTTTCAATTTTAATTTTAACTCTCTCCCCCTGTATGTGTGTGCATAGCTACTCAATTACAATCACACTCTCAGACTCAATAAAATAAAACATATTGACTTTATTACATGAAATCCTATTCTACTCAATCCTGCAGTCGTTAGTAGTCTGGAGTATGATTTTCTTGAAATGTTAGTATACACAAAAACAAACAAAATCTATCCAATATTTGTTAGGAGAAATAATAATAATATCAGAACAATAATATTTTCTTATCATCAAAAATCACATAACATATAATTCAAACTTCGTTTCTAAGTTGCAACAATTTGATGGTATAAAATCAAGGTTGTTTAAACCTTGGGTTTGCAATAACTCATTGCGTAAATTTTAAACCAATTAAAGTTCATTTGGACTATCATTTATTAAACCCTATAAACAACTATATAAATGACATGGGAATTTCATTAAATTATTAAAATTAATAAAAATCATAAAAATATTATTTATATTGTATTCAACTCTAAATCAATAATATTAAAAGACAAATTAAAGCCCCATCATTAAATGTCAAATAATAATAATAATAATAATAATAATAATAATAATAATAATAATAATAATAAAATTAAAGAAAATTTAATAATTAAATTAAAAAAATCTTAAATGACTTTAAACATTTATTAACATCATTTTAGGTCATTTATGATTGCTGGTGATGATTTTAAGTTGATTGTATTTGATTTGGTTTAAAATAAAATGCCCTAATTTTACTAACTAAATAAGTAATTAAATAGGGATAATTTTTAATATATCATAACTATGTAAATAATTATTCTAAAATGCAAACTAAATTAAATTAGAGTCTAAATAACACATAGAATTTAATAAAAATAATAGACCTCTAAAATTTTGATTATAAAATAAAAAGTCAAACTTTGGTTAAACCTATTATAAAAGAATAAAAGAATAATACATCAAATATAATTATTAAATAAATAAATTTAAATAAAAAATTAAATGAAATCATTAAACTCAACTCATTTAAATAAAGGTACTTCAAATAAAATTGATTAATTGATAAAATTTAAATAAATCACTTTAAATAAAATAAAGATTACATGTGTTTGTTATATCACTTAGGAATGAAACTTATACATTTTGAAAGTTCATGAGGGTTGTTAAACATCTAGGAAACAACCCGAGGCTAACCAAGAGCAGGCGGGGGTTGAATTGGTAATTTAAAAATTCTTTAATAAAAAGAAAATCTTTTTAGACTTTTTCAAAAACTAAATTTAAATGATTTCAATAATGGATGCGGAAGCAATAAATTCACAATAGCAACACAAATAAGAGTTTTCAACCATGTAGTATACCATAGAAAAATAAAAGTGCAGAAAAAAATAAAAATGAACACACCATATTTTGTTGTGGTTCGATCCAACCTGGCCTACGTCCACTCCCTAGAACCCTCCATTCTAGGCATTGCACTAAAAGTAGTGTCTCTCCTTTTGCACCCTCAGTAAGGTGGAGAAGCCCTTATAAAATCACTTTCACCTTCCTGGTGTAGCGGAGAACCAAAAGCTTTTACACCCTCCTGGTAACCATAGTGAGCCTTGAATCTTTTACACCCTCTGAGTGATGGCAGAGAATTATGAATCCTTTTTCTCCCTCTTGGAGATGACAGAGAACCACTGCAAAAAGTCTTCCTTGAGCCTCTAAAGGATCAAGGAAAAAGATTGAAGAAGATAACAAAGAACCTTGCTTAGAGTAACCTTTTGAAGCTCTCACAACTCCCCCTCACAAGAACTCTCCCTCTCCTCTCTCCCAAAGCTCTCCTGAAATCTTTCTCTAAGCTCCCTCTCAAGACTCTTGGCAGCAAAAGATGTCTTACAAGATAATGTTGGAGTTTAAATAGAAAGCCTCCAAAGAAGCCCTAAATTTCAATTTGTCGTCAAAGATCATCTAGTACGATCGCTAGATCATCCTGTACAATTAGTAAAAAATAATACTACCAGACAGTATGAACTACATTAGTCTATATGATCAATTTAAGAGACAATATTAATCATCTTGTATGATCCTACAATCGTCCTATACGATTAGTACAATAGACTGTATTAATCGTCCAATGCAATAAGCGATGATGTGCAATGATTAAATATCATCTCATGCATCTCTCAAGTCGTATAGTATGATCATCCTATACGATGAGATTAAGGCATGATTGTCACAAATAGGCATGATTGTCACAAATAGGCATGATTGTCACAAATAGGCATGATAGTCTCCTAATCACAAGATAAATTTAGGCATGATTGTCACAAATCATCTAGTATGATGTATATCATACTGTACGATTAGAGTAAAATTTAAATATTAAAAAAATTACCTAAATTGTTATTAGCGGCTGAATTTTGTGATTATACCTGATCATCCTGTATAATTAGGTTCATCTAATATGATTAGGTTAATTAATCTCAATTAATAAATGGTGCCCTAATTAGAGTTTCTTATTTTAACTAATCATCCAGTACGATATAAATCATATTGCATTGTTAGTTCAAAAATAAAAAATTTTCTAACTCATTAACTCACTTCGTTGAGTGTGTGTATGCTTAGTTACTTAGCTTAGTATCCACCATATATATGACTTGACTCAAGAAAGGTAAAAGTACATTAAAGTTAAATTTATAAATAGACTCAACCCTAGTCTACCCAATCTTGAGCTGATTGAAATTTCAAGTGAATGGTGGACCTAAAATATTATTGAGTAGGGAAAAATAGATATGCAATAAATTAATTGACAAGAGATAGCAGTAAGAGAATAATAATATTTATTATCACCAAAATCACAGTACTTGAGTCCAAATTTTAAACAATCTCCCCATTTTTAATAATGACAAATATTGTTACTTAAAGATATTCAAATTCTTTGCTATCTTTTAATCTCCCCCTAAGAAGGTGAATTTTGAAAGTGAGTAAATTTATTTTTTAATTTTAATTCAATTTTTTCTTTTAATTTTTAATATGAAATAAATACAAGAAATACTTAATAAAAGTAAAGTAGTAAATTGGATTTATTTTAACAAGGGTGAAAACAACTGAACAACAAACAACTTCTCCCCATTTTGACATCACAAAAGGTGGAAACATCTGAAAAGCAAAAGACATAAAGGAGAAAAAGAAACACATATACATCATAAAGTACAGAAGGAAGAACAGTATAAATATAAGAACAAAAATACAGAGCAAACTAGTAAAAGGAAGAATACTGATCAGGTGGAGGTGGTGGTTGTGGTTGGAAGAAGCGGTGGATGGAAGAAAATTGCTCCCCGAATCTAGCCATATCATTAACATGCTATTGTTGCTGCTGTGCTGTATAGCTTTCAAAATGAACCAAGTCATTTGCATGTTGTTGCTACTGGTCATCTACATAGTTTTCAAATCTAGCCTCCCACTAATCAAACCTCTGAACTAGGTGATCAATCTGAGATTGCTGGCGGATAGGGACATGTGCAAGAATAGGTCCTCCCTCCTCCTCTATAGGTTCTTCGTGCATAGTGTGACGATGATTATTGTGAAGGACTTGGAAGGAGCTATTGGAATAGAATATAGGGAGGTGATCAAGTGGAGCAGGATATTAAAGATTATATTTAGATTCTAAGACAAAGGCAATTAGTTATCCTAAGGCAAGGTTAGGCATTCTTTTATGGCAAGGATCTTGAATACATGTTATATTGTCAATGTTGTGAATGATAAGATCAATTATGTTAAATTCAATGTTAGTCATGATGTCATAGGTGGTAAGTGAGAGAACAGAGGTAATATTAATATGATCTCGAGCTTTAGGAATAATTGAGTTACAAAGGATGTGCTAAATGATTCAGGAATCCTAGATTAAGGTGGCAACTTCGGCTATATGATAGTTATTGGTTTTCCTAAGAATGGTGTTTGCAGTGGTCCAAGTTTAATAAGGCTCTGAGGCTAAAATGTGAATTTTATCTCCAGTAGGGGAAAGGTGAAGAAATTTAAGAAAGTCTTGGTAAGTGATTTCTATAGGCCTTCTATTAACATAAGATTGTTGGGTAGTAACCTCATTGTTTATTCGAATGCTTACGAAGAATTCAAATAGAAGTTCAAAGTTGAATAGAAACACAATAGTCAGGATGAAACCAAGAGTTGTGTGGGTCAAAAGATCGAGTACTTAAAAGTTCAGAATCTCTTTATTGACAATTTTAGATGGGGTAATTCTAGTACTTTTATAATGATTATAATCTACTTCATCAACTTCCTCAGTAAATTTAGGATTGATAGTGTGCCTAGAGGAACTTCTACTATTTATATAGGAATCACTAGATCATATAGTACGATCGTGACATCATACTAAGTGATCATGTGCAATTAATTCATCTAGAAGATCAGTCAAAAAAGGTGATTTTATCATACAGTATGATCATATATTATACTGAATGATTAAAAAGTGAGTGTTTATCCTGAGGAGTCTCCTTGTACGATCATTGACTTATAAGATCATACAATACAAACAGGTGGATCGTATAGTATGATATATCATTAAAAGATCGTACCAACTGAATTAAATTTGTCCAATAGTTCTTGCCACGTGGATCGTACATTATGATAAGGAAATCATACAGTATGATCAACAATAATTGAGCCTTATTAGTTATTAAATGTACTATAATCAAAGATTTAATATTTTATATAGATCGTACATCATGATATGAATTGTACTGGATTATGTGAGCAAAAATTAGAAAAGTTAAAGGATGGAATGTGATGATCAGGAAGGGTCCAAAATAAAAACCAAACAAGAATAAAATAAATAAAAAAAACCACAAAATAAACATGATCCATATTATCAAATGAAAAAAATAACCAAATATTTTTTTAATGAATTAATCAATTGTTTCAAATGAAAAAAGTACCCAACAATTAGATCTGTAAGAAAAGCATTGACAATGCTAAAATTCAGAAAGTTTAGAAAATTTAATTTTGTCAACCTTAGCTCAGGCTCCTTACAGGTTAAAAGTCCTGTTAAAATATAAATCTAATTCAAAAAATAAATTAGATAGAAAATGTGATCTTTTCAAACTGATTTTCAAAAATATATCTAAGAGAATATCATTGAAAAGTGATGAACTAGAAATCATAATTTTCAAATTCAGGTGTAGATGATATCAATTGGGACATGGATTTGTCTAAGATTTAAAGATTTGAATGGAAGGGAAGCTAACTCATTGTGGGCTCATTTTATACCTCTTCTATTATTATCTGGCATACTTTGCTCATCTTTTAATTTTGATACACTTTGTACATCTTTTAATTTTTGGCATTCATTATGCATCTTTTTCGCTTTTGGGCTCATTTTATGCCTCTTTTTCTTTTGCTTTTACAAACTTGCTTCCTTTCTAAGTTTTTAAAAACTTATGTTGTGAGATTATCTTCTAAATATGAGAGAAGAAGAACTCACTCTCTTTTATAAGGAGAGTAAATCACAAACCAAAACCTGATCCATCTGATATTGACAAATAGCTTGATTAAAAAAATTTGAAATAGATTCATTGAATTTTAAAAAATATTCAAATGAGATAGAGAACTATAGGAAGATGAAATAGATCTCTATTTCTTGGTACAATTTTTAATTTAAAATAGATTTTGATTCAAAAAGAAGTTATACCCCTAAATGGTTAGAGGAAGAGAGATAATCTCCAATTTCTTCCCTTAACTATTTTAGAGGAGTCAAACATTGCTTACAAAAATAGGTAAGTTTTTCATTTAAATAAGAGTTCAACTACTGAAGTGAGTTGTGATTGGATTTTTAAATTAAAAAAAAAAAATAAAAGACACATGTAGAAGGAAAGAAAAAAAATCATAAAATACTTTTGGGTTCCTAAGAGATATCTAAGGATTCTCTTAATAGCAGTCAGGTGGGATTCTTTTAGATCAACCTAAAATCTAGTAAAAAGATAAATACTAAATATAATATCAGGTCTGCTAGTAGTTAGGTAAAGAAGTGATCTAATTATTTCCCTGTATTTCTTTTGATCAACTAATTTTTCACTTGAGTACTTTTTTAACTGAACTGTTGAGCTCATGGGAGTGTTAATTACCTTGGCTTTATCCATTTCATATTTATTAAGGATGTCCTTAATGTTTTTTGATTGGCTAAGGAAAATGCCATCATTCTTCTGCCTTATACTAAATCCTAGAAAGTAGTTCATTTCTTCCATCATACTCATTACAAACTCCTAACTCATTATTTTAGAGAATTCATCACATAGCTTTATATCAAAAGATCCAAATAAGATATTATCAACATAGATCTGGACAATGAGTAGTTCTTCCCCAATCTTTTTAAGTACAAGGGTGGTGTCTATGCTCCCCTTAACAAGATTCTATCTAGTAGGAATGTGCTTATCCTTTCATACTATGCTCTAAGTATTTTTTTTAGTCCATATAATATCTTTTTTAATTTGAACAAATGATTGGGAAATTGTGAGTTTTCAAAGCCCGGGGGTTGTTCAACATACACATCTTCTTTTATTACCTCATTTAGAAAGGCTCTTTTAACATCCATTTGATATAGTTTGAATCCCTTAAAGCAAGCAAAAGCTGGTAGCACCCTTATGGCTTCTAATCTGGCTACAAGGGCAAAAGTGTCTTCGAAGTTAATCCTTCCTATCTAGTTGTACCTCTTAGTCACTAATCTTGCTTTGTTTCTAACCACTATAACAGAATCATTCATTGTATTTTTGAAAAACCATTTTGTTCCAACAATAATCTAGTCCTTAGGTCTTTCAACTAACTCCCAAATATCATTTCTAGGAAATTGATTCAGTTCTTTTTACATGGATAAGATCTAGAATTCATCTGATAGTACTTGATTTATGTTTGTAGGTTCAATCATTAAGACAAAGCTAGTGAGGTTCACTTCTTTCCTAAGTCTATGCCTAGTTCTAACACCTTCAGATGGGTCTTCTAAGATCAATTCTTTTGGATGACTTGAAGAATATCTCCATTCTCTATGCAGTGAATTTTTAGCTTCTACCTGTTCTTCTAGATTTACAGATTCTACTCCTTGGGTGAATTCAACTACTTCTTCTTTTTCCACCCTAGACCCTCTAGAATTATTAGATTCTTCAAAAACTATATGAGTGGTCTCCTCTACTAACAGTGTACTTTTATTGAAAACTCTAAAAAATTTTCCAATATTTGAGTATCTTAGTAAGACTTCTTCATCAGATTTTGGGTCAAACATTCCTAATAGATATTTTTTATTAGTTATAATGAACACTTTACATCCAAAGACATGAAGGTGAGAGAGGTTGGGTGTCATACCCTTAAGGATTTGATAAGATGTCTTATTCTGCTTGGATCGAACACTAACCCTATTTAGAACATAATAGGCTCTATTTATCGCTTCTACCCAGAAGTATTTAGAAAGTGAATATTCATCTAACATGGCTCTAGTAGCTTTTACCAAGATCCTATTCTTTCTTTTAGCTACCCCATTCTGCTAAGGGCCTCTAAGAGTTAAAAAGTTAT
This sequence comes from Dendrobium chrysotoxum, assembly GCA_019925795.1. Taxonomy (NCBI): domain Eukaryota; kingdom Viridiplantae; phylum Streptophyta; class Magnoliopsida; order Asparagales; family Orchidaceae; genus Dendrobium; species Dendrobium chrysotoxum. The sequence goes on along the minus strand of CM034298.1, from coordinate 43,795,224 downwards.
GATCTATCCCTTGCTTCATATAGTAAGAATCAAAATATTCATTTTCAAACTCTCCACCATGATCAATGTGAATTATAAAAATTTCATAACCTAGCTTCCTCTAAATCTAAGTGGAGAATGACCTAAATTCCTTGAATAGTTCAATTTTATGAGATAAGAATCTAACCTAAGTAAGCATCAAGTAATCATCAATAGTCACATACCCAAAGACTTTCCCTCCTAGGCTTGTAGTTCTAATGGGTCCAAAGAGATCCATGTGAAGGACTTCTAAAGGTTTGCTAGTGTTAATGTCTTTAATTAAGTGGAAGAAGGATTTCACTTATTTTCCAAACTAACAGGCATCACACAGGTGGTCCTTAGTGAATTCTAGTATGGGTAAGCCTCTGAATAAGTCTTTTTGAGTGATTTTTCTAAGATTTTTTATATTTGTATGACAAAGTCTCTTATGCCATAACTAGGATTCATCAGCAACAGTTTTTAGGCAAAGAGAGTTAGTAGGTTCAACATAGTTTAAATCAAGCATGTAAATATTATTTTATTTTTTCCTTACAGCATAGTATTTCCATTTAAGCTTATAATGCAGCTGGTAGATAAAAATTTAATGGTGAAGCCTTCATCGTAGAGCTAGCTTATGCTAAGAAGATTATATTTTAAGCCATCTAACAGTAAAATATTTTTAATGAGGAAATTTTTTGAGTTACCCATTATTCCTGAGCCCACCACTCTCCTAGTGATATTATCTCCAAGTGTCACCTTGCCTCCTATCTTGGCCTCCAATGAAATGAATTAATTTGTATCTCTAGTCATGTATCTTGAACATCTGTTGTCTAGGTACCACATGCTCTCATGAGGACTTTTGCAAGAGCATCCCTACAAAATCATAAAAGGTTAGATTTAGGAACCCAAACAAGTTTGGGTTCCACCTTATGAATTAAAGAATGAGATGCATGCAAGCTATGTTATGGTATATGCAATTTTGGTCTCCACACCAAATGTATTCTATGGTGGATAGTGCAAGTGTGGGAGATATGTCCTAGCATGCCACAAGAAAAACATCTAATACCAGGAAAAGAATTTACTAATTTATGTGGGTTATCATGCCACTTCCTAAGTTTGAATGCCTACTGTGTTGATGGTTTATAAAATTCTACATGTGAAGGTGGTATTTTATTTTCTTTAAAAGCTGTTAATTGTACTTGCAATGATTTGTTTGCTCTTTCTAGAATTGAAAATTTTAAACTTTAAAGCATGCTCACTACTATCTAATTGAGATGCAAGTGTCTCTAGTTTTTTTAATATATTTTCTAATTCAACATGTGATGTTTTCAAGGAAACATGTTCAACAATTAAATCAAGATGCTTCTTGTTTAAAGTACCAAATTCATCTAATAAATCCATATGTTTACTATCCAAAGTAGAATGATCTTTCCTAAGGCATTCATTCTCTTTCTGTATTCAAGCTTGTAGACATTTTCTTGAGCTTCCTATATGCATTATGAATTTTTTCTAAAACTTCAAATAGTTCAACATAGGAAAGCTCACATACCTCCTCTTAATCAGAATGATTAAGTTGATTATCCGCCATTAAGCACAAGTTGGTTACCTTCTCTTCTGCTTCTATTTTAGATGAGTATGAAGTAGAGTCTACCTAGAATGTTTTCTGAGTCCTTTGCTTACCCTTCTTGAACTTAGGTTTTTCTTCACCCTTCTCCTTGATTGGGTGAGTTTTTAGATTTGGGCAATCCGGCATCAAGTGCCCTAGCTTCCTACATTTAAAATAGATGATATTAATAGAAAATTTAGAATTTTTATTAGCTTTACCTTTACTCTATTGCTGATGGCACTTTTACTTTTTCCTTAGAAAGCTCTTGAATCACCTTATCATTATTGTTATGTCATCATAATTCTCATGTACAAAATTGTCACTATCAGAATTATTAGCCTTTAAGGAAACAATTTTCTCATTTCTCTTTTCATTTGCATCAAGTTATCCTTGACTGAGTCCTTGCCCGTAGGTAATGAGTGATTCAAATAAGTTATTAATGGAGTAAACATTTAGATCCTTAGATTTAGTAATAGTAGTAATTTTTGCATCATAGGATGTAGGTAGACAACGTACGACTTTGTTAACTTTTTCATAGTTAGTAAGTTCTCCTCCTAAAGCATGCAGGGAAGTAAAAATCTAGGTGAACCTAGTAAATATTTCAGAGATTGATTCATTAGGTTTCATGCAAAGGAGTTCATAGTCATGGAGCAGAATGTTTAACCTAGATTATTTTACTTCATTTATTTCTTAATAGGTTATGCAAAGTTTATCCCAAATATTTTTTCTAGTTGTGCAAGTAGATACACACTTGTAATCTTTTAATTTTAATGCACAGAAAAAATAATTTAAAAAATTGGCATTTAATTGGGATAAATCTCTATCTTCTATGCTCCATTAAAAAAAAGGAAGTTCAGTTTTCATGCCACTAATAAAACATTACAGTACAGAATATCATTCTTGAACTAACATCCACATGCGATAATCTATAGATTATAAAAAAGTAGAGATACAAATTTTCCAAAAGTTAAAAGGAATATTATCAAATAATGGTGGTCGTGTGATTGAATATCCTTATGCAGTATTATGATTTCCAAAGTTAGCCATTGATCATTTTTCAAAAGTTTTTTAAAACATAATTTTTGAATTCCGCTCTGATACCACTTTAAAGTTCACGAGAGTTGTTAAACCAATAAGAACCAGCCCCATGCTAACCAAGAGAGGGGGGTGAATTATTAATTTAAAAATTCTTTTATAAAAAGAAAATCTTTTTATACTTTTTGAAACACTAAATTTAGGCAATTTTAACAACAGATGCGAAAGGGAAAAAATTCATAATAGCAACACAAATCAGAGTTTTCAACCACATAGTAAACCATAAAAAAATAAAGAGCAAAAAATATGAAGAATGAACACACCAGATTTTATAGTAAAATTTAAGTATTAAAAAATATCATAAATTATGATTAGCGGTTGAATTTTGTGATTATACCTGATCATCCTGTATGATTAGGATTGTCTAGTATGATTAGGAAAATTAATCTCAATTAACAAAGGGTGTCCTAATTAGAGTTTTTATTTTAATTAATCGTATATTACGATATAAATTATACTGTACGATTAGTTCAAAAAATAGAAAATTTTCAAACTCACCAGCTCACTCCCTTGAGCATGTGCATGCAAGGTTACTCAGCTTAGTATCCGTCATATACATGACTTAACTCAAGAAAGATAAAAGTAAATTAAAGTTAAAATTATAAATAGACTCAACCCTAGTCTACCCAATCTTGAGCTGATTGAAGTTGCAAGTGAACGCTGGACCTGAAATGTTAGTGAGTAGGGCAAAACAGATATGCAATATACCAATTGATAGGAGATAGCAGTAAGGAAATAATAATGTTTGTTGTCACGAAAATCATAGTACTTGAGTCTAAATTGGAAACACATTTTAGTTGAAAGTTTAGGATTTATTAATTAATAGCAAGCACTTTGAAGTTGTTTATTAAGATGTTTCTTTAATACACAAATCAAATAAATCATTAAGGATTAAATGGAGGCTTTATGTGTTTGTTTTATCTTTAGGGATAAAACAAATGCATTAATTAGAATCCTAGGACTTATTGATTGATGACTTCAATCCATACCTAGGTCATTAATTACTATTTTTTTAAAACTTAAATTGAAAATAACTTGAATAGTTAAAATTATTAAAAATATATAAAATATTAAATCATTACAATTAAACTTAGACTAAATCAATTGGCTTGATAATAAATAATTTCAATCTATAGAGAATATCAATCACTAATCAACCTAGATTAATCTAAATTACATAGCTTAGCACACTCTTTAGAATTTCTTAATAAAAAAACTAACTTTAGTCTAGGCTGGGGCGATGTATTTACTTTCTGTCACTTGTTGTGATTTGATACTATTCTAGTGGATGTTTGATGATGTGATTATTTACTATCATTACAGTCTATAATGTCATGTTGATGATTAGATTATACATTTCATTACATATACAAATGTTTTATATCAATGCTTACAGGGAGATGAGTATTTTTCTTTTAAATATAAATGTAATGTGTAAATTAGCAAAGAGTTGTGAACTTTAAAATATAAATTACTTATAAATTATATAAGTCCAGAAGAATGTTTATCTTCCTTTGAAGTTCATCATTTTTGGAATTCTATACTTTATACAAATATGGAGCTAGAAGACCAAAAGACATTGAAGATTTAAACAATTTATTTACATTTGTAAAGACTTACATTATTGTATAGATGTAGAAATCTAAACATGTTAGTGGAACTTGACAAGCTTAACTTTATAGCAGATTATGCTTCGTATATTATGGCATTTGCGACTTTCTTTGTTTTACATTGTGTTATTTCTGCACGCTTACTTCATACACATACATTGTATATATTATAAATGATTGTATTTAACTTTTACTATGTATAATATACCACACACACTAGCGAAAAGAAGGGGGGGGGGGGGGGGGGGGGGGTGGCTGAGAGATGGGGTTGCTCTAATATTCCTAATGAGTTTAAGTTCGTTATGCTGCAAGATTTTTTTTAGAAAGCTAGTCATGTAGTGTGCATTTGTAGCATTTTAAATGATTTAAAATCTAGGATAAAGTTATGTCAAATTATATTGTTATATGCATCTGAACCCCTAACAATTTTAAATCCCCAATTAAAGTCTAAACATAAATCTTTGATTCCAGCTTAAATAAGAGCTATCTACCATGCATATAATAGGCTTAAAAATCATGATTTTAATAAAGTGCTTAGTTCGTTAACAAATTGTCCACTCCAGGCAGACGTAAGTCTAGATTAAACTTATGCTCAATTCCCACATTTCCCTGTTAGGTGTAAATTTTATAGTATTTTAATATCTTAAATATAAAAAATATTTTATTTTTTGTTGATGTTATGTAGGAAATGCTTAAGAAAAAAGAGACAAATTCTAAGTATTGAATAAGTATCACAGTGGCCCAAATACCAGTGCTATTGATGAAAGATGGAGCTGAACTGACTAGGCCAAGCGATGCACCAATTTAGCTATTAGAGGTGCCAAGTCAGGGTAGCATTGTAGTGGAGCAAGCCCAATAGAGCTGAGAAGCTAGTTCTTTTAATAACAGTGTAATGCCACCATGTTAAGCACTGTGGTGCCACCATGTTAAGCACCTTGATTCCTTAGTACATTTTTGTTCATGTATAAATAGTTTTTTAATTCATTTTTATGGTGTTCTATTATAGTTATATCATTTTTCTATTTAGTTCAGTCTAGACTATAGTGCCTCAGTGGAGTAAAGTCTAAGGGAGACTAGAGGCGAGAATGATATTATATTTGGGAACTGTTATCTTGTCTTTGTTTAAGTAGTTAGATATTTGGAGGAGAAAGAAATGTAGAGAGTGTACTATTCATGTGACATTTGAAATAACTTTTACTCATACATATTCTCTTTTAAGCAATCCTTGAAATCTGGTTTGCTTTCTTTACCTATTATGTATGGCTAATTTCTTAGTTTTGGGCTAATAATATGAATCTAATGTTAGTACTAATGTAGACTCTAGTGTTTTCAATGAGAAATGGATGTTTTCAATATCTCTTGAACTTAATTTAATGTATACAATGGCCATATTTATAATAAAAAATAAGTGTGATCTATTTCCTCGGCAAAAAGTTTTTGGAACAAATAGGAGTATTATAATGGAATGTTTTCATGCCAGATATATGATATTTATTCTCCTAGAATTTAAGTAGATATAATCACTATAGTATAGCCATAAGCCTCCCTTCACATCCCTACAAGCTTGATAGAGATCATGGAATGTATATGCTTTAATCCTCATCAACAATAGAGAGTCACACTAAGATTTATTGGTAATTTGCATTCATTAGTCAAAAATATTTTATTATTTGGTATCTTATCTTTTATCTTCCATTCCTCTATAGTGACAAAATCTCAACCCTTATTTATTATTCATAGGATAAGCATTGTAGTTATAGTACTAGTTTACTTACATGTTAAAAGAATACTTTCTCATGGGATCGACACTCCCTCAATCACTTTATTACTTGATTGACATATACAATTGCATATTTAGTACGTGTTTCATATTAAACATAATTTAAGCATAGCATATTTTAGCCCACAACATAAACTTAATTCATGTATTAAATATAGCCTATGTAAAACTATGGCATACAACATGCCCATATCGCTCCATTATTTTTTGCATCATTGTCAGGGAAGTAATGTGTATATTATAAGTTAAGCTATACTGTTGAACTAGTTACATATTTAATCCTACTTGCATCCTATACTTTATTTTTATTACTTTTTTTAATTTTGAAAAGAAAGAAAAAACTTTGTTTTGTGTTTTTTTTAATTTTCTATAATTTAATTCTTGCATTATTATTGTATATGTAGTAGGTATTGTTAGGAGCCCTGATTATTTACCTTAGAAATTAAGAGGACTCTCTTAAAAATTAAAAAAATCCAAAAAGACTTTAGCTTTAGTTTAGGTTGAACCAGTTTAAGATCAGAACCATCCTAGACCTCTTAGGGATTACACGAATCCTGTAATAGATGGAGTATATAGAGTATCAATAGACATACTATTTAGGCAGTTTAAGTTCAAACCCTCCATAATTAAAATGGTTCAAAATTTCTAGTTAGGTAGAACTCCTGTTGAGGATCCTAATCTATACATAGCCAACTTCTTAGAAATCTGCAGAATATTCAAGTTTAATAGTGTTAGTTATAATGCTATTAGGCTTCAATTGATTTCATTTTTGCTAAGGGAAATAGCTATGTTGTGGTTGAATTCTTTACCCCCAGGTTCAATAACCACTTGGAATGATTTGGTACATAAATTCATCACTAAGTATTTTCCACCTTCCAAAATTATCAGGCTTAGGAATAATATCACATCTTTTTTCAGTTTAAAGGGGAGTCCATTTATGAAAGTTGGGAGATAGTTAAGGAGATGCTTAGGAAATTCCCTCACCATGCTTTACCTGATTAGTTTGTTATACAGACTTTCTTTAACGGGCTAGTAGGATCTCTTAGGCTAATCATTGATGCATCATCTGGAGTATATTTAATGTCAAAGCCATTTTATGAAGCCTATGTATTAATTGAGAAATTGGATACAAATAATTTTTAGTGGCAATTTGATAAGGTGAATCATAAGAGAGTAACTAGAGATAAAGTGTCAAATGCATTATATATTTTTATTGCTCAGGTAGCTACTATAGCACCACAGCGGTGGTCATTTTAAAGTACTATAGTGCTCGCACATGTCAAATGCCATGATAATTTCATACTCAAAGAGTTGCCAGTTCATTTGATGATACATGTGCCATAATGCTATATATCCTTCACACATGGTTCCATTGTCAGCTTACTTATTTTTATTTAGTGCTTTTTTTAGAGGCCCAGTGGAGGCCCAGTGGTGCCCATTATAGTGCAACAACACTTTTCATGTTTATAAATAGGAATGGCTAGTTTCATTATTATAATTGCAATTTGAATTTCTTTGTGCTATGATTTTGTTATCTTTTCTTTGCCTCTTCTTAATCTCCCCATGTCTCCTAAAGTGTTGGCTAGTAAATAAAGGCCTGCCTACTCTTTTGATAAAATGAGATTCATTTTTGTCGAGGCTAAAAAGCGTGATGCTCATTTGTTTATGAGTGATGGGGACTGTAGAGTGAACTTTTGAATAATATAAAATATAAGGCTTTATCACCCCTAAACAATGCTTAGCTTTTCTTTAATATAATTAATAATAAATCCCACTTAATATATGCAAACATACATGTTGATAGAGTAATAAAGTGAAAGAGTAGAGTGTCTAACCCACGAGGAAGTTTGCTTACTTGCAACAAACTACTACTGCCTACTCTAATTATAGTAATTATCTTACTGAAATAAAAATAATATTTTTGGAGATTCTATCACTAAGTAAAATAGTAAAATATTGATATAATAATAAATTAAAGTGTTTTGGATTGATGAGTACAAAATTGTATATCTTTCCTAATGAAACTCTTCACATAATGTGATTCAAAGCATACACATCCCAAGATCTTTGTTTAGCTTATAAGGGTAAAAATGATATCTACTTGCCTCCTATAGTTATAATATCTCGTTAAAAACCTATAATATTTTACATCCTATGTCTAGGCATACAAGATATCATATCTCAATACTCATGGTTATTCTTGCATTCCTCCATTGAGGTTATACATCATACTGAGTTTTAACTATATGTATGGCCACTATATGCATTAAATAAAAAGTGGGGTAATATTGAAAACACCTTTAAAATTTTATAGAGCCAGAGTCTTCATTAGTACTAAACATACATTTTATATCATCAATCTAAAATAAGAGATGTAGGTATACATGGAATAAATAACTAGAAAACTTATCTTCATTAAATTCATTGAAGAATGAAAAATACTAGAGAGTGATATCATCATAAAGGATCAAAGTATCTCCTTTACACTCCTTCTTCCTTTAACTTATAGAGTTACTTTAAGAAACGCAGGCTAAACACTCTAAATGATTGTATTTTACTCTAAGAGGGAATTAGAGAAGAACTCTTAAAAGTGATAAAATTACATAATAGTCTAAACTCCCTTATAAACATAACACTATAACTATTTATAGAAAAATTTAAAAATGGCAACTGGCACTGTGGTACCTAGAATAATAGTTTCGCGGTGCCCCTGAAATTAAATAGTGCCTCGGAGCTAAAGCTTTTACTCCACCGTAGTGCTTGCTGATATGGATTGGTTACTTTGTCAATAATCACGTCTCTTCACAGATAGAACATCTCCCTTGAAAGTTACAATTGCAATTTTGTGGTGCTGTGGACATTAGAGAATTACGGCGTCAAAATGCAAAAAATGGCACCAAGATGGGAGATATTATGGTGGCGTGGACTTTAAAAATAGAGAATCCAATGTTGTCAAGCTAACTTTTTGATGCCACAGTGCTAATAATATTATTGTGTTGTCTGGGTTACCACCGTAGCAATTGCAAAAAGAGAACTCAGCACCTCCATATTAGAATTTAAGTGCATCAATGTTTTTGAAGGTAGCACTACGACACTATTTTGTTGGACGCCTCAGCACTAAAGGCTCCTTTAGAATTTCTACCAATTTTTGAGTTTTTTCTGTACATAACAACTAAAATAACACATTTTCATTGAAAATAAAATGCATAAAATAATATGTAATTTACACTTATAAAATTCTTGTCATCTTAAACTCTTGCTTGTCCTCAAGCAAATAAGGAAATTTATAATTCTAATTCAGCAAATTACCCAAAAAAATTGATAACTTATAATTACTAAAATATAGGATAATACATCGTAGTCTAAAATAGTAGAAATGATTAAGGTTATAATTTGAGTTTGAAAAAATACTAATAATTATTCTAAATAATCATTCTTATTATTGCTAAATTTGAATTTATAGGTTATATCTTTAATTATTTACTTTTAAAATTTTCAAGTGAATACTGTAGCTTAAAGATTAGATTTCTTTGTAGTTAAAATTATATTTTCATTAGTTCGTGATTATTTATAATAGTTCTCCAATCTTATCATTTGTGAATTTTAGTATAAGATTGCAGTCTAATTCTAAACTTTTAACTAATACCAATTTTTGAATGTACTCTTTCTTTTTCTTCTTTTCTTTTTTTTTCTTTTTAGAACTCTTTTTAACATCTTTTTTTTTACTTTTGTGAGTATATAGTTAATAATTTTGAATATTAGTTTTACTTAAAATCTTTTTAAAATCTTAATGAGTTTAATGTAAGGATTTAATAGGTCCACTAATCCCAAATTTGATTTGCTTATCATTCTGAATTTTAATTTACCCTTATTTATTCTCTAAGCTTAATTATTCATCTTTATTTCAAAGATCAATGGATAAAGGTATAACTTATAAACTCAAGTTAATTCAATAACTTAAATGATCCAAGTTAGGTAGTTATTAGTTTTCCATTCTATGAAGTATAAAGAAATGTTCATTTGATTTATGATTTAGGATTTTATTATATCCTTATTTTATATAATTTTTAAATTAACATTTTTATTAGGGTTAATAAAGTAATTAGGATGCAGAGATATTAATGGAAGACAATATAAAAATTTCAGTATAAAAGAATTTAATCAAATGCAAATAACAACATACATAAATATTAATAACTATCACATATTTTTATAGGGATGATAGAAAAGCAAAAAATATGTGATATATAACTAAAACAAAATATTGGTTACAAGATAACCAGTGCCCTAAAGCACCATGATACAATAATGGCTCTCATAGCTATACTTCTAATAACAACCTCAGTCAATCTAAACATGATAATATTTTCACATAAGAAGTTTCCTCCAAATATTTACAATCAAACAAAGGAAGCATCCACACACTAATTTACATAAAAAATAAAGACTTCCTATATGCATATTCAGAATATTCCTTCTTCCTAATATGTTCTTGCATAAGGTTTAAATCTAGCTTGGATATAATATTCACCCAATTTAAAATATAAAAATCAGTATTAACTGCTTCTGCCCAGAAATATCTAGGGAGTGAGTATTCAGTTAGTATGGCCCTAGCATCTTCTACCAAGGTTTGTTTTTCCTTTTAGCTATTTCATTCTACTGAGGGGTCTTAGGGGTAGAGAAGTTATGTTCTATACATATCTCTTGAAATAAATATTCAAACCTATCATTTTCAAATTCTCTACCATGATCACTATGAATGGTTAAGATTTAACATCCTAATTTCCTTTGAATCCAGGTGGAGGATGTTCTAAATTCCTCAAATGACTTACTCTTATGTGTTAGGGAACTAACCCACGTAAATATAAAGAAGTCATCTACTATTACAAATCCATATTTCTTTCCTCCTAGGCTGGCTATACTAACTGGTCAAAAAAGGTCCATATGAAAGATTTTTAGTGGCCTAGAGGCGTTGATGTCTTTGATTGAATGAAATGAAGACTTAACTTATTCTTCTAGTTGGCAGGCATCACATATGTGGTCCTTAGTGAAATCTAACTTAGGTATGCCTCTAACTAAGTTTTTTTGGGTAATCTTCTTAATAGTTCTCATGCTTGCATTACATAGTCTCTTATTCTATAGCCAGAAATCATCAATAATTATTTTCAAATACAAAGAGTTAGAATATTCAATATAATTTAAGTCTAGCATGTAAACATTATTTATTCATTTTACTTCTAACACAAGTTTTCCATTTAAACTACTTATACATTTTTTTAAAAGAAATTTGATGTCAAAACCTTTGTCGCACAATTGACTAATGCTCAATAAATTATGCTTTAAACCATCAACTAATAGAACATTATCAATAATAAAACTTTTAGCATTACCGGTTATAGCTGAGACCCCCACTTTCCTAGTGGTATTATCTCCTAGTTTCACATCACCAGTCATGTGCCTTGAGCATCCACTATCCAGGTATGACATGCTCTCACTAGGCCTTTTATGAGATCAACCCTTCAATAATCATTCAAATATTAGATTTGGAAACCCAAGTGAGTTTAGGTTCCACCTTATGCTTGAATGAATGAGATGAATGCATGCCATGCTGTGATGAATGTTTTTTTGGCCTTCTTACAAGATGTGTCCTATGATGGATTGTGCAAGTGCGGCCTATATAACCTAACATCCATAAGAGTAACACCTAACACCTAGAAATGGATTCACTAGTTTATGCGGGTGGTGGTGCCTCTTCGTAGGTTTAAATGATGCATGCTGTGATTTTGGATTATGAAATTATGCTAAGGTAGGTGATGGTTTGTTATTCTCAAGTGTAGTTAGTTTCGCTTCTAAAAAATTGTTCGCACTTTCAAGAATGGACATTTCTAATTTTAATGTATGCTCCCTACCATCTATTTCATCTGCGTATGCTTCTAATCCTTTGTATGCTTTCTCTATTTCAATATGCAATATTTTCAAGGAGTTATATACATTAGATATGTCGATATGCTTCTTGTTTAATGCATCAAATTCATCTAGTAAAGTCATATGATCTTTATCTAAAGTAGAATGCTTGCTTACTAAACTAGCAAGCTCTTTTTGTAATGTACTAAAATTAGTATTGAGACTAGCATGCATCTTTTTTAACTTTTTATACGAATCAAGAATTTTCTCAGAATAATAAATAATTCTTTATAGGAAAGCAGACATACCTCATTTTGATCTGCTTGATTAAGATTATCATTAGCCATAAGACACAAGTTTATTATCTCCTCCTCTGCTTCTGATTCTAATGATTCTGAGGCAAAGTCAGCCCAAAAAAGCTTTCTATGTCTTTTGCTTGCCCCTCTTGAACTTTGGTTTTTCTTCACCCTTCTCCTTATTCAGGTGAGCTTTAAGATTGGGGCAGTCCGTTCTCAAATGTCCTAGCTTCTTACATTTAAAATAAATAACTTTAATTGACACTTTAGAATTTTTATTTATTTTACCATTATTGCACTACTGATGATGCATTTGTTTTCTCTTTAGGAAGCTTTTAAATTGTCATGTCATCAACATGATGTCATCCTCTCCTTCATCTGTAGAGCTATCACTTGCTGACTCATTTATTTTAAGTGCTATAGTTCCCTCCTTTTCACCTGCATCACTTTGCCTTTGACTCACTCCTTACTCATAGGCAATGAGTGACCCAGGTATATTATCAATAAAATAGACATTCAAATCCTTAGATTAAGTAATTGCAATAATTTTAGCATCATTTGCACTAGGCTGGCAACGTAGGATTTTTATTAACTTTTTTTATTAGAAAGTTCTCTATATAATACATGTAGGGATGTCCCTATCTGTGTAAACCTAATATACATTTCTAAAATTGACTCACTAGATTTTATGCAAAATAGTTCATAGTTATGAAGTAGGATGTTTAACCTGGACTGTTTTACTTCACTAGTTCCATCACATGTTATGTATAATTTATCCCATATCTTCTTCCCTGTAGTATAGGTTGATATGTGCATTTAATCTTTTGATTTTAAAAGCACGGAAAAAATAGTTCAAGCATTTAGCATTTAACTGAGCAAAGTCTCTATCCTCACTACTTTATTCATTAAATGGTAATTCAATCATAATGCCATTAATCAAATGAGATGGTGCAGAATAACCTTCTTGTATTAAAAATCACATGCGATAATAAATGGATTACAAAAAGGAAGACATGCAATTTTTAAGAAATTAAATGGTATATTATCAAATAGTGGTGGATGAGTTATTGAATAAACCTCCACAGTATTTTGATTACCAAAATGAGACATTGATTTTATCTTGAAGATTTTAAAATTTAAAAATTAAGAGCCTCTCTGATACCACTTAAAAGTTCAAGATGGTTGTTAAACCTCACAGAACTAGCCCGAGGCACACCAAGAGGGGGGTAAATTAGTAATTTAATAACCCCTAAGAAAGAATACCACTTTTTTTCTTTTTGGTTTTAGCCACAAAACAACTTAAAAAACTTAAATAAAAAAGATTACTCAAAATAATATGCGTAAACAATTTATATAAAAATTTATATTATAAAAGTTTTTTTTATTTATTTTTAACACACAAATATTCTTGTAGCAAAAGGATTTAAACTTAGTGCAGTTGATTAATAAGATTGAAATCAATAAACTCAACTTGTAAAGAAAGAAAATTACAGGAAAATAAAAATACAAAAAATGGAAAAAGCACACAAGAATTTTTTATAGTGGTTCAGTCAACCTTAACCTACGTCCACTCCCTGGAGTCCTCTGCTGTGGGGATTGTACTAATACTAAGTGATTCTCTTTTTGCTCCCACATCAAGGTAGAGAAGCCTTTACCGGCTCACTTTCACTAAACCTAATGCGGCAGAGTGCTGGAAGCTATGTCACTTTCTCGATGATGGAAACAGACCTTGAATCGTTTTTCTCCCTCCTAGAGAAGGCATAGAACCCAATGCTTTTTCTTCCTCCTAGAGAAGGAAATGTACCTTCAATCTTTTTTCCCTCCTAGAGAAGGTAGAGTACCTCCAATATTTTTCTCCCTCCTAAAGAAGGCAGAGTACCTCGAGGACTTGACTTCAAAGCCTCTCTCCCAAGTGAGCCTTCAAGGACTCTTTAAGGCAACAGGAGGAGCAAGGGTGTAGCTAGCTTAGAGCAACCGTGTGATCCCCTCGTACTCCTTCCTCTTAAATCTTGATTTTCTCTCAAAAGCACCTCTCTCAGAGTTCCTTCAGCAGTCATACAATTCTCTCTATTGTTAAGAGATTCTTCAAAACATTGCTTAAGTATTAGGTTTCAAGAAACCCTAAAAATTTAAGTTGGTTGTCTATATTTCTATAGTAAGATTTGAATTTATACAGTACAATCAGTTCAAAAACTAGACTAGTCCAGTATGATGTAAATAGTCATTCAAATGAACAGTTCAACATTTTGAATACATCGTATAGTATGATCTAAAGTTTGTCATGTACAATCTATTTAATTTCTCTCTATTCATACAGGATGATTCCTAAGATGATTAAAAATCATCTCTATCAATCATCCCATACTGCTCTCATTGTATGGTACAGTTAGTTGATTTTAAGGGGCTCATCCAGTATGTTGTGAATATAATACAGCATGATTAGTTTAAAATCATGATTTCGTTTGGTATGATCTTTAGGATGACCAAATTTTATCTTTATTAGTCATATGGTACGATAAAGATTATAAAGTATGGTATGCTATCATTAATTAAACCATAATTTGATTGACTAATTATGAGGGTTAATTTAAGTAAGATTTTAAATTTTTGTACAATACGAATCACATTATACAATATAATTAGTTCAAAATTTTAATTTTAATTTTTTTAATTTAATTTATTCGGTGGCTAGGTTTTTCATATTATAACAAATCATACAGTACGATCTAGATTATACAATATGATTAGTTCACAAAAATTAATTATTCAATTAGTTGTTAAAACCATTCACTATATAACTAATTGTAAAGTACGATTATAAGTTGTACAATATGATTAATACAAAAAATTTTAACTTTAAAATTTTGTCACTCTCCGTGTGTCTGTGCCTAGTCACCCAATTGCATACACTCTTATGTTGCTAGACTCAAGAAATAAAAAATTAAAAAATAAAAGTACATACTCTTTTACTTAACATCCTATTCTACCCAATCTTGAATTTTCAGTAGCCTTGAGAAGTGTATATTTTACCTGCAATGTTAGTGCTCACAGAAAAAAATATCTAAAATATTTACTAAGAGAAAATATCCATTCAATTAATAATATTTGTCATCATCAAAATCATAGACTAGGGATCCAAGATTGCAACAATAATTAATTAGTCTTGGAGGATAATTGAAACATTCACCTATGAGTTCAATTATGAAATTAATCTAATGTTAAAATCTTAGGTATGTATTCCACATATCTTTCCCCTATCTTAGAAAAAAAACTTATATAGGATTTATTTTATTCTGCATTGTAGACTCCCTATAGGGGCAAGCACCTATAGCTAATTATATTATAAGAGAATACTCTCGATTAAAGCTAAGACTAAAGATTTTCAAAGACATATGGATCTAAGAAAATGTTTGGGCTAATAAGATTTATTGTATAAGCTTCAGATTATAAATTCTCTAGTTGTCCTCTGAATTTAGATTTTAGAATTTAAATTTTATAAGAATTGAATATGAATGTGTAAAGACTGAAGAGGTGTTTACAACATGGATTTATACTTGCTTGGAGTGAGTTACCATCTAACAATCCTAATGCATAATCAATATCCTTATATGCAATGCATAATAGGCTAAATTATATCTTAAAAGATCAAAGGATGAATCGGACTATAAAATCATGACTTAATATAATTAGTTTTAACTTCAAGTTTTAAATCATACTAGCGAGAAGACTCAATAAGAACTTTAAATTTTATCTTGTTTAATTTTCCTAACTAAATTTTCTAACTACCAAAGATTCTTTGAAATTTTGGCATCATAATGACCCTATCTAAAGGAAAAGCATAGTACCCCCCCAAGCATAATGGGGACCTCACTACCATTCCCATGATGGGCAAAAACATTTGGCTTAACATTCACAAAAATTGAAATGTTTGCATGTATGCATGATTGGGTAAAGGGGTTGGTTACACAGTACCCAGTACTAGTATACATGTTCCTACAAAGTCTTAAACATGTACACCAAAAGAAAGCCTAGGAAAATTCTACCCACTAATGTAAACTATCACTCATCTAAGTGCAATGTATAAAGCAATATAAATAAATAAAATATTAAATATTAAAATTAATTTTTTATTCATTAATTTAATAATTTACAATAAACTCAAACTTTGTATAAAAGAAAGGTGGCCATGCTCCACCACAACAAAATGAGATTTCTGATCCTTCAATATATATTGATTTAAATACACTTGCTTATGTTCTTTAAGCTCCAAATCTTCTATGGAATTCTAAAAGAGAGTATTCTCCAAAGGTAAGGATATTATTTTTTGGAGCCCCTTTTATATATGTTTAAGTAGGTATATTTAAATATTTATACAATCTATAATTTATGTGGACTTAGACATATACATCATTCCTAAGTACATTCTACTTTGACTCTTATAAGATTTTAAAGGCAATATAAAATAATATAAAAGCATATGAAAGTGTAAAGAAAATGTGTAATAATCTAATGCTTCTAATGTAGTCCTTAAAGAGCATATGTGTACCAATAAGAATTTTAAATGCATGACATCCATATTTCTAAAAATAAATAAACATACATAAGGTACACTATAAGTGAAACACCTAGAAAGAAAATCAAACCATCATCCTAGCCTAGGCTAGAGTTGATTATCCTAGTAAACCATCTAAGTTTGTGTATAGATCATGAGAAATGAGTTGATAAACCTTGGTGAAAGTTCGATAGGGATGTTAAGCCCTGATGAACTAGTCCCGAGGCTAACCAAGAGGGGGGGAGTGGTGAATTGGTTATTTAAAAAGTTCGTGAGCAACATGAAAAACCTTTTTATAATTTGCAGTGAAAATGAATTAAACCACGATAAAAAGATTTATCACATATTTCACCCAAGTAGATAATAACAGAAAAATAAAGTGCAGAAAATAATAAAAAAGAGCACACCAGATTTTATAATGGTTCGGTCAACTTGACCTACGTCCACTCCCAGGAGCCTCCCCTCCGGGTATTACACTAACACAAAAGTGACTCTCCTTCTGCTCCCAGAACATGGTGGAGAAGCCTGTACAAAAACTCCTTTCCACCAACCCGATGAGGCAGAGAACCTGAACTCCTTTTGCTTCCTCTTGAAGCAGGCAGAGAACCCAAACTCCTTTCGCCTCCTCCTGAAGCAGGTAGAGTACCCGAACTCCTTTCGCTTTCTCCTGAAGCAGGCAGAGAACCCGAACTCCTTTCGCTTCCTCCTGAAGTAGGCAGAGAACCTGGATCTTCTTACGAACGATCCTCCCATAGAAAACACCGACAAGATGAGAGACGACGAATGGAGAGGATGACTCTGATCCTTGCTTGGAGCAACCTTTATGAATACCTCTCAAACTCCCCCTCTTAAGATCCTCTATCTCTCTCCCAAGCTCTCTATCTCTCTCAAGGTTTCTCTAGAAAGGAAAGTGGCAAAAGATTTTTTTTGTTGGAAGAAAAAGTTCTTTTATAGGAGGGCTCAAAATTTGCCCTAAATCTCAACTGGTCGGCCAATATCTTCTAGATCGTCCTGCATGATCAGTTCAAAATTACCTATTTTAGCCTGGATGATCTGGCTCTTCTGGATGATTAGTAGAAAAAGTTGTTCAGATCGTCCCATACGATTCTACGATCGTCCGAGATGATTAGTGTAAATTCAAGAATTTCATCAAGAAGACCTCTCTGGTCGTCCAGAGGAACTTGTGCTGTATGACTTCAAAATGACTTGATCAACTAGGATGATATTGATTTCTTCCTGTATGATTAGTTCAAAAAGTGCCAAAATCATCCTGAGCACCGCTCTAGACGTACAGGTGAAACATGTTGGACGATCATGATCGTCCCAGATGATCTTACGATCATCCCGGATGATATGATCGTATCAATTAAACATTAATTGCTTTGCTTAATCACCAAACTAATTTAGGCATGATTGTATTGGATTATCCAGGATGATACGTGTATCATCCGGGATGATCAGATCAAATCTCTAAAAATAAAACTTACCTAACTTGATCTGGCGGCTGAGAATTTCTGATTTGAGCCCATCGTCCTGTATGATAAATGGATCATCCTGGACGATCAGCTTAATCAGACAGACTTAACTTAGTCTCCCTAGTAAGGGTTTTTGTTTCCACTGGATCATCCAAGATGATGTGAGTATCGTCCAGGACGATCTGAACAAAAATTAAATGGAAACTCTAATTCACTCAAGTTCTCCACCTAAGTGTGTGTGTGCAAGGTTACTTAGCTAGGAGATCAGTTACATTACATTTGACTCAAGAATGGGAAAACATTACATTTAGACACACTTGGACTCGATCTTGAGTTGGCTTGAGTTGCTTTTGATCTTTTGTACCTAAAATGGGTTAGCCAAGAAAAATAGAATACAAACATATTTATCATCATCAAAACTATACTTTTTGAAACCAGATTTGCAACAATCTCCCCCTTTTTTATGGAGGCAAATATTAGTACAGTAGTTTAAAATAAAACAACCAGGAGTTAACCAACACACATACGAAAAACAAATATCTTTTCAAATTTTACTGAATAACTAGAATAGTACAGGAAAGGAATGTGACAAAAATTTTTTCTTGTTGGAAGAAAAAGTTCTTTTATAGGAGGGCTCAAAATTTGCCCTAAATATCAACTGGTCAGCCAATATCATTCAGGACGATCGATAGATCATCCAGGATAACATTGATATCATCTTGTACGATTAATTCAAAAAGTGCCAAAATCATCCTGAGCACCGCTCTGGACGTACAGGTGAAATAAGTTGGATGATCATGATTGTCCCAGACGATCTTGCGATCATCCCGGACGATATGATCATTTCAATTAAATATTAATTAATTTCCTTAATCACTAGAATAATTTAGGCATGATTATACTGGATCATCCAGGATGATACGTGTATCATCTTGGATGATTAGATCAAATCTCTAAAAATAAAACTTGCCTAACTTGATCTGGTAGCTGAGAATTTCAAATTTGAGCCTATCGTCCCGTACGATCAATGGATCGTCCTGGACGATCGGCTTAATCAGACAGATTTAACTTGGTCGCTCTAATTAGGGTTTCTATTTCCACTGGATTATCCAGGATGATGTGAGTATCATCCAGGACCATTTAAACAAAAATTGAACATAAACTCTAATTCACTCAAGCTCTCCCCCTGAGTGTGTGTGTGCAAGGTTACTTAGCTAGGAGATCAGTTACATTACATTTGACTCAAGAAAGGGAAAACATTACATTTAGACATACTTAGACCTGAACTTGAGTTGGCTTGAGTTACTTTTGATCTTTTGTACCTGAAATGGGTTAGCCAAGAAAAATAGAATACAAACATGTTTGTCATCATTAAAAATATACTTTTTGAAACCAAATTTGTAACACTTGGGCCTTGGGAAGTGGGGGTATTTATAGGAGAGAGAAATTTAAATGGAGGGTCTAGATCTTGCCACATAATCTTAGGTCAGTAGCCATTTTAATTAGGGACTAACCAATAGGAGCCAAGGAAGGTTTTACAGAGTTTGAAAGTATATGGGTGTTTATTGAGGGAGTTAAGCTTGAACCAATAAATATAAAGAGCTTTGTTAGGAGGTTATTGCCAGATTAGCAGCCCATGTTGCATGAGATGGTTTGGGAATTACAATAAAGCTTTTAGAGCCTGCCCATGTGCTGGCTAAAGTCAAATTTTCCTGGGTTGGGTTGGAGCTCCATTTAATGGGTTTTGAAAAGCTTGGTTCAACCCATACTTTTCACCAAGGTCAAATCATGGGTTCAAACTCTTGAGGTGTGTGTATGGGGTTAATATAAACATAATATAATAATTTTTAAAATTTATTTTGATAAGGGTGGTGATTTAGAGAAAGAAAATAATACTTTTAGCACTTGGTTCAACCCTATTGGTCAAACCATGTGGACCCATGGATTAGAAATTTTTGGGGGACTCATGTTGACCTCATTAATATTTCCCATGAGTTTAGTTTGATGATCAGGCCAAAATCTAGAGTTCTAAAAATTTAAAGTATGTGTGGCATATTTTGGGCAACCATGGTTTACTTGGTTAACCAATTTTGACCAATGGTCAACGGTGGTTCCAACTCATTTTGACCAATTCAGATTTTAAGGGTTTAAGAGGCCCTTTGATCAACCTAGGTTCACCATTGCATTACATGAAGGTGTAGGATTCAATTTGACCCTTTTGGTCAACCAAGGTTGACTTGGTCAACCAAGTTTAACCAAGAATTAGATTATGCTTCAATGTATTCTAATTAATTGTTTAGGGTTTGTTGGTGTTGGACCTAAGGTTTGTTTGGGCTCCGTGTATGAAATATAATTTAAAGGGAAAACGGGCAACTTGGTCAACCTAGGTTGACCGGGGCTTGGGGTTTGGTTTAATGGATCCCAAATCACATTCTAGATATGTTTGGAGAAGGTTGCTTGGTCTGCTTTGATTGAGTCATATTTAGATTTAAGGAAAATTCAATTTTAAGGATTAGAGTTTTAGGGTTTTATGGTTAACCATGGTCAACCAAGGTTCAATATTTGTCTAATGCATCATGCTAGTGATGATGATCATGGTAATGAGTTTGATGAAGTTTTCTAGATCAAAATCACAAGATGTCATTTTTAGTGGTATAGGCTATAATTATTTGATGGTTTTGTAGCCTGTGGAAATACTTTGAATTTTAGGTGTTAGGGATCTTGAAATGCTTACAAATTTATATGATTGACTCTAAGGACATGACTAATCAATATGCAAGTCATATACCATGAATCCAATGTCAATTGGTTAGGTTTCAGGGCAAATGGTAATTTCTCCAAAAATAAGTTATGGGCAAAGGGGTTTTGAGTTTAGTTATAACACTAAATTTTGGAGTTTTGGGATTTATATTAGGTTTGATCAATGAGTTTGATTTACTTTTGATTTAAAAAATGGATTGGAAAGATTTTGTGTTTTAAAATATTTAGATCATTAATGAACATTGATAATTATCAATGATTCAATTGATAATCAGCTGACTATCACTGGGGACTATCAATTGATGGATTTAAAGATTTAATTTTGAATTGGAATTAGTGATTATTTCTTGATATAAAGGGGATTGACCTCATCCAAAAATGAGGTCAATAAATGGACCCCAATAGATGTGATGAAGTTAAAAATTAAATTGCACATGTTGGAATCTACTGAAGCGATCAACAAAATCCAGAAGCTTGTTTGATATTTAAATTTCACTTCAGATGAATTTTTACTTGACTAGGATAGCATCCCATAGACAAGTGGATATAGAATATGAATTAGATAGTAGCTCCCAACTAGATGAAATGGATGCTTAACTGGGATAGCTTCTCCTAGATAAGAAAGATTAAAATCTGAATAAGATAGAGGTTCTCAAATAGATGAATTTTATACTTGACTGGGATAGCATCTCTTAGATAAAAAGGATTGACATCTAAATGTGCTGGTGGCTCTTGAAAGTTTGATATGCGCCCAGAGTTCTAATTTTTAAAGATTCTTCAGATTTTTAAATTAATAACTTAAGTAGTTAAATGCGGAAACTAATGATTTGTAAATAATTAGAAAGATGGTGATTATATTCTGATTATCACAACAAAGATATTAATCTTAGATTTTTATCAAGCAGTTATAATAGAAAATAAAATGCATAAAATAAAGTGCAAAAGTAAAAATCAAAATGAGCACACTAGATTTATAGTGCTTCAGTCAAACCATGACCAACGTCCACTCCCCGGAGTCCTCCTCTTCGTGTATTACACTATCACTATAGTGTCTCTCCTTTAGCTCCAACAGCTAGGCGGAGAAGCCCTTACAAACTCTCTTCCACCAATCCGGTGCGGTAGAGGACCGTACTCCTTTCACAGGCAGACAACCTCGACTCTTTTTTTCCCTCCTGGTGAGGCAAAGGACCTAAACTCCTTTTAACCTTCCTGGTGAGGTAGAGGACCTGGAATCACTTTCACCTTCCCTGGTGCGGCGGGGTAGCCGGGTCTTTTGACAACCAAGAGGTCTTCTTCTTCCCAAAGATTCCCACAAGACAAACCTTAACTCTTGGAGGAACTCAGGTGCAAGTTTGCCAGAGCAACCTTGGGAAAACCCCCTCTAACACTCCCTTGAAGCCCATAAGGATCTTCTCCCTCTATTACAAATTTCATCGTTTCTTTCCCTAGCCCAAAGCTCTCTCTTCTAGCTTTTTTCAGAAGAAAATAACTGAATGAATGCTCAAAAGACTCATATAAAGTCTTATGAGAAAGCTTAAATAGAGGGCTTCAAAAAACCCTAAAAATCCAATTCAGCCATCAAAGATCGTATAGTACGTGCACAGGATCGTCCAATATGATGTGTAAAATTTGATCTGTTAGTATTGTACGATCGAAGTATCGTATAGTATGATTAGTTCAACCGAAATGTAATTCATCCAGGATGAATCATGGGACAACCAAAATCATCTCTATTGATCGTACAGTATGATCCAGTTCGTCTAATACGATCTAAATATCAAAATTATGCAGATTCGATTGACTAATCACAGCATTAAATTAGGCAATATTTTAAACATCGTACAGTTTGATTAGGTTTGTATAGTATGAATAGAATAACTTTTCAAATTCAAATTTTTGCCTAATTTAATGAATGATGAGATTTCTAATTATAACAGATCGTCCAGTATGATGCGGTGTTCGTACTGTACGATTAGCTATATTTCAAAATTAGTTTTTTTAGAATAATAAAATATTTTAATTAATTTCTATATCATACATTATGATGTATAGAAAAATTAAAATATTTAACATTATAATTTTTCCCCTTGTGTGTGCATGCACGGTCACCAGGCTATCATGCACCCTTATAGGACTTGAATCAAGAAGTAAAAAATAAATAAATGAAAATTACAGACTCTTTCAATATAACCTATTCTACCCGATCTTGAGCCTTGAATCTTCATAGAATGGTTCATGTTGTACCTAAAATGTTAGTCAACACACAAACATGTATACATAGAAAATACTAGGAGAAATAAAGAGGTAATGAATAATATTGTTATCATCAAAATCATAAACTCGGGAGCCTGAGTTGTAACAGCTCTCAAATAGATGAAGTTGATACTTGACTAGGAAGGCTTCTCGTAGATAAGAAGGATTGAAATTTGAATGAGATAATAGCTGTTAAATAGTTAAAATTTATAATTGATTAGGATAGCATCTCCTAGATAAGAATAATTTAAATTTGAATGAGAAAATTACACTTAAATAGATGAAATTTATACTTAATTATGATAGTGATAATTATAAAATATATCTATTATTTTATAAATTTTATTTTCAATGAAAATATGTTATTTTAGTTATGTTTATTTTGGGAAAAGCTCAAAAATAATAGAAAATTCTGAAGAGATTACAGTGTCGTGGCATCCACTGAAATAATGCCATAGCACCACCATAAATACAACCGAGGTACTACAAATCTAATATCAATGTGCCAGGTTTACTGTTTACCAGTGTTGTAGCATCAATAAAGCTAGTGCAACAATATTACCATTATCGTAACATTAAGAAGTCAGCTTGGAAGAGTCGGATTCTCTACTTTTAAATGCTGCAACGCCATGATTTCTCCCACCTTGGCCGCATTTTTTGCACTCAAGGGCTATACTCAGGGGTTGTAGTGTTTAAATGTGAACTATGTTGTGGTGTTGTAGTTGTAATTTCCAAGGGACACATTCTGTCAATGAAGATACATAACTATTCACTACGTAACTAATCCATATCAGAAGGCACTGCGGTATTGTAATAGTTTTAGTATGGAGGTGTTAGTTCACTTCAAGGGTGTCACGGTGTTACACTTTTAAGCATTGCAGTGCCCTATGCCTTTATGTTTTGTCTTATAAATAGTTATGATGTTAATTTTGTAAGGAAATTCAATCACTTGTATACAATTTTATATTTCTTAGAGCACCTTTTTGTTCCCTCTTATGGTACAATCTTAGGGAGGCTAGGGAATTATAAGATATAATCATTTGGAGTATTTAGCATGTATTTCTTAAAGAAACTATGTAATTTAAGGGAGAAGGAGTGTAGAGGAGATACTTTGATCCTTTCTTGTGATATCACTCTCTTGTATTTTCATTCTTCCATTATTTGATAAAAATGTGTTTGCTTGTTATTTATTACATGTTTGGCTAATTTTCTTATTTTGGATTGATGATGTAAAGTATATATTAAGTACTAATGAAGACTCTTGTTCTACAATATTAAATAGTATTTTTAATTTATCCAGTTCTTGATTTAATACACATAGTGGCCATATATGTAGTTAAAATATAGTGTGATGTATAGCTTTGATAGAGGAATGTAAGAACAATCATGAATATTGAGATAGGTTATATGCATGCTTAGAGATAGGATGTAAAATATTCTAGGTTCTTAAGGAAATATTATAACTTTAAGAGGTAAGAAAATATCATTTTAATCCCTATAAGCTTGATAGAGATCTAGGGATGCGTATGCTCTGAATCACATTTATAATTAAGAGTCTCATTAAGAAAAATATGAAATTTACACTTATCAATTCAAAATAATTAAATTAAATATTATATACAATATTTTTATTATTTTATTCATTGATAGAATTTCTATAATTATCTTTTTTATTTTAGTAGGCTAATTATTACAATTATAATAAATAGTGGTAGTATGTTACAAGTAAGCATACTTCTTTGTCGGTTCAACACTCGACTATATAACTTTATTACTTCATTCATCACGTATACTTATTTATATTAAGTGGGGATTTATTAAATTTAACGAAAGAAAACCTAAGCATTGTTTAAGGGTAATA
Source organism: Dendrobium chrysotoxum (assembly GCA_019925795.1). NCBI lineage: Eukaryota > Viridiplantae > Streptophyta > Magnoliopsida > Asparagales > Orchidaceae > Dendrobium > Dendrobium chrysotoxum. The sequence goes on along the minus strand of CM034298.1, from coordinate 43,770,035 downwards.
AAGCTCTAGGCATTTATACAATTCAAAAGTTCACTCCATAGCCCTCATCAAGTTTTTCGGCGTCATTGTTGGGGAAGTATTTTGCTTTTTATAAGTTTAACTATTATTATTTTTTTTTGGAAAACCCACGTAGGCTCTAAGAAGACATTCTACAGCACTAGTCTTAGTTCTCTGCCATCTCCAAGCAGGAGAAAAAGGATTCTTGGTTTTTTGCCATCTCTAGAAGAGAGAAAAATGATTCTAGGTTCTCTGCCTTCACCAGGAGGGTGAAAGAGAGTAAGAACCTCTGCTGCACTGGGTTGGTGGAGGATGTTTTGTAAAGGTTTCTCTACCTTGTTGTGGGTGCAAAAGAAGAGACACTATTTTTAGTGCAATACCTGGAAAAAGAGATTTCAGGGAGTGGATGTAGGTCCGGTTGGATCGAACCACTATAAATTATAGTGTGTTTATTCTTATTATTTTTTCACACTTCTGTTTTCTGTGATTTACTATGTGGTTGAAAAACTTTAATTTTTTATTATTTATAAAATTAATTCACTTCTGCATTGGGGTTTAAGGTGTTTATTTTTAGATATTAAAAAAGGCTCTAAAAAGATTTACTTTTAGTTAAAAAAGTTTTTTAAATAACCAGTTCACCCCCTCTCCCCTTTTAGTTAGCCTCGGGCTGGTTTTTTGAGATCTTACAACCTCCTCAAACTTTTAAGTGGTATCATAGCTTAGGGGGTGGGGGGGGGGGGGGGGGGGGGGGGGGAGAGTTGGATGGATTAGAGTGAAGAACAAAGCATGAATTTGATCTATTTATATAGAATCGGCCAGATCGTACAATACGATCTTTAGATCACACTGGACGAACCAAAAAGTCAGTCTCATCATACATTATGATCAACATTTTACTGGATGATTAGAGATAAGGCATTGGTCCCGAGGAGTCAGTCTGGATGATTGTTGAATAAATGTATCGTATAGTATGAATAGGTGTTTGTATAGTATGATACGATATTTAATATCATACCAATCGAATTCAATTCATCCAACGTCTACTACCACATGGATCATACAATATAAAGTAGGTTTTCATACAGTACGATCACCAATGATTGATGAATAGGAGCCAATGGATGCAGTGTGATTAAATCTGTGATGAAATTTATGAAGATCGTACAGTACAATGTGGATCATACAATACAATATGGATCGTATGGTACAATTTGAGTAAAATTAAAGATGAGAATGGATGATCAAGAAAGCTCTATGAAGGAAAATACATCAAAATAAAAATATAAAAAATAAACAAAAAATAACAAAAATTAGGAAAACAAGCATAAATACATAAGAAATTTTATTTTTTTTAAGAATCGATCAATAGTATTAAATAAAAATTTAACCTATGATTAGAGCAAAGACTCAGTAAGAAATACATTGACAACACTAAGATCTAGAAAGGTTAGAAAATTGAATTTTATTAACCCTAGCTCAAACTCCTTATAGGTTAAAGTCATTTTTAAACAAAATCTAATTTAGAAAAATAAATTAGAGAGGAAATTTAAAAGAATAGCATTTCAAAGTGATGAATCATGAATCTTGATTTTTAAATTTAGTTGTAGATGATATCAATTGGCATATGGATTTTTCTAAGATTTAAAGATTTTGAAGAAAGATAAGCTAACTCATCGTGGGCTCATTTTGTGCCCCTTTTATTAGTTTTTGGTGCACTTTACGCATCTTTTGATTTTTGATACACTTTGTGCATCTTTTCAAATTTTGGCATATATTGTGCATCTTTTTAGCTTTTGGGCTCATTTTGGGCCTCTTTTTACTTTTGCAACTTGCTTCCTTTCTAAATCGCTAAAAACTCTCAGTTGTGAGATTATCTTCCAAATATGAGAGAAGAAGAACTCACTCCCTTATATACGGAAGAGTAAACCACAAAGTAAAATCCAATCCACATGATATAGATAAACAACTTGATTAAGAAAATTTGAAATAGATTCATTGATTTGCAAAATTTATTCTCATGAGATAAAGAACTATAGAAAGATGAAACATGTCTTTATTTCTAGGTGCAATTTTTAATTGGAATTAATTTTTGATTCAAAAAGAAGTTATTCCACTAAAGAAGTTAGAGGAAGAGGGATAATCATTAATTTTTATTTCTTTATCTATTTCAAGGGAGTCAATCACTATTTTACAAGCATAGGTAAGATTTTCATTTAGGGAAAATTCTACTACTGAAGTGAGTAGTGATCGGATTCTTAAATTTTAGAAGAAATAAACAAACACATACATAAAGGAAAACATCAAACAATAAAAAATAAAAGCATAAGATAAAAACAATAATCAAATTTCAGATTTTCAAAGCATCTAGTTTCAAGCAAAAATATATATGACACCTAATATGGTTCTTAATATGCTGAAGGTTTCAAAAGCCAGTGATTTTATAAAGATATCTGTAAGCTAATTTTCAGTGGCTGCATGATGTAACTTTGTCTCCTTTGGTGACATGGTCCCTAATGAAATGGTGCCTTATGTCAATGTGTTTGGTCCTGGAGTGTTGGATTGGATTCTTTGAAATATAGATGGCCTTATTGTTATCGCATAAGATTTGAATGTTGCCTACAAGTAGTCCTAAATCTAAAATATGTTGCTTTAACCAAAGGACGTGTGCCACACAACTTCCTAAGGCTATGTATTCAGCTTCTATAGTGGACACGGCTACTAAGTTTTATTTTCTACTGGACCAAGACACTAAAATTTTACTTATAAATTGGCATGTTCTAGAAGTATTTTTCTTATCAATCATACATCCAACAAAGTTTGAATCAGAATATTCTATGATTTAAAAGGAAGTGCTGTACCTAGGATACTAGATTTCCAAATTTTGAGTTCCTAAGAGATATCTAAGGATTCTCTTAACAGAAGTCAAGTGGGATTCTTCTGGATTAGCCTGAAATCTAGTATAGAGATAAATACTAAATATAATATTAGATTTTCTAGCAATTAAGTAAAGAGGCGATCTAATTATTCCTTTATGTTTCTTCTGTTTGAGTCCTTATCCAACAGAACTGTAGAACTCATGGGAGTGTTAATAGCCTTGGCTTTGTCCATTTCATATTTCTTAAGGATGTCCTTTAGGTATTTTGATTGACTAAGGAAAATTCCATCATCCTTTGCCTTATACTAAATCTAAGAAAGTAGCTTAACTTCCCCATTATGCTCATATCAAACTCCTTACTCATTATCTTAGAAAATTCATCACATAGCTTTTTATGAGAATATCTAAAAAAATATCATCAATATAGATCTGGACAATAAGTAGTTCCTCTCCTATCTTTTTGAGAGATAGGGTGGTGTCTACAATCCCCTTAACAAAGGTTCTATCAAGTAGGAATGTGCTTAGCCTTTCAAACCATGTTTTAGGTATTATTTTCAATCCATTTAATGCCTTTTTTAATTTGAACACATGATTGGGAAATTGTAAATTTTCAAAGCCTAGGGGTTGTTCAACATACACATCTTCTTTTATTACCCCATTAAGAAAGGCACTCTTAATATCCATTTGGTACAGTTTAAATCTCTTAAAGTAGGCAAAAACTTGTAGCATGCTTATTATGTGTAGTCTAGCTACACGTGCAAAAGTCTCTTCAAAGTTAATCCCTTTTATCTAGTTGTTCCCCTTAGCCACTAGTCTTACTTTATTTCGAACCACTACATCAGAATCATTCATCTTATTTTTGAAAACCCATTTTATTCCAACAACACTCTGGTCCTTAGGTATTTCAACTAGCTCCCAAACATCATTTCTTGCAAATTGATTCAATTCTTCTTGCATGGATAAGATCTAGAATTTATAAGATAGATCTTGATTTATGTTTGTGGGTTCGATTATTGAGATAAAGGTAGAGTGGTGGTTCACTTCTTTCATAAGTCTAAGCCTAGTTCTAACACCTTTAGATGGGTCTCCTAAGATTAGTTCTTTATGATGACTTGATGAATATCTCCATTTTCTAGGCATTAAATTTTCATGATCTACCCTTTCTTCCAAATTTATATATTCTACTCTTTGATTGACATAAACTACTTCTTCTTCTTTTACCCTAGACCCTAAAAATTATCAGATTCATCAAAAACTACTTTAGTAGTCTACTCTAATACCAACATCCTTTTATTAAAAACTCTATAGAATTTTCTAATATTCGAGTATCCTAGAAACACTCCTTCATCAGATTTATGGTCAAACTTTCCTAATAGATATTTCCCATTATTTAGAATAAACACTTACATTCAAAGACATGAAGGTGAGGCAGGTTGGGTGTCCTACCTTTAAGGATTTCATAGGGTGTCTTGTTCAGCTTGGATCTAACATTAACCCTATTCCAAATAGAATAGGCTATATTTACCACTTCTGCTCAAAAGTATTTAGGAAGTGAGTATTCAGCTAATATGGCTGTAGCAGCTTCTACCAAGGTCCTGTTCTTTCTTTTAGCTATCCCGTTCTGCTAAAGGGTTCTAGGAGCTAAAAATTTATGATCTATCCCTTGCTCCTTATAGTACGATTCAAAATTTTCATTTTCAAATTCTCCACCATGATCACTGTAAATGGTCAGAATTTCACAGCCTAGTTTTCTCTGAATCCAAGTGGAGAATGTCCTAAACTCCTTGAATGATTCACTTTTATGATATAAGAATCTAACCCATGTAAACCTCAAGTAATCATCAACAATCACATACCTAAAGACTTTCCCACTTAGGCTTGCAATGCTAATGGGTCCAAGGAGATCCATGTGAAGGACTTCTAATGGTTTGTTAGTGTTAATGTCCTTAATTGAGTGGAAGGAGGATTTGACTTATTTTCCTAATTGACAGGCGTCACACAGGTGGTCTTTAGTGAAATCTAGTTTAGCCATGCCACTCACTAAGTCTTTTTGGGTGAATTTTTTAAGATTTTCATGCTTGTATAACATAGTCTCATATGCCATAACCAGGATTCATCAGCAATAGTTTATAGGCAATGAGAAGTAGCAGATTCTATACAATTTAGATCAAGCATGTAAATATTGTTAATTCTTTTTTCCTTACAAAATAGTATTGCCATTTAAGCTAATCATACAACTGGTAGATAAAAACTTTTGCTGAAGCCTTTATCTCACAGTTAGTTAATGCTGAGCAAATTATGTTTTAAGCCATCTACTAATAAAATATTTTTAATGATGAAATTTTTTGAGTTGCCAAAATATAAGGTCCTTAAAAGGGGCATTGAGCTCACTATGGGTCCAAGGAGCTACAAAAAAGGTCAAAATAAAACCAAAGAGCTCAAGTTTCCTAATAAGCACAAGTACAAAAAATCCTAGATACATTCTAGGGTGGCAAGCAACCAACACCAAAAATTAGAAAAGATCAAATGATTATCATTAGCCCCCATCTTTTCAGCAAAAAATTAATAAGCCAAAAAACCTACACTAATAGAAACCAGCAAAAACCAAAGAACAGAAAGAAAAAATAAGCACAAGTAATAATAATTTTATAGCATATAATAATAACTAGATTGAAAGTGGAATTTAAATCAGCCATTAGAAAGAAGAAACAAATAGAGATTTACCTGGAATTGAATCCTATTTCTGTAACATTAATAGTAATGTAACAAAATCTAATGAAAACATGACAATAATAAAATTTACAAAGATCATAATAATCCATGATGAAAATATCTGCAAACAGGCAACATCTAATGAAGTCCATCCATGGCCATGTGCAAGGCTCTAACTAATAGTAGGAGCACACACACCCTCCAGTAATAGTTGCATTCAATTATCCAAACAAAACACCAAAGAACTAGTTGTCTGAACCTATTGAAATAATCATAATCATCATTATATTTCCTTTGGAGCTTAAAATAACTTCTAAAATTCTGCCAGAATAACCAAGCTAACTCAAATAGAATATCAACATTGAATAAGAGCAAAACCAGGAAGAGAAAAGAGCACCAGTTTAAACCAACAATATTATTAGAACTTCTCTACCAAAGCTCTAACAAAACAAAAAAATAGCAGGGAAAGACTAGGCAGAAAATTACAACTGATAGGGCTATACAAAAACCACCAACAGATATTAACACAACTGAACGGGCCAGTCGTAGCATTAAGAAAACTATAGATACTATAGTTGCTAAACCCACATAACACATAGATTAACCACATTATGATATCTAAAACCACAACAAAATGAATAAAGTAAAACTCAAGGAAAGAAGGATAAGTGAGAGAATAGGGAGTCAACTTCCAGCTCAAGTGTGTAGTATCATATAAATCATGAGGCCAAAGAAACCACTTCCACTCAAATCTGATTCGAGTTTAACCCAAAATGGGAAAAATACTAGACCAAATTCTCAAACAAAGACTAATGTAATTGCTGCAATAGTAAAAGGAAAACTAAAAATTAGCTCCTATATTACTCATAGTATCCCCAGTAGACCTAAAATAAATTTGAATGAGACTCCTGAAAAAAAAAGAAGATTGACCACCACATAATGCACACTCCTTATCCCTCCAAGACAAATAATAATGATAACAATTTTAATTATGCGAATCCAAAATTACAACCAGAAACACAAACTGGCAGCCTCCGCTACCACTATGGATAAGATGTGGACAAGATGAACAATAGTTGGCAATTCGGCCATAAGGAAAAGCATTACAATCATAGCCAGACAGAGGCATAACAGAACCACCACAATCAGAATGTAAGACACAGGAGGATAGTACAAGCAAAACATGAGCCCCCAAGAGAACAAAACCAGTAAAAGGAAAAAAAAGCCAATGCCAAGAACAGGGAGCGGCAAAAGAAAACCAAGAATTAATTCCTAACATAAGGGAAACCAAGTTTATCAAGTCTTATAAGGCTTTTTAAGAAAGGTGGCAAATTAGGATAGGATAATTCAGTAAGGAACTGAAGATTACAACCAAAATTAGCTAACCAATTAGCATAAGCATTCCCTTCTCGATACACATGGGAAATATTGACATTACAAAGGATCATTAATTTTTTAATATTCCTTAGGAGATAAAAAAACTCAGGGCTGCAAATTTTATCTTCATTATCTTTTAAATAGTTGATAAAATGCAAAGCATCATCCTCAATCTAAATGTTGATAATACCTAGAGAAAGACAATTTTAAAATATGTAATATAGTCGAAAGATCAGCAAAAATAATAGAACATTTTTTAAGGGGACCAGCATTAGCCATAATAAAATTGCTATGTAAATCTCTAATGATGCCACCACAATCATAAGAATTATTTTTAACCAAGCCATCACTATTGAGCTTAAAAATGTTATCAAGTGGTTTAGACCAGTAAATAAGATTAGGGCCATCATTGTCATGCATATCTTGAAGGACAATCCCAAAATCCTTAGAAATAAAGAAGTAACCTCTAAAGTTCTTAGAATTCAAAAGATGAGCATTAAAAGGCTTCATAATTTTATCTTTAATATTCCCAATAATATGATGGTGATCCATTGCAACATTATTGAATAGGGAATTATTCCTAGCAAACCAAAGATATCACAAAATAAGAGAAGGAATGAGATTCCTAATATGACCTATAGAAGTAGTAAACCAAAGATTTAAGATGCCCTTGATGCTAATAATTCCACAGAAATGATTAAAATTAAAAATATCATCAAAGTAAATCCAAATCTTAGAAGCAATAGGACCAAAAATAAACATATGATGCATATTTTCTACATGATAGCAACATTAAAATTTTGAAGGTAAAACAAAACCTCTTTTAATTAAATTTTCATCAGTCGACACATATTTATGCAAAACTCTAAAATAAAAGAAGCAATAGTGGTCAGGATACTTTTATACCAAATCACAGAGAAGATTTTAGAAATAATACTTTTAGTTCTAATAACATTCCAAGCATCCTTGAGTCTAAAAAGGCCATTACTAGCCAAGTTACATAATTACAAATCAACGACATCAATATTTAATAGAATTTGAAAAATGTGATTAATGATAGATTCAAGAACAACCTCAGCAAGTTTTTTATAATCCCAATAATTATTAGAAATGAAAGAGTTCACCTTAATAACTACACTAGTAAAAGTACTGAGCATTTGATCAATAGAAGTCTGAACCAACCAATGGCCCTGTAAGAAAAATAAATTAGCATGACTAACACCCCATTTAATATGAGGTTCTTCTTCCCACATGATGTTGCAAAGTCTTCTCCAGACTCTAGAGTCTCCTTTATTGTAAGTATAAAAGGTAGGGTGCTTGCCCACACAATATTTAGTAATCATGTACTTAGCCCAAAAACTAGTTTTAGCACAAAAATTAAACCATAATTTAATAGAGAAAGCATAAGCTAAGTCAGTCATATTCTTACACCCTAATGCCCCTTTATCTAAAACACCATAGTAGTTACTCCAAGTAGTCTAGAGGATTTTGGAATTGGAACGATTACCTTTCCAAAAAAAATTTATTGAATAATTTTTCAAGCCTATTACACACAGCTATAGTAGGTTAAATAGTTTGAAAAATATAGATAGGAAGAGAGCATAAGACACTCTTGATCAAAATTAATCTCCCACTAAAACTTAGAATGTTAAACTCCCAAGAGTTGAGTCGTTTTTGCAAAGAGGTAATCATGTTTTCAAAAAAGAAAGAATTTTTACGACCCTTAAAAAGGGAAACCCCAAGATACTTTAAAGGTAAAGAACCTTGCGTAAAACTAGTAAGATCTCTAACAACATTAACGTGATCAATAGGCAAGTTTTTATGACCAATAAAGCAACACTTCTTTTTATTCAAAGTAAGAAAACTTCTAATATCAAAATTATGCCAAAATCTAGTAAGAACATTAATTATATTCAAAGAGCCATTGGAGAATATAATGACATCATCAGCAAAACATAAATATGAGATAGGAAAACCACCAAGAGTATGATAATTAAGACTAGGATGCCTTTCATACAAGTGGGTAAGACCCCTAGAAAGTTATTCAACAGCTATAATAAAAAGAGTAGGAGAAATGGGATCCCCTTGTCTCAAGACATGAGAAGACTTAAAGAAACCATTGCTTTTACCTTCGATAATGACAGAAAAAAGGAGTTTTCCATATAATTCTTGATTAACTAAATAAATCTAGTATTAAAACTAAATAATTTCAAGTTAGAATAAAGAAAGTTTTAATTAATTTTTTTCATATGATTTAGTAATGTTAAGTTTAAAAATAATGTTACCACCTCTCACTCTCAGATCAAGATCATGGATGAGTTCTTAAGTGAGTAATATATTCTTACAAATAGATCTACCTTTAACAAAGCCAATTTGATTAAGAGAAATTATTCTAGAAAGTAAACGAGATAATTGATTCATTAAAATTTTAGATATGAGCTTACTAAAAAAGGAGCAGAGACTAATAAGATGAAAATCATCCTAAGTATTAACTACAACCCTTTTACGAATAAGCACAATCAAGGTACAAGAGAAAAATTATGGAATAGTATTACATAAAAAAATCCAAAACAACAGCATATAAAACATCATATATAATGTTCCAAGCCTTTTGAAAAATATTGGTAGTATAACCATTAGGGCCAGCAATAAAATCAACATTCATATTAAGAACAATCTGCTTAACCTCTTCCATGGATGAAAGGGTGATCAGGGCATTATTATCATCCTCATTAATGATACTAGTAATGAGATCAGAATGATTAATAGGAATAAGGTCAAAAATTTTGTTAAAAACTTTGGTGAAATGTTTTACACCAGACTTGGCAATTTCCCCTGCATCCCCCATAAATTATTGAATTAATTTCATAATTAGGGCTACTTGTATCTTTTATTTTATTTATAAATTGCATATTCATGGTTGTATGCTTTATAAAACTTGAAATAAACCTTTGTCCTTTGATGCTGAAATAGAAAGAACCCTTTAAAAAAGTCAAAAAATAAAAAAAGATTATAAAAATGGCTAAACTTATACTAGATTAAGATCATTCTTGTCCTATTAGGGATTATGCTAACCCTTTAGTAGATGAAATTTATTAAATGATTAATAGACCTATGATCCAAGCTAATAATTTTGGATTAAAACTTGTCATAATTTATATGGTTTAAAATTCTTAGTTTTAGTGAACTCTTGTTAAAGATCCCAATTTACACTTAGGTAATTTCTTAGAAATTTGTGAAATATTTAAGTACAATGGTGCCAATGATGGTGCTATTAAACCCATTTTCTCTAAGAGATAAAGCTAAGATTTTATTGAATTCTTTACCCCCATGCTCAATAACCACTCAGAATACATTGGCTGATAAGTTTATTGCTAAGTATTTCCGACTATGAAAGACTTCCAAACTTAAAATGATATCACTTATTTTACCTAGTTTGAATGAGAATCAATTTATGAGAGTTGGATGAGATTTAAGGAAATGCTTAAGAAATGCCCTCACCATGCTTTACCTGATTTGTTGTTTATTCAAACATTTTATGATGTATCAGTATGATCTCTTAGAGTAATTATAGATGCTACAACTAAAGGATCATTAATATCTAAGCACTTTGAAGAAGCATATGAATTAACAGAGAAAATTTCTCGTAATAATTTCCAGTGGAAAGATGATAGGGTTAGTCTTAAGAGAGTAGCAGGAATTTATGAATCTATTTCTTTGTCAATTTTGACTACAAAAGTTGCTGTAATTATAAGAAGTTGAGCATAATAGGAGTAAATATAGAATTAGTAACTGAATTATTTATGTAATTAGAGGATCAAAATTTAATTAAAAATAGTAATGTGCAAAGGATTAAAAATATTAATTTGATTGGAAGATAAAATAATTGCTAATATAATACATATAATCTGGGTTAGAGAAACCATCTTAATTTGAATTGGTCAAATAATAATGTTGGTAATAATTAATGGAATTTTAGTCAAAATTAAGGAGTAAATTGGAAAAATTCTTAGCAACTTACTGTTAATCCTAGACCTATATATATATTCTAAAATTTAATCAAAGCAATTAGTTTGGAAATAAAAATCATCATTGGAAGATTTAGTGATGTAATTAGGGACTCAATTGTAAAATTAAGCTACTTCAATTAAAAAATTTAGAAATATAATAAAATCAGGTTTAATTTTAGACAGTAGTAAACCTCTTAGATCATTGCCTAGAAATAATAAAGTGAAAGTACGAGATGCGCCAAGAGGGGGGGTGAATTGGTATTTTAAAAATTTAACCCTACACAAGAGTTCTAATTTTTTTTGTATTTTCAAAATATAATTAAACGACTAATGTGCGGAAGCAAATACGACGTTCACAACGATGAAATTGATAATTCAATTTAGATTTTACACTACGATATTTAAATACTGATTTTTCACCAAGCAATTTAAAACGCATAAATTTAAAGCATGAAAAGTAAAGTACGGTAAACAGGAAAAAACACACCAGAGATTTTTATAGTGGTTCGGTCACTTGACCTACGTCCACTCCCCGGAGTCCTCTACTCCGGGATTTGCACTAGCAAAAGTTGATTCTCCTTTTGCCCCCACAGCAAGGCGGAGAAGCCTTTACAATACTCACTTTCACCTCCCTCGGTGCGGCGGAATACCAAACGCTATGTCACCCTCCTGGTGACGGCAGCGGACCTTCTCCTTTTTCTCCCTCCTGGAGATGGCAGAGTACCTTGGCGATGTTGATCTTGAAGTGACTCTTCCCTCGAGAACTTTCTTGAAGCTTCCAAAGCCACAAGAGGAGCAAAGCATGCAGCTAGCTTGGAGCCACCGTGTGATCCCCTCACACTACTTCTCCCTCACGCTCAAGCTCACCTTCACCTTCCTCTCTCAAGCTCTAGATCTCTCCAAAAACTTCTCTCTACGAATCCCCTTCTTTTTCCTCCAAGCCTCTCACAGCAAAGGATTGATCAACAACTTCCTAAAGAAAATTTTAAGTTGTTTTTATATCAGGCTTCAGAAAACCCTAAAAGTTTCAACTTTTGCGTTTCTGTTCGTACAGTACGATTTATAATCGTACAGTACGATCAGTTCAATTACAGCTACGTCCAGTACGAGTACAGACGAACAGGTATCGAATTTTATTCATATCGTACAGTACGATATGTATATCGTACAGTACGATACTGTTGATTCGTACTGTTCGTACGGGATGAACTGTGGGACGAACCTCGGGACGAAAGAACTCGTCTCTGACAATCGTCCAGCACTCATTTAATCGTACAGTATGAATAGTGTTTTTCATGATATCGTCCTGTACGATAAGAATATCGTCCAGGACGAATAGTTCAAAAATTCTTGGGATCGTCTGGTACGATCGCTGGGAGGAAGGAAATCATCTCTGGCAATCGTCCAGCACTCCACTAGTCGTACAGTTCATTTCTTGATATCGTCCTGTACGATATGAATATCGTCCAGGACGAACAGAACAAAAAACCTTGGTTTCGTCTGGTACGATCTCTGGGACGAATGAAATCGTCTCTGACTATCGTACAGTATGATATACGATCGTACAGTACGATCGACATATAAAATAGAAACCAACGTTTATTTCCTGATTAGGGAGATAATTTTGGCAAGTTTTAATTAATCGTACAGTATGAACAGTATCGTACAGTACGATCAGTTCAGAAAATCAAATTTAAAAACTTACCAAACTTATTCTGGCGGCTAGGGTTTCATAATTACATATTATCGTACAGTATGATATGGATCGTACAGTACGATAAGTTTGTAAACTTAATCATTAGAAAATTAGCCGTTAGCCTGAGTATTTTTAATTAATCATACAATACGATCCAAGATCGTACAGTACGATGTGTTTAAAAAAAATTAATAATTTTAAAGAAAATTCTCCCCCTGTGTGTGTGCATGGTTACTCCTTTCACATGCATGCTTCTGTGGCAGACTCAAAAAGAAAAAAAATAAAGAAATAAAAATTACAGACTCTTCAACATCCTATTCTACCCGATTTGAGTCTCCAGCAATCTTTAGCAGTGTGCATCTGACCTGAAATGTTAGTGCTCATATACAAAGATTAAACATTTGTAATCTAACGGAAGTCTATATGTACTCAGTAAGTATTAGTTGTCACCTTCAAAATTAAGTACTCGGGATCCTGGATTTCAACAATCTCCCCCTTTTTGATGGTGTCAAATAATATTTTCTGATGGGCAGATGTTCTGACTTCTTTAGCTCCCCCTCAGAAGAGTAGCTTATTAATTTTTAAATAGGAGGAGAAGAAACAAAATTTTTTTTTTATTATAACATAAATAAAATAACAATATAAAAAAAACAAATGTAGTGAGAACATAAACAACCAATAGTATTTAATAGTAAGCAAGAACATAATATAGAACACACAGAAAAGTCTCCCCCTTTTGACAGCACCAAAAAGGGAAGAAAAAGATGAAAAACAAGTACACTGATAACAAACAGAAAACAGAAACATCTACAACAACCTAAAAATCTGGATCCTGATCCGGAGGTGGTGGTGGAGGGTCGGGAAACAGCTGGTGGTACTGGTGAAGGGAGGCGAACTGGTGATCGATCGATGTGAAGCGCTCCCGAAACCACTTCATATCCGTGTCATGCTCCTGATGTTGCTGAGCAATGTGGGCATCCAACCGAGTTTCCAGACGATCAAGTCGTCGAATAATGTCGTCGTGAGGGTAGTCGGGAGGAGCAAGGCCAGGTGGTTGGATTGGTGGTGGCGGAGGTGCGTTAGCAGGAGCAGCAGCCTCCTCGTCATCAAACTCGGGATCGGTGGGAGCAGCCCCCCGATGGAACAAGATACGAAAGGAGGCATCCGAGTAGAAGATAGGAAGGTGATCAGGAGGGAGCGGATAATGAAGCTGGTATTTTGCATCACTAATGTAGCCTATGACATGCCCTAAGGCAAGGTTCAGTTTACGACGGGCACCGGGATATCGGAAGGCAGACAAGGTATGAATGTAGTCAAACACCATTTGGGCTTCATTGAATTTTGTGCCCGACATAATGAGATAGGTGACGACAGACAGTAGGTGAGTAATATGGATGCGATCTCCAGCCTTAGGTATAATAGATGTGCGTAGGACATGCTGGAGAACGCGGGCATTTTGATTTAAGGTTTGGACCAGGGGTAGGTGTTGATTGGAGGGGACACCTCTAAGGGTCATATTTACGGACGTCCAATCATAGTCGTGGGAGATCATGGATTGGGGACGAGGGCCGTCAGTGGACAGCCCGATGTGCTCAGCAATATCGTTGACGGTGATAACGACATTCTATTTACAGACATAGGATGTGAAGGTAGTGTTTTCAAGGTCGACTCGGATATTTGCAAAAAACTCAAACAAGAGTTCAGAGTGAAACGGAAAAGCAAGAGTCAGAAGGAATTGAAGGCTAGTGGAGGCGAACAGATTCATCACCTCAAAATTTAGGGCAGCCTGATTGAGCATGCGGGAGGGAGTGAACTTTGCCTCCTTGATTTTGATATACGCTTTCTCGTCCGTAGCGGAGAGAAAATGATCATCGAAGCGCCGAGAGGACGAAGAGCTCCCGACAATCATACGACCGCGCTTACTGGACCCAGACATTTTGGAAGAAATGATTGGATGAATGAGTAAATTCAGAGGGATTGAAGGTGAGGAGAAATGGCTAAGAATCCCTCCTGTTTTATAGACTTTGGGGGATATCATACAGTATGATTGCGCATCGTACAGTACGATATGCGCAATAATGTTATCTGGATGACTTTTCAGAAAAGTGAGTCAAATCATACAGTACGATCAGTATCGTACTGTATGAACGTGAGTGTAAGGCGTTCGTCCCAACGAGTCGTCTGAATGACTTTTGACCAAAAGTGTTCGTACAGTACGAACAGGTGTTCGTACAGTACGATAGGCAATAATGTTCGTACCGACCGATTTAAATTCATCCTAATCCGTTTGACACGTGGATCGTACAGTACGATTGGTATGTTCGTACAGTACGATGACCAATAATTACTATCGTACAGTACGAGTGGTGAATCGTACAGTACGATAGGTATAAGACATGAAAGATCTGGACCGTGAATGGGAATGGACGGCTGAGATTGGAGTGATTTGAACCTTATCGTACAGTACGATAGTGTATCGTACAGTACGCTTGTCAGAGAAAATCAAGGTTTGTGAGAAACATGGGAAGAGGATCAGGAATCCAATTTTTTTTGTTTTTGTTTTTTGTGTTTTTTTTTGTTTTTTAATTTTAACAAAAACACAACAACCACAAACTAATTTTTTTGTTTTTTTTTTTGTTGTTTTTTTTTTTGTTACATTAGGCGTGAATGTCTATGACACCTAATTTGGTTCGTAAAGTGCTAAATGTGTCATAACCTAATGGTTTTGTGAAAATGTCCGCCAATTGATCTTCAGTGGCAACGTGGTGCAGTTAAATATCTCCTTTGGCTACATGATCTCTAATGAAATGATGTCTAATATCTATATGTTTGGTTCGTGAGTGTTGAATTGGATTTTTGGATATGCAAATTGCACTAGTGTTGTCACACATGATCGGAATGGTTCCTACAGGTAGTCCTAGATCTACAAGCTGTTGTTTTAACCACAACACTTGTGCAACACAACTACCTACCGCTATATATTCTGCTTCGGCTGTGGATAGGGCTACTGAATTTTGTTTCCTACTGGACCATGAAACTAATGATTGTCCAATGAATTGACAAGTGCCAGAAGTGCTTTTTCTATCTACCTTACAACCTGCAAAGTCTGAATCTGAGTATCCTAAGATTTCAAAAGAAGTGCTGTGTCTAGGATACCAAATTCCTAAGTTCGGGGTGCCTAGAAGATATCTAAGAATTCTTTTGACAGCAGTCATGTGAGATTCTTTCGGGTCAGCTTGAAAACGGGCACAGAGACACACACTAAACATTATGTCTGGTCTACTGGTAGTCAGATAGAGAAGCGATCCAATTATTCCCCTATACCTCTTTTGATCTACAGACTTCCCACTGGGATCTTTATCCAATTGAATATTAGAGCTCATGGGTGTATTCATAGCCTTAGCATTGTCCATTTCATATTTTTTCAAAATATCGTTGACGTACTTAGACTGGCTAAGAAACGTTCCACCTTCTGTTTGTTTTACACTAAATCCAAGGAAGTAACTAAGTTCTCCCATAATGCTCATTTCAAACTCGTCACTCATTATTTTTGAAAATTCATTACATAGGTTTTTCTCCGTCGATCCGAACAATATGTCATCTACATAAATCTGAACAATGAGTACTTCAACTCCTACCTTCTTCAAAAATAAGGTGGTGTCCACACTACCCTTTACAAAGCCTCTATCTAGTAGGAACGTACTAAGTCTTTCATACCAGGCTCTAGGTGCTTGTTTTAACCCGTACAGTGCCTTTTTTAGTTTGAACACGTGGTTTGGAAATTGTGAGTTTTCAAACCCCGGAGGTTGCTCCACATACACATCTTCCTTGATTACTCCATTCAGGAAGGCACTCTTTACATCCATTTGATACAGCTTAAAATCCCTAAAACAAGCAAAAGCTAACAGTACCCTGATGGCTTCTAGTCTAGCTACCGGAGCAAAGGTTTCTTCAAAATCTATTCCTTCAATTTGGTTATACCCCTTCGCTACTAATCTAGCCTTGTTTCTTACTACTATTCCTGAGTCATTCAGCTTATTTTTAAAGACCCACTTAGTTCCAACCACACTTTGTTCTTTAGGCCTTTTGACTAACTCCCATACATCATTCCTAACGAATTGGTTCAACTCTTCTTGCATTGCTAGGATCCAAAATTCATCTCCTAAGGCTTGATCTATACTCGTGGGTTCAATCATAGATATGAATGCAGAATGGCTAACCTCTTTCCTAAGTCCATGCCTAGTTTTTACCCCTTGTGATGGGTCTCCTAAGATCAGCTCTCTAGGATGACTAGAAGAAAATTTCCAATCTTTAGGCAGATGTTCCTGAGGTTCCGCTCTAGTTTCTATGGTAATGGTTTCTACTCCCCGTATAACCTCAACTTCTTCTTCTTCATGACTTGGTTCAGATGTCTTATTAAATTCATCAAATACCACATGAGTGGACTCTTCTACTACTAGGGTTCTCTTATTGAATATTCTATAGGCTTTACCTACAGATGAGTAGCCTAGGAAAACCCCTTCATCAGATTTAGGATCGAACTTTCCTAAGGGTGACTTGCCATTGATTAGGATGAAGCATTTGCACCCGAAAATGTGTAAGTGGGAAAGATTGGGTGTCCTACCCTTAAGCAACTCATAGGGTGTCTTATTAAGTTTGGATCTAACATTTACCCTATTTAATACATAGCATGCGGTATTTACTGCTTCTGCCCAAAAGTATCTAGGGAGAGTGTATTCAGCTAACATAGCCCTAGTAGCTTCAACTAAAGTTCTATTCTTTCTTTCTGCTATTCCATTTTGCTGAGGAGTTCTAGGGGCAGAGAAATTATGTTCTATTCCAACCTCTTTACAAAAAGATTCAAACTTATCATTCTCAAATTCCTCACCGTGATCACTATGAATTGTTGAAATTACACACCCTAATTTCCTTTGAATCCAAGTGGAGAAAACTCTAAATTCTTCAAATGACTCACTCTTATGAGCTAGGAATTTCACCCAAGTAAACCTAGAGTAGTCATATACTATTACAAACCCATACAACTTCCCTCCTAGGTTGGCTGTACTAACAGGTCCGAACAGGTCCATGTGGAGAGTTTCTAGTGGCCTAGTGGTGCTGATATCCTTGATTGCATGAAATGAAGATTTAACTTGTTTTCCTAATTGGCAAGCATCACAAAGATGGTCCTTAGTAAAGTCTAACTTTGGTATGCCTCTAACTAAGTCTTTCTGAGTGATGTTCCTAAGTGTTTTCATACTAGCATGGCATAGTCTCCTATGCCATATCCAAGAGTCATCTGCTATTATTTTCAGACACAAGGAATTTGAGGTTTCAATGCAGTTCAAATCTAACATGTAAACATTGTTTATACGTTTTCCTTCTAACACAAGTGAATCATTTAAACTAATCATGCATTTGTTAGACAGAAATTTTATATCAAAGCCCTTGTCACATAGTTGACTTATACTTAACAGATTGTGCTTTAAACCATCTACTAAAAGTACATTCTCAATAATTAAATTTTTAGTATTTCCAATGTTACCTGAGCCCACCACCTTTCTGGTGGTGTTGTCTCCCAACGTTACCTTGCCTCCTGACCTGGCCTCCAGTGTCACAAACTGCTTCATGTCTCCAGTCATGTGTCTTGAGCAGCCACTGTCCAGGTACCACATGCTCTCACTAGGTCTTTTGTGAGAGCATCCCTATAATGTCAATCATGGATTAGCTTTGGGAACCCAAGTGAGTTTGGGTTCCACATCATGCTTATATGAATGAAATGTATGCATGTTATGCTGTGATGATTGCGATTTTGGTCTCCACACTAGATGTGTCCTATAGTGAATTGAGCACATGCGAGCTATGTGACCTAGCATGCCACAAGAATAACATCTAACACCTGGAAATGGGTTCACTAATCTACGAGGGTGGTAGTGCCTATTTCTGGGTTTGGATGATGCATGTCGTGCTGGTTTTGAATGAGATGATTCACATGGTGGAGGCTGAAAGAATTCAGCACACGTGGGAGGTTTTTTGTTATTCTCGTATGCATGAAGTTTTTCATTTAAAAATTTGTTCTCTTGGTTATGACTAGCATATTTGAATCTCAATGCATGCTCACTACTACTAAGTTCCCCTGATAGTTCTTCTAGTTCCTTAAATGCATTATCTAATTCAACATGTGATGATTTCAAGGTATCGTGTGCAGTGGTTAACTCAATATGCTTCTTGTTTAATGCATCGTATTCATCAAGCAAAGACATATGATCTTTATCTAAGTCAGAAAAATTCTTTACTACACTAGCATGCTCCTTTTGTAAAGTACTAAACTCAGTATTAAGACTAACATGCTTTTTCTTCAATTTTCTATACGAGTCATGGATTTTTTCAGAAATAACAAGTAGTTCATCGTAAGACAGTTGACATACCTCATCTTGATCTGATTGATCAAGATTATCATTAGTCATAAGACACAGATTCGTTACCTCCTCCTCTGCTTCTTCTTCCGATGATTCTGAGGCAGAGTCGGCCCAAAATGCTTTCTGAGTCTTAAACTTGCCCTTCTTGAACTTTGATATTTCTTCACCCTTCTCCTTGGTTTGATGAGTTTTGATGTTGGGGCAATCAGCTCGGAGATGACCGGGTTTCCTGCACTCAAAGCAAATTGTTTCAGATGCAACCTTAGTATACTTTGAGTTCTTACCTTTTTTCCAATTGCTTTGATGATGGTGCTGCTTTCATTTCAGAAAATTTTTGAACTGACGAGTCATCAAAGCTATGTCGTCATCTTCCTCCGCTGCTGAGCTGTCACTTTCAGAATTGTTTGCTTTTAAAGCCACTGCTCGCTCCTTTTTCTTTTCACCTGCATCACTTTGTCGTTGACTCACTCCTTGCTCGTAGGCAATGAGTGACCCAAGCAAATTATCAATAGAATAAACATTTAGGTCTTTTGACTCAGTTATTGCAGTGATTTTAGCATCGTATGAGCTAGGCAAACATCGCAGTATTTTGTTTACTTTTTCCGAGTTAGACAACTCTCTTCCTAAAGCATGCAGTGATGTTACAATCTGGGTGAATCGAGTGTACATGTCAGATATAGTTTCACTAGGTTTCATGCGGAATAGTTCGTAATCATGTAACAGTATGTTCAACCTAGATTGTTTGACCTCACTAGTTCCTTCGTACGTGATACACAGTTTGTCCCAAATTTGTTTACCAGTAGTACACGTTGATACTCGCATATAGTCTTCTGATTTTAATGCGCAAAAGAAACAGTTTAGACATTTAGCATTTAGTTGTGTAAATTCTCTATCCTCAATGCTCCATTCATTAAATGACAGTTCAGTTTTAACTCCATTCAACATACGAAATGGTGCAGAATAACCTTCTTGGACTAACATCCACATGCGATAGTCTAAAGACTGTAAAAATGTAGACATGCATATTTTCCAAAAATCAAACGGTATGTTGTCAAATAAAGGTGGACGAGTTATGGAATAACCCTCCGTAGTGTTACGGTTACCAAATTGAGCCATGGATCTTACGTTTCTAGGTTTTCTAAAACACTATTTTGAAACCCCGCTCTGATACCACTTGAAAGTATGAGATGCACTAAGAGGGGGGGTGAATTGGTATTTTAAAAATTTAACCCTACACAAGAGTTCTAATTTTTTTTGTATTTTCAAAATATAATTTAACGACTAATGTGCGGAAGCAAATACGACGTTCATAACGATGAAATTGATAATTCAATTTAGATTTTACACTACGATATTTAAATACTGATTTTTCACCAAGCAATTTAAAACGCACAAATTTAAAGCATGAAAAGTAAAGTACGGTAAACAGGAAAAAACACACCAGAGATTTTTATAGTGGTTCGGTCACTTGACCTACGTCCACTCCCCGGAGTCCTCTACTCCGGGATTTGCACTAGTAAAATTTGACTCTCCTTTTGCCCCCACAGCAAGGCGGAGAAGCCTTTACAATACTCACTTTCACCTCCCTCGGTGCGGCGGAATACCAAACGCTATGTCACCCTCCTGGTGACGGCAGCGGACCTTCTCCTTTTTCTCCCTCCTGGAGATGGCAGAGTACCTTGGCAATGTTGATCTTGAAGTGACTCTTCCCTCGAGAACTTTCTTGAAGCTTCCAAAGCCACAAGAGGAGCAAAGCATGCAGCTAGCTTGGAGCCACCGTGTGATCCCCTCACACTACTTCTCCCTCACGCTCAAGCTCACCTTCACCTTCCTCTCTCAAGCTCTAGATCTCTCCAAAAACTTCTCTCTACGAATCCCCTTCTTTTTCCTCCAAGCCTCTCACAGCAAAGGATTGATCAACAACTTCCTAAAGAAAATTTTAAGTTGTTTTTATATCAGGCTTCAGAAAACCCTAAAAGTTTCAACTTTTGCGTTTCTGTTCGTACAGTACGATTTATAATCGTACAGTACGATCAGTTCAATTACAGCTCCGTCCAGTACGAGTACAGAAGAACAGGTATCTAATTTTATTCATATCGTACAGTACGATATGTATATCGTACAGTACGATATGTATATCGTACAGTACGATACTGTTGATTTGTACTGTTCGTACGGGACAAACTGTGGGACGAACCTCGGGACGAAAGAACTCGTCTCTGACAATCGTCCAGCACTCATTTAATCGTACAGTATGAATAGTGTTTTTCATGATATCATCCTGTACGATAAGAATATCGTCCAGGACGAATAGTTCAAAAATTCTTGGGATCGTCTGGTACGATCACTGGGACGAAGGAAATCATCTCTAGCAATCGTCTAGCACTCCACCAGTCGTACAGTATGAATAGTTCATTTCTTGATATTGTCCTGTACGATATGAATATCGTCCAGGATGAACAGAATAAAAAACCTTGGTTTCGTCTGGTACGATCTCTGGGATGAATGAAATCGTCTCTGACTATCGTACAGTACGATATACGATCGTACAGTACGATCGACATATAAAATAGAAACCAACGTTTATTTCCTGATTAGGGAGATAATTTTGGCAAGTTTTAATTAATCGTACAGTACGAACAGTATCGTACAGTACGATCAGTTCAAAAAATCAAATTTAAAAACTTGCCAAACTTATTCTGGCGGCTAGGGTTTCACAATTACATATTATCGTACAGTACGATATGGATCATATAGTACGATAAGTTTGTAAACTTAATCATTAGAAAATTAGCCGTTAGCCTGAGTATTTTTAATTAATCGTACAGTACGATCCAAGATCGTACAGTACGATGTGTTTAAAAAAAAATTAATCATTTTAAAAGAAAATTCTCCCCCTGTGTGTGTGCATGGTTTCTCCTTTCACATGCATGCTTCTGTGGCAGACTCAAAAAGAAAAAAAATAAAGAAATAAAACTTACAGACTCTTCAACTTCCTATTCTACCCGATTTGAGTCTCCAGCAATCTTTAGCAGTGTGCATCTGACCTGAAATGTTAGTGCTCATATACAAAGATTAAACATTTGTAATCTAACGGAAGTCTATATGTACTCAGTAAGTATTAGTTGTCACCATCAAAATTAAGTGCTCGGGATCCTGGATTTCAACATAAAGTTAACCCAAAATAAAAAGAAAAAGATCCTAGAGAAAATTATTTGAAGAATTGTAACAATATACTCTAGCCAAATTAATAAATTTAAGAAAGTCTGGCTGAAGACTATAAACTTAGCTCTATATGGGAGGCAACCCAAATTTAAGTTTAGTGTGGTATGTTAAATTATTTGAATCTACATGAGTTAAATTGCATATGTTATTGTTCATAACATATTTTATATTTTATTTTTTCTGATAATTAAAGTTGTGATCTAAATTTGGTAAATAAGAAAGGAGCTTAAACTTAATGGCACACCAGAGTGCTAAATACTCTCACGCCACTACACTACTCTCCTAAGGGCACAATTTTTGAAAGTAAGCACTCTAGCGCTAAACCTCAAAAATACATATTTTGAACCACTATTTTCTTGGATAATTGGCACAGTGGCACTGATTGTTTGAGCGCCATAACGCCTAACACTCAAGTCAAAAGAGAAGGTGGTTCTGCCAAGTCAAAAGAGAATTATATAATAAAAAATTTAATTATGAAACTTTGGTAAGTGTTGTAGCTCTAATAACTAATGCAGCAATGCCATTACACCTCAATTATTAATTTATTAATAGCACCACAATAGTTATTGATGCAAATGCTGCTACTCTTACACATGTCCAATGTTGCATCAGTGGCCAATTCTAAAGAAACACTATATTTCTAAAAACAAGTGTCTCTGTGCCAAGGGGTCTGGACCACTACAATGCCTATTAGTTTGACCAGTTTATCAACTTGTGCATATTTAAGTGCCACAATGCTGTTTCTCATAGCACTACAGTGGTCAATCGAGTTATAAATATGGGTTATATTTCATTTCATTCACAATATATCATTTTCTTCAATCTCTTCTTCTTTATAATCCTCTCATAATCGATGGCCCCAAAAATGTTTGAAAGAAGAGGGATTCCTCTATCTTCGATAAGAATAGATTTATTTTTACTGATATAGAATCCAAGTTTACCAATTTAGTTATGACTAAATAACTCTTCCAGAGAGGGTTTTTTAGAATCCAAGCCATCTTATCATGTAGATCATTATGAGTAGGGGTTGGGAAAATTTTTGTGAAGAACCCTATACTGCCAATATAAATATGGCCAGAGAATTTTTTGCTTATAGATAGGAGGCATTAGATAACAAATGTAATGATAAGGGTAAGTGGTTCCTTCTCAATTTTCTAGCAATTAATAAAATTTATAAACTTAGGGATTTTGAATTTGATGAATACACTACTTTTATTTGGACACTGATAAATCCTCAAGATATCCTAAGTATTCTATGTGGTCCCAATAGTGAAGCATGATGGAAAATAAGAGAGAATAAAATTACGAATTTCCCTACCACCTACCTGATCCAAACCTCTAAAGCCTAGCACTACTTCATTTTAGCCCATTTATTACTTAGCAAGAATATTAGTAAAGTTACCCATGATTGTGCTCTTTTAAACTATGCTATTCAAATGGGATATTCCATTGATGTAGGGAGACTTATTTTCTTCTCTCTAATATACATCATTAGGGGTTCCACTTCTATTGGGTTAGGGCACCCTTCTCCAGTTTATGCTTTATGTGTTGTAATGGGTGTAAGGGGAGAGCAAACTGAAGTATAATTGTTCCCATTATAGCCCTTACAAAAAGAAAAATTTTGGGTTTTAGACAATTTGAGAAGGAGGATGAAGGAAACCTTAGTGAACTTGGAGTGTATAGGAGGGCTGATAGCTACAGTAGTAGTTGAAGTGCTTGAACTCTTAAAACTTTGGGAGATTAGGTGGTTGAACTAAGAGGGAAGATGGAAAAGGTGTCTCAATTCTATAAGGAATCTAAAGATTGGCAGCTTGAGATGAGGATGAGGATGACCCATAGTATGGATCATTAGGAAAAGTATTACAAATACAATGCTGACTTTAATGATGCTCTTGTAAGAATATTTAGAAGTTGTCATTTTGTGGAGCTTCTTAGTCAGCTTTAATTTTCATCTAAACCTTCTTATGATACTTTTTTTGGTAGTTTGGCGTTAGAGGCCATAATGATGATGATGAGGAGGAGGAAGACCTAAATTTTGCTACTTAGGTGTTGTTCTTATTTTGCTTAAGTAGAGAGAGAGAGAGAGAGAGAGAGAGATTGAATGCTACTTTTGTTTGTAGCATGTTTTAACTTTTATTTCTTTTTCATTTCTTTTCCTTGGGGGGAGATCCCAATGACATGATGGAGTGATATTATTATATTAGCTTGATGATCATTTATGGCCTGAATAGCCACAGATTGTGAGATGGTGCTTATAACAGTAGATATCTTATATGTTGTATTAGCTTATTTTGTATCACATATTTTTTACCTTTCTATTATTCATACAAAAATCTGTGTATTTATTAATGTTTATGTGTGCTTTTATTTATATTTGATTAAACTATTCTTATACTTTCCTTTTTACATTATCTTCTATTTAAATCTCTGCATTCTGATTAGTTAGTTAAAGATAATAAAAATAATAATTAAAAATTATGTAAAATTAGGAAAATAATAAAACCTTAGATCATAGTTCTAATGAACACTACTTTATAATTCATAGATTTAAAAAGTAATAATTAATTGGTTTAGATCAATTAAATTATTAACTTAACTTGAATTTATTAGTTATACATTTATCATTTGACCTTTTGAATTTAAGATGAGTAGTTAATGTTAAAGAATAGATATGGGTAGATTAAAATTAAAAATCCTAGCATCTTTAACTTGGAATTAGTAATTTTATTCAATCTTTATATTAAACTCATTAAGGTTGTAAGAAGATTTTAAGCAAAATTGATATTTAAAATCATTAACTATGTACTCCACCAAAAATAAAACGGAAAGAAATATGAAAAGAGTTATAAAATGAAAAGAAAAAGAAAAGGAGTACATTCAAAAATTGGAATCAAGTAAAGCTTAGAATTTGATTACATTCTTATACCATAATTAACAATATATAAGATAGAAGAACTAGTACAAATGATGGTGAACTAATAAAATTTCAATTTTAGCTACACACATATAATTTTTAAATATGTGTTATTCAATTCAGAATTCAAAAGTCAATGATTACATTCATGACATATAAATTCAATTTAAACATTAGTAAGGGTGACTATTAGGATAATTATTATTAATTTTTTCAAATTAGAATTATAACTTTGTTCATTTCCACTACTTCTAGATTGTGATATATTATCCAATATTGTAGTAATTTCAAATTATCAATTTTTCTTTTTAGTTATCTAATTAATAAAAATTTTATATTTCTTTATTTTCTTAAGGACAAGTAAGAGTTTATGCTAGAGAGAATTTTATAAGTATAAATTATATATTAATTAACATATTTTATTTTCAATGAAAATATGTTATTTTTGCTGTGTTTGTTCTTGAAAAAACTCAAAAATGATAGAAAATCCTAAACAGTACCATGACGTCTATTGAAACAATGCCATAACGCCAGCTTCAATATCACCGAGACATCATAAATTGGACATCGTAGTGTGAAGTTCCCTATTTACTAGTGCTACAGTGTCAATAAAGCCAGTGTTGTAACATTATCAGTGTCGTGACATCAAGAAGTTAGCTTGGCCGTGTCAAATTCTCTATTATTAAATGTTATGGTGCCATAATTTTATTACAAATTTAGGCCCAATTAAAGTGATTTTGATGATAACAAATATTATGATTTCTTTACTACGCCTATTCTTGCATATCTATTTTTTTTTGCCATGCTCACTAACTTTTGAGGTCCACAAGATCACTTGCAATGCAAATTAGCTCAAGATAGGGTAGACTAGGGTTGAGTCTATCTTTAATTTCAATCTTAATGTATTTTTACCTTTCTTGAGTCAAATCTTGTATCTGGTGGACCCCAAGCTAAGTAACATTGTACATACACACTTAGGGGGAGTAATTTGGTGAGTTAGAGATTTTTCTATTTTTTGACCGTATTGTATAGGATGATTTAGAATTTTACTAGATGATCAGTTAAAATAGAAACCCTAATTAAGGCATATGTGATAATTAAGTTTGCTTAGCTAATCATCTTGGACGAATCAGATCATACAGGATGACCAGTTCAGAATGTGAAAAATAGTCGATAATCATAATTTTGGTAATATTTTATTTTTTAAATTTTGTTTTAATCGTACAGGATAATATATATCATCTTGGATGATTTATGACAATCATGCCTAAATTGATCCTGTGATTAGGAGACTAATTATTGTTACATTGATCAATCATGGGTTTAAAAAAAAAGGAATGATTCTAGTGTAGCGGTGAGGAATAAGGCATGATTGGTGGCTAAGGGGTACAACAAGATAGAATTAATTGATTTTGAAGAGACCTTTGCCCCTGTAGTTAGATTACAAGCCATTAGGGTGTTACTAGCCTTTAATTATTTGAAGGGATTTAAATTATACTAAATGGATATTAAGAGTGCCTTTTTGAATGGGATAATTAAGGAAGATGTGTATGTTGAACAACCTTTAGGCTTTGAGAATTCACAATTTTCTAATCATGTGTTCAAATTAAAAAAGGCATTACAGGACTAAAATAAGCACCCAAGGCATGGTATGAAAGGCTAAGCACATTCCTACTAGAAAGAACCTTTGTTAAGGTGAGCGTAGACACCACCCTATTTCTGAAAAAAGTAGGAGATGAATTATTGATTGTCCAAATTAATGTTGATGATATTTTGTTTGGATCCTTTGTTAAAATCCTTTGTAATGAGTTTTCAAAAACATCGAGTAAGGAATTTGAGATGAGTATAATAGGAGAACTGGCCTACTTTCTTAGATTTAGCATAAGGTAGAAGGATGATAAAACTTTCCTTAATCAAACAAAATATATTAAGGATATCCTAAAAAAATATTAAATGAATAAAGCCAAGCCAACCAACACTCCCATGAGTTGCACTGTTTAGTTAGATAAGGATTCAAATGGAAAATCTATTGATCAAAAGAAATATAGAGGAATAATTGGATCACTTCTTTACTTGACTTCTAGCAGATCTGATATCATGTTTAGTATTTATTTCTATGTAAGATTTTAGGCTGATCCAAAAGAGTCTCACATGAATGCTGTTAAGAGAATTCTCAAATATCTCTTAGGTACCCAAGACTTAGGACTCTGGTATCCTAGGCATAACACCTCTTTTAAAATCATAGGATATTTTGATTCAAATTTTGTAGGATGTCAAGTTGATAGAAAAAGCACTTTTGGGACATGTTAATTCATTGGACAATCCTTAGTCTCCTGGTCAAGTAGAAAACAGAACTCAGTTGCCCTGTCCATTGCTGAAGCTGAGTATAAAGCCTTAAGAAGTTATGTAGCCCAGGTCCTTTGGTTAAAGCAACAAATTCTAGATTTAGGATTACATGTAGGCACAATTTTAATCCTATGTGATAACACTAGTGCCATCTTCATTTTAAAGAACCCAATCCAACACTCCAGGACTAAACACATTGACATAAGGCACCACTTCATTAGGGATCATGTTACTAAAGGAGACATAGAGCTACACAGTGTAGCCACTGAAAACCAACTTGCTGATATCCTTACAAACCCACTAGCATTTGAAACCTTCAGTATCTTAAGAACTAAATTAGGTGTAATAGATATTAATGCTTGAAATTGTTATTTTTTATTTTCTGTTGTTTTTTTTTTGTTACATTTGTATGTCTGTTTCTGTCTATGTATTCCTATTTTATATTTTTCATTTTTCAATTATTTTTTCTTTTTCAATATTTTTAAAGAATCAGATTAATGGTCACTGCAGGTATTGATTTCTAAAATGACCTTTTTGCCTTACTTTTGGTTTTAAAAATTAGTAAGAAGTGGTTGACTTCCCTAAATCAGTTATAGGAAGAAATATCGATGATTGTCTCTCTTCCTCTAACTCCTTTAGTGGTGTATTTTTCTTCTTGAAGCAAAATCTATTTCAAATTAAAAGTTGGATTTTGAAATTAAGATTTATTTTATCTTTCTACAGTAATCTATCTCATATGAATAATGCTCAAAGTCATTAAATTATTTTTATGTTTTCTCAATCAGGTTGCTGCATTTATCATTTGGATATGATTCTGACTTGTGGTATATTCTTCCTTATATTAGAGAGTGAGTTTTCTTCTCTTATATCTAGAAGATAATCTCATAATTGAGTCTTTAAAGGTTTTGAAAGGAAGCTAGCTTGCAAAAAATGACAAGAGGCATAAAATGAGCCCAGAAGAAAACTTAAAAGATGCGCAATAATCACCTAATAATTGCAAGATACACAAAGTGCATCAAAAATCAAAAGATGCAAAAAGTGTGCCAAATAATTGAAAAAGAGGCACAAAATGAGCCCACAAAGAAATAAGCTTAATTCTCTATCAAATGTTTAAATCTTAGAAGAATTCATGTGCCACTTGATATATTCAAACACTTGAATTTGAAATTCATGATTTTGACCTACAAGGAGTCCGAGCTAGGGTTAACAAGATCGGTTTTCTACCCTTTTTTGATTTCAGCATTGTTAATTGATTTCTTATTTATTTTTAATCCACTTACAAGGGAAATTTATCATTTTCTAAAGATTGATCGATTCAAAAAATATTTTTAAGTTGATTTATGACTATTTTTATTTGGTTTTTTTATTATTTTCGGTGTTTATACTAGTCTTTCTTTCTATACTTTATTCTGTCTAGTGTTTTCTTTTTACGTCTTTTTTGAGATGTCAAAAGTGGGAGTAGTATGTTATTTGCTTAGTATGTTGCCTAGCATGTTGTTTGCTTATGTTTTAGTGGAATTTGCTTTGTTTTATTTCTTTTCACTTTTTTTATGTCTCATTTTAAATAAAAACAAAAAAAAATAAAACAAAAAATAAATTTTTTTGGCTTTGAAATTTTCTTACAATAATGTTTGCCATCATCAAAAAGGGAGAGATTGTGGTAAATCTGGGCCCAAGTATAATGATTTTGAAGATAACAAATATTATTTTTTCTTTACTATTACTATTCTTGCATATCTGTTTGATTTTGCCCTACTCACTAACTTTTCAGGTCTACAAGATCACTTGCAATGCAAATCAACTTAAGAACGGGTAGACTAGGGTTGAGTCTATCTGTAATTTCAATCTCAATGTATTTTTACCTTTATGGAGTCAAATCTTATATATGCTGGACCCCAAGCTAAGTAACCTTGTACACTTACACTCAAGGGGAGTAATTTGGTGAGTTAGAGATTTTTCTATTTTTTGACCATATTATATATGATGATTTTAAATCGTATTGGACGATCAGTTAAAAATAGAAACCTTAATTAGGCATCCTTGGTAATTAAGTTTACTTAGCTAATAATCCTAGATTATTCAGATCGTACAGGATGATCAGTACATATTGTGAAGAAAAGCTGCCAATCATAATTTAGGTAATATTTTATTTTTCAAATTTTGTTCTAATTATACAGGACGATATGCATCATCCTACATGATTTATAACAATCATGCCTAAATTGATCCTATGATTAGGACACTAATTATAGTTAGATTGATCAATCATATCATACAGGACAATCCACCTGGATTATACCGAATGATCTTTTATATTTTGTAGGATGATCCCCTATCGTCCCAGATGAAAATAATAATTTTCTTCTAATCATCAAGGTTAACGTCCTGGATGTCCTGAGTGAGTTACAGGATGATATGTCGATTACCACCCATCATCCTATATCATACTAGATGATCAATATAGTATCTTGAACTAATCATCCCAGATGATCGCAAAATCATACAGGATGATCTCTACGAAATACTTTTCATGATTATACAAAGCAAAGGTGATCATCCTGACTGAAAGGGCTATTTGAACAAATCATATAGAATGATCTATCGATTGTCCTGGATGATCAGTAGCATAGAATTGAATCTTTAATGTTTTTGGAAGCCCACTATTTAAGCAATTATATTGTCACTTGAGACAAATCTTTTGCTAGAGAGGAGATCTGAGAGAGAGCTTAGAGAAGAAAGAGGGGGAGCTTGAGAGAGAGAGATCCTTATAAGGGGGAGTTATGAGGGATTCACATAGGTTGCTCCAAGCAAGGTGTTCATAGTCTTCTTGAAGTTGTTGTCCTTGTTCCTTGGTGGCTTTGAGGGAAATCTTTGTCAGCATCTGATCTAAGTTGTCTGCCTTCACTAGGTGGGTAAAAATGGATTTCTAGGTTATCTATCTACTCCAGGAGGGAGTAAAAGGATTCTTGAGTTCTCTGCCTTCACTAGGACGGTGAAAAAGGATTTTCAGGTTCTTTGCCTACTTCAAGAGGGAGTAAAAGGATTCAAGGTCATCCACCTCACCGTATTGGTGAAAAAATTTTGTAAGGTCTTCTCTGCCTTGCCGTGGGGGAAAAGGGAGAGTCACTACTTTTAGTGCAAATCCTAGAAAGGAGGTTTCCGGGGAGTGGATGTAGGTCAAGTTATCCGAACCACTATAAATCTGGTGTGTTCTTTTTATTTATTTTTTTGCATTTAATTTTCACATTTTTCTGTGATATAATCTGTGGTCGAAATCTCCAAATTTGTTATCAACTTCTACACAAGTTGTTTGTTTTTAAAATATTCAAAAATATTTCAAAAAGATTTTCTTTTATCTTAAAATTTTTTTTAAATAACCAATTCAACCCCCTCTTGGTTAGCCTCGGGACTAGTTCTTTAGGGTTTAACCACCCTCATAAAATTTCAAATTTCTCATCCCTCAGCACAACTTTTTGTACTCGGGCGTCGCAGTGCTCAAATATCAACAATGTAGTAGCATTTTAGTTTTTTTTTTCTGAAGGAATGCAACTTGAATTAAAAGCAGGAAATAAAAACCCTAATTCAAACTAGAAAGGAATGAAAACTAAGAGTTCCCAATCCAAACAAAAGGATAAGAACCTTAATGAGCAATTATTTTTCAAAATGAAACTATCTTGTTGGAAATGAGATCCCATATTTCTTACTTTAAAATTAGACACCTTACTAGGATTACTTCTAATCATAGTCCTATAGTTTTCAAATTGGTAGAGAAGGGGTGTAGCAAGACCAAGATGATCAGATTTGAAGATACTTGGAGATCTTATCTAGTGGCTTGGGGCATTGTGCTTAATTCTTGGAGGAAAATAGATTTTGGCAATGAGGCGGATGTCTTGCATAGGAAGATTCGAAGAACCCTTAGGGCACTTTTCTTTTGGAACAAGAATAAGTGCAAAGAAATGTGCTTGTTGAAAGAGGATCTGAAGAAAGAAATATTGGAGCTTCAATTGGAGGAGTCCTCAAAAGAAGGTATCTCTCTTGAAAATCTAATCCTTCTTCATAGTAAGGTGCATGAGTTAAAATATTACTTTAAAAGGTTATCCACTTGGTGGAATCAAAGAGCTAAGGCTAAATGGCATGAGGAAGGAGATACCAATTCTAAGTTCTTTCATAATTTTGCTTCAGCTAGAAGGAATGGGAATTTAGTAAGACAAATAAAAGATGATGACAACAACATGTTGGAGGAGTTTGATCAGATAGAAGAGGTTTTTCTAAAGTTTTTTAAGAAGAAACGAAGATCAAGAAACTGCAAGCTTAGCGGCTGGCCCCCGATTTCTGGAAATCAGAAGCTTTCGTCGTTACATGTTGACATGCTTAATGCTGATTTCACTAAGGAGGAATTTACTGAATCTGTTTTTCAACAAGGGAATAATAGAACACCTGGTGTGGATGGAATCACATCCTCTTTGTTCAAGTTATACTGGTGTATTGTGAAGGAAATGACGTGGAAAGCTATTGAAGGCTTCTTTAAATCTAGAGTTATGTATGAGGAGTGGAAGGACACATTGATTGTGTTAATTCCTAAGGTGAAGAATCCAGTTGTGCCTTCCAACTATAGACAATAAGTCTTTGCCAAACTATCTACAAGTTTGTTGCAACCATGATGGTTAATAGATTAAAAAGATGTATCTCCAACATAATTTCTGAAGAACAAATGGCATTCATTCCAGGTAGATCCATGTCAGAACATTGCTTATTGGCTCATGAGATCTTCAACAAGTTTAGGATCTCTAAGAATAAAAAAGGAATGATGGTCGTGAAGTTGGATATGGAGCAGGCGTATGATAGCATGGGATGGCCAACGTTACAACAAGTGTTGAAGTGGTATGGTTTCCCCTCCAAGTTTTTGAAACTTATTATGGAATGTGTAATGAATGCTAGATTCTCTATCATATTGAATGGCAAAAGCTCAAAATGGATTAATGCTAAGTGTGGATTTAGGCAGGGATGTCCTTTATCGCCATATTTCTTTATAATGTGTTCTCAACTTCTATCCAATGCTATCAACCAAAGGGGTAAAGAGATGGGAGTCCAAGTGTCACCAAGGAGCCAGAAGATTACTCATCTTCTCTATACTGATGATGTATTGGTTTTTGCTCAAGCATCTACGAGCTCAGCGAGGCTACTGAGGATGATTGTTGGTGATTTTTGTGGATGGACGGGACAAAGGGTTAATGTCAACAAGTCTCAAATCATGTTTGGTAAGATTGTTAAAAGATCCATTAAGAAAAAAGTTGCTAGAAAATTGGGTTTTAAAGTTGTAAAGGAGATGCACTATTTGGGAATTAAAATTATCTTGAGAAAATTGGGAATGAATGACTTCCAAGATATGTTAAATCATGTTTTGGAAAGACTTAATGCCTGGGGGAATAAGTTCTTATCTATAGCAGGTAGAGTTACTTTGGTTAAGACCTCTTTGATGTCTTTGCCAAATTTTATGATAACTCATTCGTTGGTTCCCACGAGACT
This sequence comes from Dendrobium chrysotoxum, assembly GCA_019925795.1. NCBI lineage: Eukaryota > Viridiplantae > Streptophyta > Magnoliopsida > Asparagales > Orchidaceae > Dendrobium > Dendrobium chrysotoxum. Next base: position 43,736,941 of record CM034298.1, on the reverse strand, counting down.
TTTGCACGAGCTGGAAAAGTTTTGTAGGGATTCCATTTGGCACAAGCCAAATGGGGAAAGAGGTATGCATTATGTAGTATGGGAGGATGTTTGTAAACCGAGAACTATTAGTGGACTAGGGGTTCAATCGGTTGTTACCAGGGTTGGGCCACCAAGAGAAATATTGGCATGGAACTTTATTCAAAATCCAGATTCCTTACTCCATAGGAATTTGATTGCGAGATATGGTGATAACTTTTTCAAGGGAGATTGCAAGAATAGTGCTTCATGTGCTTGGCAAATCCTAATAGATGGTGGAAAACATCTTAAGCCCATTGTTAAGTGGAGAGTGGGTAATGGGAAGAAAATCAGTGTGGTTACTGCTGTGTGGCTGCTTGACAAGTGTCTTTATTTATGGCCTACCTTTATAGATGTTGTGGGCTTGGAAGGAGTGATGCTTCACCAATTTATCTCCTTGGAAGGTGGATGGAACGAGCTTGAGCTCCAATGATATTTCCATAATGAACTTATAATGTTGATTTTGCATATTCCAATTAGCTCCACCTAGGAGGATGATCAACTGGAGACAATGCTCAAACTCTTGGGTTAAACTATCTCTGCTATGGCGTATGAGGAAGTTGTGAAAGGAAGCTTCATGGAAGATGATGGTGGATATTCGAAGTGGCTAAGGAAGTTGAAGCTCAATCGAAGGGTGGAATTGTTTTGGTAGAGGTTGAGTAAGCATGCTATTCCAACTAATCATTTCCTTAAATATAGAAGACTTTGTTATGATGATTCATGTGCTAGGGGGTGCCAAGAAGTAGAAGATTATGCTCATATTGTGGTTCATTACAAGCATTTCACTGAGATTATTCTAAAGCTTAGAGAGTGGGGTTTTAAGATTCCACTATTTCTTTCCTTGGAAACCTGTTTGGAGGAACTCAGGAATCTTTCCTTGCAGTATTCTAACATTATCAAGATGTATTGTGCAATAGTTTTCTTATCATGGAAGAATAGGAATGAAGAAAAGCATGGCAAACCTGTTGTATTTAGTTCGGTGATAGCAGCTAACGTTCTATCTATAGCCATGATTCAATCTAGTCCAATTCTAGATAGCTGGGGTGTTAATCTCCCTTGGGAGTGTAACAAGGCTTGGCACCCTCCACCGCTAGATTGGATTAAAGTCAATGTGGATGCTTCGGTTTTGATGTCTAATCTAGCTGGGATTGGAGGGGTATTTAGAGACCAAAAAGGAAGACTATTTCTTGCCTTTGGGAAAAAGAAAATCCATTGGGATGCGGATCAAATTGAATTGGAGGCGGTTGTTGCAATAAGGGAGTTTATTCAAGCTTGGATAATGGATAGCAAAGGAGTAATAATTGAAGGGGATAATCTCAACATTATCAATTTCATCAAAGATTCAATAAAAAACATCAAAGTGGCAAGTGGAGAATTGGGTGGACAAAGAGCTTTTTCTTTATCAATGATTTTAATAAGGTCATTTTACATCATGTTTATAGAGAATGTAATAAAGTAGCGGATTTATGTGCTACTTTAGCTTTAGATAATAGCTTTCTTTTTGATAGTTTTTCTTTTGGAAACATTCCTTCCTCTTTGCTTGGCTTGTTAAAGGAGGAATGTGATCCATTTATTACTTGTACTTAGCTTTCTAATGCAAATTGCATCTTTCAAAAAAAAAAAAAAACCAATTGGGGTGATGGGGACACCCAATATTAAACAACCTAAAAGGTTGGTTAGTATCCTAGAGTTTCCAAATAGATAAAAAGTGAAAAATAGTAAGAACCCCAAATATCATTACTATAATTCCATTATGCAAATAACAATCAACAATGAAAACAAGAAAACTATAATCTACTATAAAAACAACTATAAAACCAACTGCAACATCAGCAATTACAGCAAAAGAGACCTCTTCAAATGCAACCGAAGAAGTAACCTTCACATCCATATCCAAATCAGAGCCAGAAACAGCCTCAGAAGACTCCATAGCAACTGAGAAAACCAACTCTTCAAAAACTTTTATCAGCTCTACTTGAACCAAGGAAAACAAGCAGATTTCTGAATAATAGTATCCATAAAACCAATAAAGCAACCTTCAATATTCCTCACAACTTCCCTAATATAAAGAGAAGCTTCTCTACTATTATCTCCTCTACCAACCCAAAAAATAAATGCTGATATTAAGAAACACCAAAGGATGAATTCCCTCCACCATTCTTCAAATTAAAATCAACTTTCCTCTTCCTAAGAAAATCCTCAATAGGTCCTAAGAATTTAAGTTCTTTAGTTCTTTTCTATCTCATACTAAATAAACTTAAATCCTTATTACTTTTAACAAGACAAGAAGATATAGAACTTATCTTAGGATGAACATTATCAAGAGGAACCTTGATTCCCAAATTCAATGGAGATCCCTCACTATAAAACCCTTCATAACTCTACTTATCAAGCTTGTCATACAACATCTCTCCGTCTTCAAGAGAAGCTTGACACAATAAACCATCTTATACTTCATCACACATATGAGGTACATAGCCTACACCATCTCTCGAAATAGAAATTATAATATCTTCAATAATACCACCATCAGCATTTCCAAAATCTTCAGATTACGATTCTGCTATACCTCCCAGCTCTTGCCTTAAATCTTTTGCAATAGAACATTCCTCAGCCACCATAGGAACATTTAACTTAATAGGATCCGGAATACTCTCCACCATTACAGCATCCACACAAGCCAAACCATAAGGAAAATCATTAGATAATAAATTAAACTTCTTAGAAGAAGGGAGGTTCATAGATGCCTTATGATCTTGAGAAGAATTACTCCCAAGATTTCCTAAAATTGGTTGAACTCTGTCACACTTCTCACCACCCATCAGTCTTCTATTTTTCCTAAACTTCATATGCATCCGCATACCATAACAAGTTTCTGAATTTACCATAGCCACATTATGAATCAAAACCTTTTCATTACTTTTACCAGCAAATCCTGAAACATTTACTTGAGAACCTTTAATAAGAACATCCTTTTGAACATTGGATTGATCTTCTTTATGGACATCAGGGCACATATCAACTTTATGTCCAATCTTACCACATTTGAAACAAAATGAAGAGATTTTTTCATACTCAACTTTCAGAAAAAATTTTCTGTAAAAACCTTCAACCTAGACTCCATGAGATAATTTAGAATCTAGATTAATTCGAACACATGCTCTAGCAAATTCACATCTTCCCCATTTAAACATGTTTCCATCTAAAAACATAGGAAAACCTATCTTTGAGATAATCTTAGTAACATTACTCTAATCCCAACAATAGAAAGGCAAATGTGGCAAACGAATCCAAATCGGTGTGGATAGACCTTTTAACGAGATTGGGGAAAATTGAGGTGTCCATTTATCCATTCCTATTATATGTCCTCCCACATACCATGGTCCTCCACTCAACACTTCTTCCATAGCTTGTGATGATTAAAAAGAACATAAAATCCAATCTAGGCCCAATGAAGTAAGATGAGAGCTCCTAAATTTATTCCATTGATGCCTTAATTCAATACTACAAAGAGAAAAAGGAACATGTCTCCCAAATACTTTAACCACAATAGATTTTTGCAATAATTAAACATTTTCACATTCCTGATCCTCATTCAGTTTAATCACATTAGCATCTTCTGATTCTCCACAATCTAATTCCGAATGAACCAGTTTGATATGCTGAGTTTTAACCCACACATTTTCAACGCCATTCTTATTGATAGAAGATATATCAATATTAGGTACCATACTTTTCTCAAAATGCTTTTTAACAATTGAATCCAAACCCTTATTATGAACAGACCTATGACTGATTAAAGTCAAATCTTCCTTATTTTTAGTGATATTAGAAGGATTAGATAAATGATTAACCTTCAGATTAAAACATCTAGATGATGACGCTTCAAAGTCGTTCACTTGAACATTAATTCCTGGTACAAAATCTTTCAATGGGGAAGAAAGAAAATCCTTTGGAGACTTCTTCTTCTTCTCACTTGGGTTCTCATCATCAAATATCTCTTTTCCCTTACCTACCACAGGGACCAAATTGCGAAAAGGTGGAATGTGGCCTTTGTAAATAATCAATGGACATTATTTAAAAGAAACATCCCAATTTGTAACACCTCTACCTTTGGCTCCCCAATGAATTGCTTCATTAGTATTCCTAGCAGATTGGGGATTCGAGGTATTCTGATCATTGGAAGCCAATGACCGGCGACCCTCCGCCACCATACTAGGACAAAATGGGAAAAATAGATCAGGAAAAATATGAAAAAAATGAAACTTTCACTCCCTAAAATCTAGGACTCTCTGTCACTAAAAGAAGACTAATAATTCTTTTTAGCAATGTATACATCCTATCAGTGAAGAGATGTGATTGTTCACTAAGCAATCAATCCATGTTCAAAAGCATCAAGGTGGTGCAAACATTTTATCGCTGAGGCAATAATTCTTTTAAAGAGAATCGTGGTGACACCCTTCAAGTGCCCCATTGCTAGTTGCCTTTTTGTGTTTTCCTATAAATAGTTGTGATGTTATATTTGTAATGGAGTTCAATAACTTGTGTAAAATTTAGTATTTCTTAGAGTACTTCTCTAGTTCCCTCTTAGAGTAAAATCTAAGGGAGATTAGGGAAGTACAAGACAAAATCATTTAAAGAATTTAGCCTATATTTCATGAAGCAACTCTATAAGTTAAGAGAGGAGTGTAAAGGAGATACTTTGATCCTTTCTGCTGATATCACCGTCTGGTATTTTTATTCATTTATGAGTTTAATGAAAATGAGTTTGCTTGTTATTTATTCTTTGTCTATCTAATTCTCTTATTTTGAATTGATGATATAAAATGCATGTTAATTACTAATGAAAACTCTTATTCAATAATATTAAATGATGTTTTCAATATTATCCAGTTATTAATTTAATGTTTATAGTAGCATATGTCTAGTTAAAATTTAGTGTGTATATGGCCTCGATGTAGGAATACAGGAACAACCATGAATATTGAGATAGGATGTTTACATAACAAAACCTATGATGTAAAATATTCTAAGTTCTTAAAAAATACAATAATTATAAGAGGTCAGCAGATATCCTTTTCACCCTTACAAGCTCAATAGAGATCTAGGGATGCATATGTTCATAATCACATCTATAATTAAGAATCTCATCAAGAAAGATATAAAATTTACACTCATCAATAAAAAATACTTAAATTAAATATTATATATATTAATATCTTATTCGTGGATAGAAACTCCATAGTGAAAGTTCGTTAGGGTTGTGAAGCCCTTATGAACTAGTCCCAAGGCTAACCAAGAGGAGGGGGGCTGAATTGGTATTTTAAAAATTCTTGCATAAATAGAAAAATATTTTTATCTTTTAAAAAATTTAAAACATGAACAATATAAGTGGAAATAGATAACTAAAATCAGATTTTTAACCATAGATCAAATCATAGAAATATGCAAAAAATAAAATGTGGAAAAATAAATGAAAGAGTACACCGGATTTATAGTGGTTCAGTCAACTTAACCTACGTCCACTCCCCGGAGTCTCCCCTCCAGGTATTGCACTAAACACTATAGTGACTCTCCTTTTGCTCCCACAGCAAGGTGGAGAAGCCCTTACAAAATCTCTCCACTGACACCGGTGAGGCAGAGAACCTTGACTCCTTTTCCTTCCTCCTGAAGCAGGAAGAGAACCCCATAATCCTTTTGCTTCCTCCTGATGGAGGTAGAGAACCTCGAACTTCTTTTGATTCCTCCTGAAGCAGGAAGAGGACCTAGATCTAATGTTGATGGTCGTCTCCCTAAAGCCACCAAGGAAACCAAGGACGAGGAAGGACGATAATGATTGAATCCTTGCTTGGAGCAACCTTTGTGAAACCCCTCATGAACTCCCCCTCATAAAATCCTCTCTCTCTCTCCCTAACTCTCCCTCTCCTCTAAACTCTCTTGGAGTAAAATACAATAAAAGATTTCTCTTATAAGTAAAAATAATTTGCTTAAATAAGATGCTTAAATAAAACCTAATTTTCTAATTTGGCACAATGGATCATCCAGGATGATCGCCAGATCATCCTGTTTGAGTAGTAAAAAACTAACTAAATTATCCATAACATAGTTTGGGCATCCAAGATATAAGTCAGGATGATAGGCTGAAATATAACTGATCATCTAGGATGATGCTCATATCGTCCTGTATGATTAATTCAAAATATGACATTATCATCTAGCAGATAGTTTGGGACATCCAACAGATGAGCTGGAATGATTTGAAATATAACTAATCATCCAGGATGATGTAGATATCATCCTGTATGATTAGTACAAAAGTAGACATATCATCCAACAGATAGTTCGGGACATCCAGGAGAGAGTTAAGGTTTTTCTTACTAGTCATCTTGGACGATGCTGTGATCATCCCGAACGATATGATCGATCAATCTAACCTTAATTATTCTCCTTAATCACCTTACTAATTTAATTATGATTCGTACAAATCATCTAGGATGATGTGGGATCATCCTGTACGATTAGACACATAAATTTAATCTCAAAACATGCCTAAATAAGTTTGGTGGCTGAGATTTTTGATTTAAGAATATCCTCTAGGATGATGGGAGGATCATTCAGGATGATTTACGTAATCAGGTTAACATATCCCAGATGCCCTAATTAGGGTTTTTATTTTTAACAGATCATCTAGGATGATATTTAGATCATCTTGTATGATATGATCAAAAAAAAAACTCTAACTCACTAAATTTCTCCCCCTGAGTGTGTGTGCGTGCAAGGTTACTTAGCATCAAGATCCACTTTATTAGATTTGACTCAAGAAAAGAAAAAGAAACATTAGAATTTGAAATTATAAACTGACTCAGTCTTAATCTATCCAATCTTGAGCTGGATTGAAATACACTTGGTCTTGTGGTCCTGAAAAGTTAGTAGGTAGGGTAACTACAAACAGATGTGTAGTAGTAACATCAGTAGAGAAATAAAAATGTTTGTTATCATCAAAATTATGATCCTTGAATCTAGATTTTTAATAATCTCCCTCTTTTTTATGATGGCAAACATTTGTTATAGGCAGATAATGCAAAGCAAAGAAAAAATACTATAAGTAAAGCAAAACACATTTTACTAAAATAGGTAAACGATACAACACTAACATACTAACACTCACATTTTACTGAAACAGGAAAATGATACAACACTAACATACAAACACTACTCCCTCATTTGACATGTAAAAAAGGAGGAAAAACACAAAGCAAAGCACTTTTTTTTTGAATTGATTTGCTAGTAAATCAGAATTTTTTTCTTAATTTTTTAATTCAAAAGCTAATAAGAAGAGATTGACAAGCTGAAATCCAAAAAAGTTGGAAAATCAATTTTTGTAAACCCTACCCCCGACACCTTATAGGTTCAAATTCCTTTCAAATAAAAATCTAATCCAGAAGAAAAGAAATTAGATAAGAAAAATGATCCTTTCAAACTTCGTTCTAGAAAAATATCTGATAAAATAGTATTACAAAGTAAAGAATCAGAAATCATGATTTTCAATCTCAAGTGTTGGAATATATCAAGTGGCACATGAATTCTTCTAAGATTTTCTAAATGTTTGAAAAAGGAGGAAGCTTATTTTTTATGGGCTCATTTTGTGCCTCTTTTTCAATTATTTGGCGCACTTTACACATCTTTTAATTTTGATACACTTTATGTATCTTTTCTATTTTTTGGCGAACATTATGCATTTTTTCAGTGTTGGGTTCATTTTGTGACACTTTTTCTTTAATTGATTGGCTCACTTTATGCATCTTTTGCAAGCTTCCTTTCTTTCCAAACCCCTAAAAGACTCTTAGTTGTGAGATTATCTTCCAGATATAAGAGAGAAAAAACTCACTCTCTTAGATAAAGAAAAGTAATCTACAAAATAGAATCATTCTCCTTTGATAAATGCAATCACCTGATTAAAAAATACGAAAGTGACTCAATGATTTAGAACACTGCTCATATGAGATATATTACTATTGGAAGATAAAATAGATCTCTATTTCAAAGTCCAATTTTTTAATTTTGAAAAAGATTTTTATTCAAAAAGAATAGTACACCATTAAAGGAGTTAGAGAAAGAGAAACAATCATAAATGTTTCTTCCCTTAATTATTTTAGAGAAGTCAATCACTACTTATAAGCTTTTAAACAAAAACAAGGCAAAACTCTCATTTAGAAATCAAGTTTATCAGCAGTAGTGAGTAGTCATTTGATTCTTAAGAAAATAAATAGGAAATCAAAAATAAGAGGAAAGCGCATAAAGAGAAATAATCGAATTAGATAAACAATAATAATAAAAGGAAAATTAGCTGGAAATTAAAAAAAAATATAAAAGGAAACAGATAATAAAATCAAACAAAACTATGTGCTCAAACATAAACAGAGAGCATCAATTTCAAGCATGTATATCTATCAAACCTATTCTGGTTCTTAAGGTGCTAAAGTTTTTCAAAGGCTAGCGGTTTTGTGAAGATATCTGCTAGTTGGTTTTCAGTGGCTACATGATATAGCTCTATGTCTCCTTTAGTAATATGGTCCATAATGAAGTGGTGCCTGATGTCTATGTGTTTGGTCCTAGAGTGTTGGATTGGGTTCTTAGAAATGCATATGGCACTAGTGTTATCACATAAAATAGAAATTATGCCTACAGGAAGTCCTAAATCCAGCTTTTATTATTTTAGCTAAAGGACCTGGGCCACACAACTTCCTAAGGTAATATATTCAGCATTAGCAGTGGAGAGTGTAACTGAGTTCTATTTTTTACTGGACCAGGAGACTAAGGATTATCCTATGAATTGACATATTTCAGAGGTACTCTTTCTGTCCACCCTACATCCTACAAAGTTAGAATCAGAGTATCCTATAATTTTAAAGGAGGTGTTGTGCCTTGGATACTAGATTCCTAAGTTTTGGGTCCCAATGAGATATATAAGATTTCTCTTAACAGCAGTCAGGTGGGACTCCTTTGGATTAGCCTAAAATCTAACACATAGAAAAACACTAAACATAATATTAGGTCTGCTAGCAGTCAGGTAAAGAAGTAATCTAATCATTCATCTGTACTTCTTCTGATTAATAGATTTTTTATTTGAATCCTTATCTAATTAAACACTGGAGCTCATGGGAGTGTTGATTGTCTTGGCCTTATCCATTTCATATTTCTTCAGAATGTCCTAATGTATTTTGATTGATTAAGAAAAGTTCCATCATCCATTTGCCTTATGCTAAATCCAAGAAAGTCGGATAATTCTCCCATCAAACTCATCTCAAATTCCTTACTCATTATTTTAGGAAAATCAACATATAAATTTTTATCAGAAGATCCAAAAGGTATATCATCAATATAAATCTAGACAATGAGTAATTCATCTCCTACTCTCTTCAAAAAAAGGGTGGTGTCTATGCTCACCTTAGGAAACTCCCTTTTTAGTAGGAATGTGCTAAGCCTCTCATACCATGCTCTGGGTGCCTATTTTAATCCATACAAGCCCTTTTTTAATTTGAAAATATGATTTGGAAATTGGGAATTCTTAAAGCCAGGGGGTTGCTCTACAAACACATCTTCCTTTATTATCCCATTTAAAAAGGCACTCTTGACATCCATTTGAAAAAGCTTAAATTCCTTATAACAGGAAAAGGCTAGTAGCACTATAATGACTTCCAAACGGGCTATAGGGGTAAAGGTTTCCTCAAATTAATCCCTTCTATTTGGTTGAAACCCTTGGCCACTAATCTTGCCTTATTCCTAACCACCACACTAGAATCATTCATTTTATTCTTAAACACCCATTTAGTTCCTACTACACTCTGGTCCTTAGGTCTTTGTACCAGCTCCCAAATATTATTCCTAATAAATTAGTTTAGTTCATCTTATATGGCTAGGATCCAAAATTCATCAGAAAGGGATTGATTGATGCTGGATGGTTTAGTCACTGAAATGAAGGTAGAGTGGTTTACTTGTTTTCTAAGTTTATGCCTAGTTCTAACACCTTTAGAACGGTCTCCTATGATTAGTTCTTTAGGATAACTCAAAGAATATCCATATTCTCTAGGTAGTGAAACATTAGGTTCTATCCTTTCCTCCAAATTTATAGATTTTATTCATTGGGTGACTTCTACTACCTCCTCTTCTTCTACCCTTGACCCTGCAGAATTATCAGATTCATCAAACACAACATGAGTGGTCTCCTCAACAATCAGGGTTCTTTTATTGAAGACTCTATAGGATTTCCCAACACTTGAGTAACCTTGGAACTCCTTCATCAAATTTTAGATCAAACTTTCCTAGTTGAGACTTCCCATTATTCAGAATGAACACCTTACATCCAAAGACACAGAGGTGAGAGAGGTTGGGTGTCCTACCCTTTAGAATTTCATAGAGTATTTTATTTTACTTAGATCTTAGATTTACCCTATTCAGAATATAACAGGCTGTATTCATCGCTTCTACCCAAAAGTATTTAGGAAGTGAGTACTCAGCTAATATGGCTCTAGTAGCTTCTACCAAGGTCCTATTCTTCCATTTTACTACCCCATTCTACTGAGGGGTCCTAGGAGATAAAAAATTATGATCCATCTCTTGCTCCTTACAGCAGGTTTCAAACTTCTCATTTTCAAACTCTCCACCATAATCACTATAAATAGTCACAATCTCACAACCTAGCTTCCTCTAAATCCAAGTGGAAAATGATCTAAACTCTTCAAATGATTCACTTTTATGAGATAGAAATCTTACCTGGGTGAACCTTGAACAATCATTAATAATTACATACCCAAAGAATTTCCCTCCTAGGCTTGAAGTACTAACAAGTCCAAAGAGGTACATATGTAGGACTTCTAAGGGTTTGTTAGTGTTTATGTCTTTGATTGAGTGGAAGGAGGATTTGTCTTGCTTCCTTAACTGACAGGCATCACATAAGTGGTCTTTAGTGAACTCTAGCTTGGGGACACCTCTTACTAAGTCTTTTTGGGTGATCTTTCTAAGGCTTTTCATACTTGCTTGACACAATCTCTTATGCCACATCCATGATTCATTAGTAATTAATTTTAATCAAATAGCAATATCAGCTTGATTGTAATTTAAATCCAGCAAGTAGATGTTATTAATCCTTTTTTCCTGCAAAATAATTTTCTCATTTAAGCTTATAAGTCTACAAGTTAGCAAATATTTTATGTTGAAGCCATTATCGCAGAGCTGGCTAATGCTGAGCAGATTGTGTTTCAGTCCATCTACAAGTAAAATATTATCAATGATGAAATTTTTTGAATCACCAATTATACCTGATCTCACCACTCTCCTGGTGGAGTTGTCTCCAAATGTAGCCTTGCCTCCTGTCTTCGTCTCTAGCGAAATGAATTGATTTGTATCTCCAGTCATATGCCTTGAACATCCGCTATCAAGGTACTACATGCTCTCATGAGATCTTTTATGAGAGCATCCCTATAAAATTATCAGATGTTAGATTTAGGAACCCAAACAGGTTTGGGTCCCTTATGATGAATGAAAGAATGTGATGTATGTATGATATACTGTAAATTTTGTAATTTTGGTCTCCACACCCAATACATACTATGGTGAACAATGCAAGTGCAGGAGATATATCCTAACATGCCACAAAAAAAACATCTAATGCCAGAAAAAGGGTTAACTAACCTACGTGGTTGATAGTGCCTCTTCCTAGGTTTGGATGATACATACTTTGATGATTGTGTATGAAATTCTTCAGGTGATGGTGGTTGTTTATTTTTTATGAAAGCAATTAATTCAATGTCAAAAAATTTATTTGAACATTTAAGAATTGAATTTTCTACTCTCAATACATGCTCCCTACTCTCTACATCAAATGCATGAGTTTCTAATTCCCTGAATGTAATTCTAATTCAACATGTGATATTTTTAATTAATCATGCTGAGCAGATAAATCAGAAAGCTTTTTATTTAATTTATCAAATTCATCAAGTAATGCTATATGATTTTTATCCAAGGTGGAATGATCTTTAATCAACATTTCATACCCTTTTTGTAAGTTTAGAAATTCTAGTTTCACGCTAGCAAGCAATTTTTTCAACTTCCTATATGATGTATGAATTTTCCCAAAAACTTCAAGCAATTGATCATATATTAATTCACATACCTCTTCTTGGTCAGAGTGACCAATATGATCATTCGCCATCAAACACAAGTTGGTTATCTCCTATTAAGCTTCAGTTTTAGAGGAGTCAGATGCTGAATCAGCCCAGAAAGCCTTCTGGATCTTTTTCTTATCCTTCCTGAACTTATGCTTTTCTTCAACTTTCTCCTTACTTGGGTGAACTTTCTGTGTTGGGCATTCAGATTTCACTTGCCCTGGCTTCCTACATTCAAAATAGATAACATCAGAAGAAACTTTAGAGTTCTTATTAGATTTACCTTTGTTTCACTTCTGATGATGCTTTGTTTCTTCCTCAGGAAGCTCTTGAATTGCCTTGTCATTAAGGCCATATCATCATCATCAGAACCTGAAGAGCTAGAGTCAGAATCATTGGCCTTCAAGGCTATAGCTTTCTCCTTCTTCTTTTCACCTGCATCAAGCTACCGTTGGTTCACTCTTTGCTTGTAAGCAATTAGTGATCCAAGTAAGTTATTAATTGAGAAATTATTCAAATCTTTTGATTTAGAAATTTCAGTAATTTTAGCATCAAAGGAAGAAGGTAAACGTCATAAAATCTTGTTCACTTTTTCATAGTTAGTCAGCTCTCTTCCTAAGGCATGCAAAGATTAACAATCTGTGTAAACCTAGTATACATTTTAGAAATTGATTCACTAGGTTTCATGCAAAAGAGTTCATAATCATGAAGTAAAATATTCAGCCTAGATTATTTAACTTTAAATGTGCCTTCATAACTAATGCATAATCTATCCTAAATTTCTTTACCAGTAGTGTAAGTAGAGACACTCATGTAATCTTTAAATTTTAATGCACAAAAAAAGTAGTTCAAACATTTAGCATTCAATTAAGCAAGATCTCTATCATCAGTTGTCCATTCAGCAAAAGAAAATTCAATTTTAACTCCATTAACAAGTCTATAGGGTGAAACATAACCTTCTTTAACAAGCATCCACATGCGATAATCGATCGATTGCAAAAAGGTTGACATGCGAGTTTTCTAAAAATCATAAGGGATATTATCAAATAAAGGTGGTCATGTGATTGAATAACCATTCACAGTATTATAATTTATAAAATTAGCCATGGATCAAAATTCAAAAGTTTTCCAAAACTTGATTTTATGAAACCCTCTCTGATACCACTTGAATGTTCATTAGGGTTGTTAAGCCCTTATGAACTAGTCCCAAGGCTAACCAAGAGGGGGGTGAATTGATATTTTAAAAATTCTTGCATAAATAGAAAAATATTTTTGCCTTCTTAAATATTTAAAATATGAACAATGTAAGGGGAAGCAGATAACAAATATCAAAATTTCAACCATAGATCATATCACAGAAATATACAAAAATTAAAATGCAAAAAAATAAATGTAAATAGCACAACAAATTTATAGTTGTTCGGTATACTTGACCTACATCCACACTCCAGACCCTCCCCTCCAGGTATTGTACTTAACACTAAAGTGAATCTCCTTTTGCTCCCACAGTAAGGCGAGAAGCCCTTACAATATCTTTCCACTGACACCGGTGAGGTGGAGAACCTTGACTCCTTTTACTTCCTATTGAAGCAGGCAGAGAACCCCAAAATCCTTTTGCTTCTTCTTGAAGCAAGCAGAGAACCTTGAACTCCTTTTGCTTCCTCTTGAAGCAGGAAGAGAACCCATATCTTATGCTGATGATCCTCTCCATAGAGCCACCATGGAACCAAGGACGAGAAAGGAAGATAATGATCAAATCCTTACTTGGAACAACCTTTGTGAAACCCCTCATAAACTCCCCCTCACAAGATCATCTCTCTCTCCCTAACTCTCCCTCTCCGTTAAGCTCTCTTGGAGTGGAATACAACAAAAGATCTCTCTTACAAGTAAAAATAAATTGCTTAAATAACATGCTTAAAAAAACCTAATTTTCTAATTTGGTGCAACTGATCATCCAGGACGATCACCAGATCATCCTATATGATTAGTACAAAACTGACTAAATCATCTAGAATATAGTTAGGGTCGTCAAGGAGATAAGTCGGGATAATAGGCAGAAATATATGTGATAATCCAGGATGATGCCCATATCATCCTATATGATTAGTTCAAAATATGACATTATTGTCTAGCAGATAGTTCGGGACGTCCAGCAGATGAGCTGGGACAATTTAAAATATAACTGATCATCTAGGATGATGTAGATATCATCCTGTATGATTAATACAAAATGGGACATATCATCCAGCAGATAGTTTGAGACGTTCAGGAGAGAGTTAAGATTTTTCTTACTGATCATCCTAGATGATCCTGCGATTATCCAGGATTATATGATTGATCAATCTAACCTTAATTACTCTCCTTAATCACTTGACTAATTTAGGCATGATTGGTACAAATCATCCAGGATGATATGGAATCGTCCTGTATGATTAGACATATAAATTTAATCTCAAAACTTGCCTAGATAAGTTTGGCAGTTGAGATTTTTCATTTAAGAATATCATCTAGGACGATGGCAGTATCATCCAGGATGATTTACTTAATCAAGTAACTTATCCCAGGTGTCCTAATTAGGGTTTCTATTTTTAATAAATCATCCAGGATGATATTTGGATCGTCTTGTATGATATGATTAAAAATAGAAATAACTCTAACTCACTAAATTTCTCCGGTTAAGTGTGTGTGTGCAAGGCTACATAGCATCAGGATCCACTTTATTACATTTGACTCAAGAAAAGAAAAAGAAACATTGGAATTTGAAATTACAAACTGACTCAGTCTTAATCTACCAATCTTGAGTTGGCTTGAATTACACTTAATCTCGTGGTCCTGAAAAATTATTAAGAAGGGTAACTACAAACAGATGTGCAGTACTA
Organism: Dendrobium chrysotoxum; assembly: GCA_019925795.1. Taxonomy (NCBI): domain Eukaryota; kingdom Viridiplantae; phylum Streptophyta; class Magnoliopsida; order Asparagales; family Orchidaceae; genus Dendrobium; species Dendrobium chrysotoxum. The sequence goes on along the minus strand of CM034298.1, from coordinate 43,721,841 downwards.
ACATCAGTAGAGAAATAGAAATGTTTATTATCATTAAAAGTATGATCCTTGAAGCCAGATTTGCAACACATAACTATCATTTTTATTTCAATAGGATGATTATTATAATTAGAGTAAATAGTAGTAGTTTTTTCCAAGTAAGCATACTTCCTCTGTGGTTTGACACTCTACTCGATCACTTTATTACTTGATTCAACACGTATACTTAAGTATTTTAGGTAGAGTTTTATTAATTTTATATTAAAGAAAACAGAAGTATTATTTATGGGTGATAGGGCCCTAGACTTTTATCTAATTTAAAAGTTCACTATATAGCCCCCATCAGATAGCATCTCTTAGACAAGAAGTATTGAAATCTGAATAAGATAGTGTCTCTCAAATAGATAAAATTTATACTTGACTAGGATAGCATTCCTAAGATAAGAAGCATTAAAATTTGAATAATATAGTGGCTCTCAAATAGGTGAAACTTAAAGTTTACTAGGATAGCATCTCTTAGATAAGGGATTAAAATCTAAAAGAGATTGTAGCTCCTAAATAGATGAAATTTATACTTGAATACTATAACGTCTCCTAAACATGAAGGATTGAAATCTAAATGAGATAGTGGCCCTCAAATAGATTAAATTTATACTTGAATAGGATAGCATCTCCTAGGTAAGAAGGATTGAAATTTGAATGAGATAGTAACTCTCAAATAGATGAGATTTTAACTTAATTAGCATAACAACTCTTAGATAACATGGATTGAAATCTGAATGAGATAGAGGCTCTAAAATATTAAAATTTATACTTTACTAGGATAACTTCTCCTAGATAAGAAAGATTAAAATTTGAATGAGATAATGGCTCTCAAATAGATGAAATTTATACATGACTAGGATAGCATCTCTTAGATAAGAAGGATTGAAATCTGAATGAGATAGTGTCTCTAAAATAGATGAAATCTATACTTGACTAGAATAACATCTCCTAGACAAGAAAGATATAAATCTGTATGAGATAGCAGCTCTCAAATAGATGATATTTATACTTGACTAGGATAGCGTCTCCTAGATAAGAATGAATAAAATTTGAATGAGATAGTGGTTCTTAAATAGATGAAATTTTTACTTAACTAGGATAGTGTCTCCTCATTAGGATGGATTCAAATTTGAATGAGATAGTGGCTCTCAAATAAATAAAATTTATACTTAACTAGGTAATATCTACTAGACAAGAAGGATTGAAATTTGAATGAGATAGTGGCTCTAAAATAGACAAAATTTATACTGTAATGATGTTTATAAAATTCCAAAAAAGATTTTAAAGTTTAAAGATACCTGGGGAACATAAAAATTATAAATTTTAGTATGAATTTTAGATTTAGCCTTACCCTCTAGACCCAATCTCTTTTGTAAATTTCCATATATTCAAGCAATGCACAAAAATAATGGCAATATAATTTCATTGCTTATAAAATTTTTCTTTTGATACTAACAAAAGATAATACTTGAATCAAGCAACGGATACCATCCATTTATAGGAAACATTAGACATTCTCCTTTACAATCAAGCAACGGATAAGATTCTCCTTGATATACTTTCTTTATTACAAAAGGACCTTCCCATGTCAGTTCAAACTTTTTGCCTATCTTTTGATTGGCTAAAATAGGTCTTCATAGAAATAAAATCAAATCTCCTACTTGAAAAGTTCTTTGATGAACCAGGTTGTACTGTGATTGAATCATCTTGGCTTTATATAACTCAACATTCTATTGAACCTAAAAATGTCTCTCTTTTAAACCTTCAATTCTATTAGTCTAAGTTTTGCATTATACTCTTTAGTGATCTCATAGTTGACAACTATCCATAATGAAGGCAATTATACCTCCAAAGGGAGAACAACCTCTACTCCAAATAATAAAGTGAATGGCAAAGACTGAATTGGAGTTCTATATGCAGTTCTGTATGCCCACAAAGCTCTCCTATCTTTTTATGCCATTGGCATTTATTATCAACCAGTGTTTTCTTTAGAATTTGAACCTGTATTTTATTGAAGGGCTCAACTAATCCATTTATCCTCATGTAATAGATTTTTTAGTATCTCTAATCAAGGTTATGATGTTTTAAAAAGTTATTTATCTTAGTCCTTTTGAATGATGGATCATTATCAAATATGATTTGATAAGGAATACCCAATCTACATACGACATGATCTTTAAAGAAATTTAGAACATGATGAGCTTTTACTTCTCTCAAGGGTATTTCTTCTACCCATTTTGACAAAATAAGCTATAGCTGCTAATATGAACCTATGACCTATGGAGGATGCCATAATTGGACAAATAACATCCATACCCCAACTTTCAAAAGGCTATGAAGTAACTGTTGGTTGTAGTATTTTTGGTGGTTGATGTAGAACCATACCATGTGCCTGACATTGATAACAACAACATGCAATTTTCATATAGTCATTAATTATGGATGGACAAAAATAACTCATTCTCTTTATTTTCATTTTCTTCAATTGCCCAATTAATGTGCACCACAAAATATGGCATGTACTTCTTCAAAAATTTTAATGCTTTTGATTTACTCAAACACCTTAACCACATTTGATCGAATGATATTATATATAAGCTATCATTAATTAAATGTATAGGACATGGATCTACTTTTAGTTTGATCAGCTATCGATCTATAACGAGGGAGCTTATTTTCTTCCAAGTATTCAATGATAGGTTTTCTCCATTCTACCATTTCATCATCAACTACTAAAATAATTTTCACCTTGACTGAGGATTTTTTGTTTATATATTCAAAGTCTATGGATGATAAGACTTGACGACCTTATACTTCTAATTGATTTGAATCCCCTTTAGGAAAAACCAGAGCCTTGGCTAATTTTGCTAAAGCATCTGCTGTAGAATTCTATGTATGGGGAATCTTGTCTAATGTTACATTCAGGACTTGTTCGAGGAGATGCATCATATTATGATGGTAAGGGATCAAATTTTCCATTAGTATTTGATAAATACCAGCTATTTGATTAATCACTAGCTATAAATCCCCAAAAAATATTGATCTCTTAAATTTTATTTAGGTTTGTCTATTCTAACCTAGTTATCAGTGCCTCGTACTCAACTTTATTTTTTGTATAAAATTTTGATAAATGGTAAGAGTAATACATTACACCCTTTTACATTACACCCTTTTCTTGGGTAATGAATAATATACTTATTCTAGCTTCGCTTGGGGAAATATGATCATGTTTTTCTTTTTATTAAAAGAAGCACCGTCAAAATAGAATTCCCCAATATATTTTATATTTAACTCTAGATTCATAATTTATTTATCTGGTAATTCATCATTAATTCGATAATCATCCTGTACTAGATGAGTTGATAGAAAATCTGTCATGGCTTGCTCTTTCATTGCTTGTAAAGGAATGAATGTGATTTTATATTATGTAAAAATCATTGATTACTTAGCTAATCTTCTTAAGAGCATTGGACAAGTCATCAAATATTGTAACAAATTTATTCAGGTTATTAGATTCACTTTATGGGAGAGTATACAATGCCTTAAATTCTGAGCAGTGAAGATTAAAACTAAACAATGTTTCTCTATCAAAGGATAATTTACTTCAGTTGCAAGTAAACTTCTACTCAGAGAGTAAATTGAGATGAAGGCAGTTGACATCTTCTTAAAGATGTTATATATAAAATTAGTGGCTTCCCCAGAATGGGAGCAACCTATCCATAAGGGTTTGTCAAATACTAATTTATACTATCAAAAGCTTTCTTGAAATTTTCATTTCATTAAAAATGAACATCTTTCTTACATAAATCTACAAAAAGTTGACACTTCTTGATAGTTTGTATATGAATCTTCTAAGGTATACTAATAGACCTTGAAAAGATCTAAATTATGTGAGACTTTTGGGTGGCAGCATTTATATTATTACCTTAATTTCACTTGGATCTATCTTGGTTCCATGATGTTTGACAACAAAAAATAAAAAGTTCCCTTAGTTGACGCCTAAAGCACATTTCAAAGTGTTCATTTTTAGATTTTGTTCACGTAATCTTTAAAAACTTAATTCTTAGATCATACAAATTGTCATCTCTTTCAAGACTTTTAACGACTATATCATCGACATAACATTCCACCTAGTGATGAATAAGTTCAACAAAAATCTTCATCATTGTTCATTGGTAAGTTGCTCCAGTATTTTTTAATTAAAATAATATTACTCTATAGTAATTGACACTTATTGGTGTTCTGAATGTTTTATATTTTTCTTCTTCATGAGCCATCTTAATTTGATTATTTTTGGACGAGCCATCCATATTGGAAATATTGCATACAAAGAAGCAATATCAACCAAGTGTTTTTCTATTGGAAGTAGAAACTCTTCTTTTTGATAGGCTTTGTTCAAATCTCTAAAGTTGATGCAAACTTGAATTTGACCGTTCTTTTTCTTAATTGGAATAATGCTAGCTAAACAGGTTGGATATTTTTCTTCCTTGATAAAACTAGCTTCAATTAACTTTTAACATCTGATATGACTTATTGATCAACATCATGCCATATTCATCAAGGTGCTTATTTGAATAGAATGATTCCTGATTGAATTTATAAATTATGAACTACTATATCTAGAGATAATACATGCATTTGCTCATAGCTCTAAGCAAAATAGTTCCTAAAGTTCTTGAGTAATTCAACTTTTTTATTTGCCTCATCCTCCTTCAATAAAGAACTTTTGAAATTTGAACAAGAATTTTATTCAGTACCCAAAATTATTTCTTTCAAATCGTCAATGGTAGATTTAATATCCTCTTCAAATTTTGCAGGTGCATCCCTAACTTGAGAGTCATCCAAATCATTTGAAGTTTCAAAATAGAGTTTATTAAAAATTTTAACATTCCATAAAAAGATACTATTAGACTCTAGATTATTTGATATTACTAAGAAGTATACATCATCATTGAATGAACATAGAGTAACAAAGCTAATGATAGATCTTAACATATGTTTGTGGTTTCTCTTATCCCACAAATGTTTGAATTATTAAGCTTCACCTCCAGTCCACTTTGATGTCATTAATCCTTACTTACACAATTTCTATACTAGTCAAAAGAGAGTTCCACTATTTCATCAACAAATGGATCATTAAAGGTTACATCAATTTAAGGGATTTTACTAGTAGACGGTACATAGATGTTGGCTTTGGTGTCTGGGTTTAAAGGAAGAGAGATTTTCACCTCTCACCTTTTACATCACTTTGGGAGAGTGGAGTAATGGTAATATTTTTCACATACTTCTTTAATCTCTCCATAGTATATATATTTGAATCAACTTCCCTAGTGACTCAAACCCTGTCCTCATCACAATCATCTTCAGTAGAAATCTCAATCTTTGGCTGCTTTGCATTATTCTTATAGTCTACAACCTATGACTTGTTATGAATTATATAAGATTCCTCCATTGAGTAGGTATCAAAATCAATATGTATTGCAGAAGCCTTTATTTACACATACGGCTTTTCATTTTCTTTCATCAATCTATTTTGCATCCTCAACCTCTTCCTATAGACTGTTGATCCATTCTACCACCTCTTTGTGAGAGAGGGGCAGGTGACCAATAAACATCATGTTTGAGATCAAAAGGTTTTTCTATTTACATTTCTTTTTCTTTTCTTTATTTTTTTTTCTTCTTGTTTTGCTAGTTTCAGATTTTTTAGCGAAAATATTTTGCATTTTAGGCAGATAGTAAGAAGCATCTTTGTATAATTCAACTTTGAAAGTTCGATAGGGATGTTAAGTCCTGGTGAACTAGTCCCGAGGCTAACTAAGAGGGGGGGTGAATTGGTTATTTAAAAAAATTTGTGAGCAACAGGAAAAATCTTTTCGATAATTTACAACGGAAACAACTAAACACAGAAATAAAATGATCAACCACAGATTTCACCCAAGCAGATAATAACAGAAAAATAAAGTGCAAAAAATAATCTGAAAGAGCACACCAGATTTTATAGTGGTTCGGTCAAATTAACCTACGTCCACTCCCCGAAGCCTCCCCTCTAGGTATTGCACTAACACAAAAGTGACTCTCCTTCTGCTCCTACAGCAAGGTGGAGAAGCCAGTACAAAACTCCTTTCCACCAACTCGCTGAGGCAGAGAACCTAAACTCCTTTCTCTTCCTCCTGAAGCAGGTAGAGAACCAAAACTCCTTTCGCTTCCACCTGAAGGAGGTAGAGAACCTGAACTCCTTTCTCTTCCTCCTGAAGCGGGCAGAGAACCTGGATCTTCTTGTGAACGATCCTTCCATAGAAAACACCGACAAAATGAGAGATGACGAATGGAGAAGATGACTCTGATCCTTGCTTGGAGTAACCTTTGTGAATCCCTCACAAACTCCACCTCACAAGATCTTCTCTCTCTCTCCCAAGCTCTCTCTCTCTCTCTCAAGGTTTCTCTGGAAAGGAAAGTGGCAAAAGATTTTTCTTGTTGGAAGAAAAAGATCTTTTATAGGAGGGCTCAAAATTTGCCCTAAATCTCAACTGGTTGGCCAATATCATCTAGGACAATCGTTAAATCGTCCTGTACAATCAGTTCAAAATCACTTATTTTAGCTTGGATGATCTGGCGCTTCTGGATGATTAGTAAAAAAAGTTGTTCAAATCATCCTATACGATTCTGCGATCGTCCGGGATGATTAGTATAAATTCAGGAATTTCGTCCATAAGACCGCTCTGGTCGTCCAAAGGAACTTGTGCTGGACGACCCAAAAATGACTTGATCGTCCAGGATGATATTTCTATCGTCCTGTACGATTAGTTCAAAAAGTGCCAAAATCGTCCTGATCACCGCTCTGGATGTACAAGTAAAACATGCTGGACGGTCAGGATTTTTAACACATCGTCCCGTACGATGCTACGATCATCCAGGATGATATGATCGAATCAATCAAACCTTAATTACTTTCCTTAATCACCAGACTAATTTAAGCATGATTGTAATGGATCATCCAGGATGATACATGTATCGTCCCGGATGATCAGATCAAATCTCTAAAAATAAAACTTGCCTAACTTGATCTGGAGGCTGAGAATTTTTGATTTGAGCCTATCATCCCGTATAATGGATGGATCATCCAGGATGATCGATTTAATCAGACAGACTTAACTTGCTCGCCCTAATTAGGGTTTCTATTTTCACTGGATCATCCAGGACGATGTGAATATCGTCTAGGACGATCTGACCAAAAAATAAACAGAAACTCTATTTACTCAAGCTCTCCCCCTGAGTGTGTATGTACAAGGTTACTTAGCTAGGGGATCAGTTACATAGCATTTGACTCAATAAAGATAAAAAAGTACATTGGACCTAGATTTCAAAGCAGGCTGACTCGAGCTTGGACTGGCTTAAACTTGTAATTAAACCTGCGTACCTGAAAGATTAAATAGGCATCCAGAGATAGAAATGTTTGCTATCATCAAAATCATAATATTTAAAACCAGATTTGCAAAAAATTCCCCCTTTTTGATGATGGCAAACATTTGTTAAGTAGTTTCAAATCAAATAGACATGAGTACTCAATGCACGTACGAAAGATAAATATCATTTCAAAATTCACTAAACAGAAAATACGATAAGGAGAACAACTACAAAATAAGAGCAATACAAGAAACAACTAGAATAGTACACGAAACTACTAGTCACTCAAAACACTAACTCCCCCTTTTGACATCACAAAAAGGAGGAGGAACAGACACAACAGTACAAGCAGAAAACAACACCAAATACAAAGCTAAAAAGGAGGCAGATCCTGATCAGAAGGAGGAGGAGATGGTGGCTGAAAGTAACTGTGAATGGCGGTAAAGTGTGCTCCAAACCAGGCAATATCCTGGTCGTGCTACTGTTGCTGCTGAGCAGCGTAGTCATTAAAGCGCTGCAGATCCTCAGTGTGCTGCTGCTCCTGGACAGCAACATAAGAATCAAATCGGGCCTCCCACTAGTCGAACCGCTGCACCAAATAATCAAAAGGGGATGCAATACGAAGGGGAGCAGGTGCATCAGTTGCAGCAGAAATAAGAATAGCTTCTTCCACTTCCTCCTCAACATCCGGGGTAGGCTCCAGATGTAGTCGGGTACTGTGGAGTACATGGAAGGAATTGTTTGTGAAGAAGGAAGGAGGGACATTGGCAGAAACTGGATATTACATATCGTATTTTATCTCCAAAGCATATGAAATGATGTGTCCTAGAGCTAGATTTGGACGTCATCCATGGCTTGGATTCCTAATGATAGTGAGATGCTCGATATATCTAAAAAAGGAGATCGGTAGTATTGAATTCCTAGTGGGCCATGATGTAGTAGGTGGTCAGGGAAAGTAAAGGGGTGATGTAAATGCGATCCCCAGCCTTTAAGATAATGGAGGAACGAAGGACATGTTGAATAGTATGGGCATCCTTAAGGATGGAAGTGCAAGCGTTGTCATGGTAGGGGGCGTTGGTATTTATAAGGAAGCGATTGGCGACACTCCTGGGCTGTGAGTTCTATAGGTCACTGATTAATAAAGGAGTGAAGAGTGGAGTAGTAAGCGGTGATGCGAAGATTTGCAAAAAAGACTTGGAGAAGTTCAAGGCTGAATGGGAAGGCCAGGGTGAGGATGAAGGTGAGGGAGGTATGTGCAAACAGATCCAGGACAGGGTAGGTAAGACTACGGGGGTTAATAATCTTGGATTTTGTGATTCCAACTTCAAGATATCATTGGAAGGCAGCCTGATTGGCTGTATTTGGAAAGCGGGGATCGACATTTCCCCAGGAGAAGTTTGCACCCTGATGCCTAGATCTCTTTCCACCTGCCATTAGAAACACAAGAGAGGAAGTATGGAAGGAGAGGTGTGAAAAAAACTGAAGAAAATGGCTGTTTAAATAGAAATTGGCCAGATCATCCCGTACGATCGCAGGATCGTCCAAGATGATATGAGTAATTATGACGGCCAAGACGATTGGTCAAAAAGAAGGTCAGATTATCCAAGATGATCAGAGATCATCCAGGACGATTAGAGACAAGCGATCGTCCTGAGGAGTCCTGCCGGACGATCATTGATGAAAAGTATCATCAAGGATGATTAGGTGGATCGTCTGGGATGATATGCAATAAATGTATAGGACGGGTCGAATTTGAATCGTCTAACTGCTGACACGTGGATCATCCGAGATGATAAGGTGTATCATCTAGGATGATGACCAATAATTGGTGCATTTAAAGCCGTTTGATCAGGATCAGGAAGTATGGATCATATCTTCTAGGATGATGTAAGTATCATCCAGGACGATCACTAATAATTGTTGTAACTCAGCCGTTTAATTAGACTGGGGATTATTTGAGGGCATCGTCCAGGACGAGTTTGGATCATCCAGGACGAAGACGATCATCCAGGATGATTTTGGGATAAAAGCAGAGTAAATAAAACTCGAAATGAGAAACACAAAAACACAAAAAAACAATGATTTTTTTTTAATCGATCTGCTCCAGTAAATAAAAAATTTCCCTTAATTTTGAATCCAAAAAGCAATAAGAAGACAATCGACAGTGCTGAAATCCAAAAAAGTTAGAAAATCGACTTTTGTAACTCCCACCGTGGACACCTTATAGATGCATATAAATCTAATTCAAAAGAAGGAAATTAGATTCGAAAAGAGATCCTTTCAAGCCTCGTTCCAAAAAAATATCTGATATAATAGTATTGTAAAGTAAGAAATTATAAATCATGATTTTTTGTCTCAAGCTTTTGAAAATATTAAGGGTGCATGGATTTTTCTAAGACATTTAAGGATCTGAAAGGGAAGAAAGCCTATTTCTTTGTGGGCTAATTTTGTGCCCCTTTTTTTCAATTTATTTGGCGCTTTGCGCATCTTTTGATTTTTGATACACTTTGTGTATTCTTTCAATTTTTTGGCGACATTGCACATCTTTTTAGTTTGGGCTAATTTTGTTCCTCTTTTCATTTTAGCGCTCTTTACGCATCTTTTGTAGGCTTTCTCACTCTCAAAATTGTTAAAGAATCTCAACTGTAAAATTACCTTCCAGACATAAAAGATGACAAAGCTCACTCTCTACAATAAGGAAGAGTAATTCACAAAACAAAAATCATACATCGTATGATAAGTGCAATCACTTAGTTCAGAAAATCATAATAATGACTCAAAACTTTGAAAATACTATTCATATGAGGTAGATTACTATAGGAAGATAAATTATATCTCTATTTCAAAAATCAACTTTTTAATTTTGAAGAAGATTTTTATCCAAAAGAAATAATACACCATTAAAGGAGTTAGAGGAAGAGAAAAAATCATCAATGTTTCTTCCCTTTAACAAATCTAGTGGAATCAATCACTCCTTACAAGCTTCCAAACCAAAAAATAAGGCAAAATTTTCAATCATAAATCCAGTTTATCAGCATAGTGAGCAGTGATCAAATTTTGAAAAGCATAAAATAGTAAGTAAAACTAAGTAGAAAATCGCATCAAAATAAATATTCAAATCAAGCTAATAACAAGATAAAAATCAGCAGAAAAACAAAAATCAACAGAAAATAGATAATCAAATAAAACAACTAACTAACAAAAATAGAATAAAAAAATAGGCAAATAAAAAATCAGGAGTCATCAGAATCAAGCATTTATGTCAATCACAGCTAATCTGGTCCTCAAAATACTGAATGAGTCAAAGCCCAGTGGTTTAGTAAATATGTCAGCCAGCTAATTTTCTGTTGCTACATGACGTAGCTCAATGTCCCCTTTTGTAACATGGTGCCTAATGAAGTGATGCCTTATATCAATGTGTTTGGTTCTAGAATGTTGGATTGGATTCTTAAAAATGCAGATGGCACTAGTATTATCACACAGAACATAAATTGTGCCCACAGGTAATCCTAAATCTGAGACTTGTTTCTTCAACCAAAGAACTTGGGCCACATAACTTCCTAAGGCAATGTACTTTGCTTCAGTAGTGGAAAGTGCAACTGAGTTCTATTTTCTACTGGACCAGGAGACTAAAGAATGTCCTATGAATTGATAAGTTCCAGAAGTGCTCTTTCTATCCACCCTACACCCTACAAAGTGAGAATCAGAATATCCAATAATCTCAAAAGAGGTGCTATGCCTAGGGTACTAGATTCCTAGGTTTGGGGTCCCTAAAAGATATCTAAGAATTCTCTTAACAGTAGTCAGGTGGGACTCTTTAGGATCAGCTTGAAACCTAGAACAAAGATAAACACTAAATATAATATCAGGTCAGCTAGCAGTCAAGTAAAGCAGTGATCCAATTATTCCTCTATACTTCTTCTGATCAACAGATTTTCCACTTGAATCCTTATCTAACTAAACAGAGGAACTCATGGGAGTGTTGATTGGCATGGCTTTGTCCATTTCATATTTCTTCAAAATATCCTTAGTGTATTTAGATTAATTGAGAAGGGTTCCATCATCCATTTGCCTTATGCTAAACCCCAAAAAATAGGACAATTTCCCATCATACTCATCTCAAACTCCTTACTCATTATTTTAGAAAACTCATCACATAAATATTTATCAGAAGATCCAAAAATTATATCATCAACATAGATCAGGATAATGAGTAAATCATCCCCTACTCTCCTCAGAAAAAGGGTGGTGTCTACGCTCCCCTTAACAAACTCTCTTTCTAACAGGAATGTGCTAAGCCTCTCATACCAAGCTCTAGGTGCCTATTTGAATCTATATAAGGCCTTTTTTAATTTGTAAACATGATTTGGATATTGGAAACTCTCAAAACCTGGGGGTTGTTCTACAAAAACATCCTCTTTTATTATCCCATTTAAAAAGGCACTCTTGACATCCATTTGAAACAGCTTAAATCCCTTATAATAGGTAAAGGCTAGTAGCACCCTAATGGCTTCCAATCTAGCTACAGGGGCAAAGGACTCCTCAAAATCAATCCCTTCAATCTGATTATACCCCTTAGCCACAAATCTTTCCTTATTCCTAACCACCACACCAGAATCATTCATCTTATTCTTAAAGACCCACTTGGTTCCCACTATACTTTGATTTTTAGGTCTTTCTACTCCCAAACATCGTTCCTTACAAATTAATTCAATTCCTCTTACATAACTAAGATAAAAAACTCATCAGAAAGGGCTTGATTGATGTTGGTGGGTATAGTCATTGAGATAAAGGCAGAGTGGTTTACTTCCTTCCTAAGTCCATTCCTAGTCCTAACACCTTCAAAAGGGTCTCCTAAGATCAGTTCTTTAGGATAACTCGAAGAATATCTCTAATCTCTAGGCAAAGTGTTTTAAGGATCTACCCTTTCCTCCAGATTTGTATTTTCAACCCCTTGGGTAATCCCCCCTACCTCTTCTTCTTCCTTAACTCTAGTCGCCTTAGGATCAGATTCATCAAACACCACATGAGTTATCTCTTCCACCACCAAAGTCCTCTTATTAAACACCCTAAAGGATTTCCCCACACTAGAATAGCCTAGGAACACTCCTTCATCAGATTTGGGGTTAAACTTTCCTAAGGATGATTTCCTGTTGTTCAGAATGAAAATTCTACAGCCAAGGACATGGAGGTGGGATAGGTTTGGAGTTCTACCCTTAATGATCTCATAAGGTGTCTTGTTCAGATTGGATATAACATTCACCTTATTTAGCACATAGCAGGTAGTGTTCACCGCTTTAGCCCAAAAGTATTTTGGAAGTGAATACTCAGCAAGCATGGCTCTAGCGGCTTCCACTAAGGTCATGTTCTTCCTTTCAGCTACCCCGTTCTGTTGAGGGGTCCTAGGAGCTGAAAAATTGTGACTAATCACTTGCTCCTCACACAAAGTTCCAAACTTCACATTTTTAAACTCTCCACCATAATCACTATGAATAGTCAAGATCTCACAACCTAACTTCCTCTGAATCCAAGTGGAGAAGGACTTACATCATCAAATGACTCAGATTTATGTGACAGAAATTTAATCCAAGTGATCCTCGAGTAATCATCAACAATCACAAAACCATAGACTTTCCCCCCTAAGCTGGTAGTGCTAATGGGTCCAAAGAGATCCATATGAAGGACTTCTAAAGGTCTAGAGGTGCTAATGTCCTTAACAGAGTGAAAGGAGGACTGGACTTGCTTCCCTAATTGACAGGCATCACACAGGTGGTCCTTAGTGAACTTAAGCTTGGGGACACCTCTAACTAAATCCTTTTGGGTGACTCTCCTAAGTGTTTTCATACTGGCATGACATAATCTCCTGTGCCACAACTAAGACTCATCAGCAGCAGTTTTTAAGCTAATCAAAACATTAGCTTTAAAGCAACTTACATCCAGTATGTAGACATTATTGATCCTTTATCCCTGCAAAAATAATTTTGTCATTTAAGCTTAAAATACAGTAAGTGGGCTGGAATTTGATGTTGTATCCTTTGTCACAGAGCTGACTAATGCTCAGCAGGTTATGTTTCAATCCATCTACAAGCAAAACATTGTCAATCATAAAATTCTTTGAATCACTAATTATACCTGAGTCTACCACCCTCTTGGTGGTGTTGTTTCAAAGTGTAACCTTACCTCCAGCCCTGGCCTCCAGCAAAATGAACTGATTTGCATCTCCAGTCATATGTCTTGAACATCCGCTATCTAGGTATCACATGCTCTCATGAGGTCTTGTGTGAGAGCACACCTACAAAATCATCAAATGTCAGATTTAGGAACCCAAAAAGGTTTGGGTTCCTTCTTATGAAAAGAAGAATGCAATGCATGTGTGCTGTGCTGTGAAATAGGCAATTTGGGCCTCCACACCTAATGTGTACTATGGTGAAAAATGTAGGTGTGGGAGATGTGTCCTAACATGCCACAAGAAAAATATCTAACACCAGGAAAAGGGTTAACTAATCTACGTGGGTGATAGTGCCTCTTCCTAGGTTTGAATGAAACATGCTTTGATGATTTTGAAATAGATTCTTCAAAAGGTGGAGGTGCATAAAATTGTGCAAAAGTAGGTAGAATTTCATTTTTCTCAAAATCACAAATTTTTACACTCAAAAATTCATTTTCATTTTTGAAACTTACAATTTCAAATTTCAGATGGTGTTCACTACTATCTAAATCAGAGGCATAAGTTTCTAATTCTTTAAATGCAGCTTTTAATTCAACATGCGATGTTTTTAACAGATCATGCTCATTAATTAAATCAGAATGCTTTTTGTTCAACTCATCGAATTCATCAAGTAGTGACATATGATTGCAATCAATAGTAAAATGATTTTTAATCAAAATTTCATGCTTTTTTTGTAAATTTAAAAGTTCTAGTTTCAGGCTAGCATGAGTTTTCTTAAGCTTCCTATACGATGCATGAATTCTTTCAGACACTTTAAATAATTGCTCGTAAGTAAGCTCTCATACCTCTTCCTGGTCAGACTGATCAGGATGATCATCTGCCATCAAACACAAGTTGGTTTCCTCCTCTTCAGCTTCACTCTCAGAGGAGTCGAACACAGAATCTTGGTTTCTAAATTGCCTTTTGAATCCTCTTCTTCTCCTTTCTAAATTTTGGTTTCTCCTCACCCTTTTCCTTGCTTGGGTGAGCTTTAAGTGTAGGACAATCATCCTTAATATGTCAAGGCTTCCTACATTCAAAACAAACAGTATCATATGAGCCTTTAAAATTTTTACTGGACTTACCCTTGTTCCACTTCTGAAAGTTCTTAGATTTCTTCCTTAGAAAGCTTTTGAATTGCCTAGTGATTAAGGAAACATCATCGCTATCAGACCCGAAAGAATCAGTGTCAGTATCGTTAGCCTTCAGTGCCACAATTTTCTCCTTCTTCTTCTCACCTGCATCAAGCTGTCTTTGGTTCACCCCTTGCTCGTAAGCAATGAGTGACCCAAGTAAGTTGTCAATAGAATAATTATTCAAATCTTTCGATTCAGTAATTACAGTTATCTTAGCATCAAACGAAGAAGGCAAACATCTCAAAATCTTGTTCACTTTTTCATAGTTTGTAAGTTCTCTTCCTAAAGAATGCAAAGAAGTGACAATTTGAGTGAACCTCGTATACATTTCAGAAACAGATTCATTAGGTTTCATGTGAAAATGTTCATAGTCATGCAGCAATATGTTTAACCTATACTATTTGACTTCAGTTGTACCTTCATAAGTAATGCACAGTCTATCCTAAATTTTTTTGCCAGTTGTACAAGTAGAAACACACATGTTATCCTCAGATTTTAAGGCACAGAAAAAATAGTTCAAACATTTGGCATTCCATTGGGCTAAGTCACTATCATCAAAATTCCAATTAGTGAAATGCAGTTCAGTTTTAACATTGTTAATCATTCTAAAAGGTGGCTCATAGCCATCCTTAACAAGCATCCACATGCGATAACCAATTGATTGAAGAAAAGTGGACATGCGAGTTTTCCAAAAATCAAATGTTATGTTATCAAATAATGGCGGTCGTGTAATTGAATAACCTTCAGCAGTATTACGATTACCAAAGTTAACCATGTATCAAATGCAAAAGTTTTTAAACTTAAATTTTTGAATCCCGCTCTGATACCACTTGAAAGTTTGATAGGGATGTTAAGCCCTGATGAACTAGTCCCGAGGCTAACCAAGAGGGGGGGTGAATTGGTTATTTAAAAAAATTATGAGCAACAGGAAAAATCTTTTCGATAATTTACAGTGGAAACAAGTAAATATAGAAATGAAAAGATCAACCATAGATTTCACCCAAGCAGATAATAACAGAAAATAAAGTGCAGAAAATAATCAAAAAGAGCACACCAGATTTTATAGTGGTTTGGTCAACTTGACCTACGTCCACTCCCCGGAGCCTCCCCTCCTGGTATTGCACTAACACAAAAGTGACTCTCCTTCTGCTCCCACAGTAAGGCGGAGAAGCCTGTACAAAACTCCTTTCCACCAACCCAGTGAGGCAGAGAACCTGAACTCCTTTTGCTTCCTCCTGAAGCAGGCAGAGAACCCGAACTCCTTTCGCTTCCTCCTGAAGCAGGCAGAGAACCCAAACTCCTTTCGCTTCCTCCTGAAGCGGGCAGAGAACCCGGATCTTCTTGCGAACGATCCTCCCACAGAAAACACCGATAAGATGAGAGACGATGAACGAAGAAGATGACTCTGATCCTTGCTTGGAGCAACCTTTGTGAATCCCTAACAAACTCCCCCTCACAAGATCCTCTCTCTCTCCCAAGCTCTCTCTCTCTCTCTCTCAAGGTTTCTCTGGAAAAGAGAGTGGCAAAAGATTTTTCTTGTTGGAAGAGAAAGATCTTTTATAAGAGGGCTCAAAATTTACCCTAAATCTCAACTTGTCGGCCAATATCATCCAGGATGATCGCTAGATCATCCTGTACGATCAGTTCAAAATCACCTGTTTCAGCCTGGACAATCTGGCTCTTGTGGACGATTAGTATAAAAAGTTGTTCAGATCGTCCCGTATGATTCTGCAATCGTTCGGGATGATTAGTGTAAATTCATAAATTTTATCCAGAAGACTGCTCTAGTCATCCAGAGGAACTTGTGCTGGACGACCTAAAAATGACTTGATCGTCCAGGATGATATTTCTATCATCCTGTATGATTAGTTCAAAAACTGTCAAAATCATCCTGATCACTGCTCTAGACGTACAGGTAAAATATGCTAGACGGTCAGGATTTTTAACACATCGTCCTGTACGATCCTGCGATCATCCAAGATGATATGATCGAATCAATCAGACCTTAATTACTTTCCTTAATCACCAGACTAATTTAGGCATGATTGTAATGGATCGTCTAGGATGATACGCATATCGTCCGGGATGATCAGATCAAATCTCTAAAAATAAAACTTGCCTAACTTTATCTGGCAGTTGAGAATCTCTGATTTGAGCCTATCATCTCGTACGATGGATGGATCATCCAGGATGATCGGCTTAATCAGACAGACTTAACTTGGTCACCCTAATTAGGGTTTCTGTTTTCACTGGATCGTCCAGGACGATGTGAATATCATCCACGACAATCTGAACAAAAAATAAATAGAAACTCTAATTCACTCAAGCTCTCCCCTTGAGTGTGTGTATATAAGGTTACTTAGCTAGGGGATCCGTTATATAGCATTTGACTCAATAAAGATAAAAAAGTACATTGGACCTAAATTTCAAAATAGACTGACTTGAGCTTGGACTGGCTTGAACTTTTAATTAAACCTATGTACCTGAAAGATTAAACAGGCATCCAGAGACATAAATGTTTGCTATCATCAAAATCATAATCTTTAAAATCAGATTTGCAACAAACTTCATGAATTCAAAATGGCTGCAAGTCACCTTTAGTACAGTGCTCTTCTAACTCAAGAGAGTATTTGATACACTGATGAAGGGTGGAAAGCAGTATTCTATATTTACGTAGCCAAGGTCTACTCAAAAGAGTGTTAAAAGAAGCTTTAGAATCTATTATATAAAATTTGGATTGAGTCTTTAAATTTCTTATTTTAAATGGCAAAGTGATTGAACCCAAAGCTCTCTTGCCTTATTTATTTAACCCATATGACATCATTTTATTATAACTGAGTTTTTGAGTATTGTCCTTTAGATATGCACGAGTTCTAAGGGTCATAATGTTGACTGATGCACCTGGGTCAACAAGGACATATGACAATATGAAAATGTATATGTTCAAAGATATATATAATGGATGATTATAACAAATAATTCCCAATAGTAAATCACCATTTAAAAATGTAACTTCTAGAATCTCCTTGAATCTCAATATTTCTTTAGCTGATGCTAATAGAGCTATACATATATCTAGGTCGAAAGCTTGATTAAAGCCTCTCATGTTTCTTTAAAAGAACCAAAGCATCGTATATACTCAATTTTACAAGAAGTTTTCTAAGATGTGCTAACACATTCTAATCAACTTTAGGAGGATATGAATCAACCACATAGTGATTTACTTGAACTGGTATTGAAGTTTTTAGATTATCAGCCACTTGCTTCCTTTATTAGTTACAGATACTAATGGTGGTAACACCTTACCACTTCACAAATTTACTTGGACTATCTCTTCTGAAGAAGAGGCAATCAGTTCTTTTGATTATGTATATTCATTTATCTTTAATGCTTCATCAAATGAATTATTAGAATCAGATATCTCATATTCTTTATAGATACGATCACCTTGAATATCAAAGATAGGGCATTCACTAATAGAGAAATATTAATGAAAGTCTTTTAATTTATTTAAATTTATTTCAGATTCAATAGAATTATTTATTGTTGCATCATTCATTTAATCGTCACCAGATATGACAAGATATACACTAAATCTATCTTCATTACTTTCTTAACCCCTAGATGGACAAAATAGAAATCATATAGTGTAAGCAGTATAACATCCTTTGCTTTGTCATTTTAAAAAATTAAAACTTTATTGTTTACATTGCTACTTTTATTCTTGAGTTCTTCCATCTAAACTGATGAAGACTGACCAATTAATCTCTTCTTGGGTTCTTTAAAAAAAATATATTATGGACTTCCTCTTCAAAAGCTGCTTGATCCACCCAGAGGGGACTCCACACTCCTTGAATCAGCTAAATAGATGAATGATAAAGTTTATTTAAAATTTTCTTATAAGATCAGAATAAAGCTATATCTCAGTTATCATCAGGTTTTGAACTTAAAATTGATATGAAAGGTTCACCAATCACTAATTTAGTAGATTCTTGACTAGAATCAGCTAAATACTCATTCAATATCACAACCAATCCATCTTTGATATTTATTTTAAGCCACTCTTTAGAAGTTAACAATCTTCTAACTCATGATAGATCATCCAATGCTATGGTAAATATTTAGATTCCCCCACTTTTCCCACATCTTCTAGCTTCTTGGGACTTAGGAAGTTTGAATTGTGTGTTCTTTGAATATTCTTAAAGATCTTCCTAATAGCCACTCTTTTAAATGAATAAGCCTTATTTTTAAGCACTTCAAATCTCTCTCTCTCTCTCTCTCTCTCTCTCTCTCTCTCTCTTTCCCTCTCTCTCTCTCATTCCTCTTTAGGAGTAAGATTGGAATGAGATTTAAACTATGGATTAGGAGGTCTATTATACTACTAGTACTATGATGGACAACCAAGAATTTCTATTTGAATTTGCATCAGCTGTTTACCCTTATCAACTGAAGATACTGAACAAGACTTCTTTTCTAACACCTTCAAAGGTTTTAGTTTTCTATTTTCTATTACAGATTGATCATTTGAGAAAGTAAATTGAGATATCTCCTCTTGAAGATTAGAGGCTATATTCAATACATCTTCAAAGTTTTAATTATAAATCCTTTTAGTAAGAAGGTTATTTGGCCATAAAAATTCTTGAGAAGAATTTCAATAGCATGTTGTTTATGGAGTTGAAGCTCATATTTCATGTTAATATTCCTCTACCTTAGGATATAGTCAACTAGACATTCAATAGGTTTCTTTTTTTTTTATACTAGATCTCCTATTGTGACATGATGATGTGCTCTAGCAAACCATTTAGTGAATAGTTATTCTAGTACTGCACATGTGTGAACTATCTCATTAGGAATCTCAGCATACAATTCCAATGCAACACCTGATAAACTGCTCAGAATTATCTAAATAGTAGATCATCATTGCCTCCTATATTACAACAATTGGCCCTAAAATGTGCTAGATGTTACTTAAAATTCCTTGCTCCATAAAAAAATTTAATGATGGTGGAACAAATCAATTAGGATCAGGAATAAAGCCATATTTCTTTTGGTAGGGTCTATCATTTAGAACAGATGTGGTACCTTTAGACTATGCTAAAGCATCCTTGATTTGTTGCTCTACCATCTACTTAATATCGCCTGCTTGTACTATATTATTTTCTATTTAAAATCTACTATTGCTCTACCCTTCAGTTTTATTCAACGATCCAAGTTAGATCAATTTTACTATAGTTTTGGATGGATTCAACTAGAAAGGAATCTATGTGAGCCTAGCTAAAGAGACCTATTTGCTTTGGAGGGCTGCCATAGAATCCATTAGCCCTTGCATCATCTTTTCCATCCGAGCTATCTGTTCATTTTTTTAATTAATTGATCTAAAAGACTACTTGTCAAATCAGGGAAATATTCATCATCATCATCTTCTTCTTCCTACATATTTTCCATTTATCTTTCTAGGTAAACGATCATGTATCCACCATGAAATCACTTTTAGCCATTTCTTCATCTGTGAATTTACTTACACATTCTCTACAGCTCCTTACTCATCTATTTGTTGAATACTCTCCTTTAGGTGATCCATCATCTCTTCTATGGATTTCTTGCTACATTATGCAAATCTACAGGAGTGTAGTCTCTAACAGCTGATATTTCTTCCATTAATTTTCCCTTATTTTCTTTTTATTTTATGATATACTATTTATGAGCAACTAATGTAGTTGATGTGGCGACCATTTTAGGATGCCGGACATTATTTCCTTCAGATAACATAACTGGTTAGCTTATCAATTTCAATCTCCTTCTGTCATGACAAGGAGATAAATCTCAACCTTACAACTTATATTGATCAACTTTTAATGGTTGTTGACCCAAAGAGCGACCAAAGGATCTAACATGAATGTTTCTGGATTGAATTGAAGATGGAGGAGAAATGGGATTATACCTTCGATGGACTAATACTCCATATCCTAAGTATTTGACTAGAGTAAATTGACCATAACCATTTAAAGATATTGTTTGTTGATTGACTTGTAAATATCTTCTAGATTCCTACTGAGATTTTATAGTAGTTACAAGTTGACTAGGACCTGCTTCTTAAAAAGTATCTTTCTCTTGATAGGGGGAGACACTTCTCATCCTCTCCTAGAGTTTGTTTGCACTCCAGTGGATATAACATCCTTCACCCTTTTTAGAAATTTGATCTTTAACTGCCCATAACCAATAACATGGTCATGGATCAACTCATTTAACAAAGATTTAAACTTAATTTTTCTTTTCGACAAAGAAGGCAACACAAAATTTTGGCAAAAAAGGAGTGGGTGAAGAATTAGCTATCCTGACTAGATTTTCTTCTCCAGGAGCAATAGTAGAAAGCGGATGAAAGTGATTCAGACTTGACAAAGAAGACTGTATAGAATTTCATATTCTTATACTATCAGTTCAATTGACTTCAGATTAGTTGATTCAGCTACAACGTTTAGCCAATTATTCTCTTCTAGAGTTTTAGCTTTCTCATCCCTTCCTATTAGATGGAATTTTTTTCCTTCTCCGAGATTTGGTCTTCTCGTCAATGGCGAAGGATATTTACATGGGATAGAAATCTAGGAATAACAACATATTTTCCCTTCTAGCTAGTAGATAGCATTGGGAATGCCAGTCGAGATAATATCGAGGGTTTAAAAGCTATAAGGATAACTATTGTCTTACCTCAAGTACATCCTTAACAGGCATAGCTTGAATAGATTCAACCTTGACCATATCAGCATGTGGTCCAATAAGGTGAATTGAACATTGTTCATTGATCCCAACTAAATTATAGTTGCTTCAGTAGATGAACCCTGATGGTCAGTCAAGTTCAGGTCATTGGAGAAATAGAAGATCAACACTCTAAACATTATATATAAAATTTTGAAATGCACTGACTTTTAAGAAAGACATAAGTTTGAAGATGTACTAAGTAAAGTTTATTGAATCCCCAAAGCATAATTAAAATGAGATGAATAAGACATTTGTGAATTTTAAATGGAGCCAGTCTATAAAAACATAAATTAGAGAGGTTTTTAGATTTGAGATTTAAATTTAGTTTAAATGGATTGAGAGAAATCTAATCTAAATGGATTTAAATTGGAAAGAATATGAATGAAACTTGATTTGAATTTAAGTTTTACAAGAACATTGTTCAAAGACACTCATGTGTGGATAATGGAAGAAAGTATGAACTTGATTTGAATTTAGATTTAGATAGAGACATCAATGAAATGACTTTGAACAAAAGAGAGAAATAACTTTAGAATTTGTAACCTAAAGCTTTAGTTTATATTAAATCTAATAGCTCAAATATTTAATTAAATCCATGTGAATTTAGAAAATTTTAGTCTTCATTAAAGATGGAGAGAAAATTCTATCCATAGTGGAGTTGTTAGAAAAGCCTATGAACATAGTTAATTTAATGTCCAAAATGTAAATGTCACATAAGATTTGCTTTAAATTTATATATTTGGTTTCTTTAATCAAATCTACATTGATTGACAATAATATACCATGACTAAGGATAAATTAATATGTCACTATTAATTTGAGAAGAGAAACTTCCCATTCATGATTGAATAATGCACAGAGAATATTCAATTAGTCTAGGAGGATAAAAGAAACATTCTCCTATCATTTCAATTATGAAATTAATCCAATATTTAAAGCTTAGGTCTATATTCCATCAATCTTTCTGCTACCATTGAAAGAAACTAATACAGAGTTTATTTATTTCTGGGTTGTAGACTCTCTATAGGGGCAAGCCCCTATAGTTAGTTATATCTCCTTAGAGAATACTCTCAATTAAAGTGAAGCCTAAACTCTATCCTAAGAGATCAAAGGATGAATCAAACTTTAAATTTTTTTACTTAACAAGAGTAATTGTAACTTTAATTTTAAATGATACTAACAAGAAGACTCACAAAGAACTTTAAATTTTATACTAATTAAGTTACCTAACTAAATTTTCTAACTTCCAAAATTTCTTAAAAATTTTGGCAACATAATGGCCCTATCTGAAGGAAAAGCGTAGCATCCCCCAAGTAGAATTGGGACCCACTACCTTGCCCACAATGGGCATAAAAGTTTTTCTTAACATTCATTATAGAAATTAAAATACATGCAAGTATACATGATTTGGTAAGGGGTTTAGTTACATAGTACTGAGTATTGTATTGTCCTAGAACTAGTATACATGTTCCTACAAAGTCTTGAACATGTATAGTGAAAGAATGCCTAGGAAAATTTTGCTCACTAATGCAAATTATCACCAATATGAATGCAATATATGAAGTAATATAAATAAATGAAATACTAGATATAAAAAGTAATTTATTTATTTATTGACTTAATAATTTATAACAAACTCAAACTCTATAAATAAGAAAGGTGGCCAAGCTCCACCACAACTGACTAGGGTTTCTAATCCTATCATATATATAAATTCAACTATACTTGCTTATGATATTCAAGATCCAAGTCTTCTATGGAATTTTAAAAGAGGGTATCCTCCAATGAGAAGGATATCTTCTTTTGGAGCCCCATTTGTATATGTATAAGCAGGTATATTTCAATCTGTTACAACTGAATACATTATACAACTCAATCTATATATAATCTATAATTTACAAGGACTCACACATATACAACATTCTAAGGTACATTCTACTTTGACTCTTATAGGAATTTAAAATCATATAAAAGCATATGAAAGTCTAAAAGATTTATGTAATAACCTAATGCTTCTAATGCAATTCTTAAAGGATTAAGTGCACTAATAGGAATTTAAAATTTATGACATCTAGATTGAAGCTAATAAATAAACATATATAAGGTACTCTCTAAGAAAAATCACCTATCAAGCAAATCAAACCATCAGCCTAGTCTAGGCTAGAGTTGGTTGTTCTAGTAAACCATCAAAGTGCATGTAGAAGGGCTATGTGGCTTGGATAGTTCCTAGGTTTTATTAGTATTAATTTATCTATAAATGAATTTATTTGATTAAGGTCTTTATAGATTGGTTTAAATTTAAGTTTTAATGATTTAGAGGTTTTTAATTTCTTTTTGAAGATATTTTGATTGTTGATGTTATTTAAAAAAATAGTGTTTAATAACTTCTAATTGCCAAAAGCTATTAATCTACAACTCCTAGACTCATATTGTTAATGCTACCAATCCTCCAAGATTGGGGTAGATGGATAGCATAGAGTCCTTCATTTTAATTAAATATTTTCATCCTTAAAGCTTCTTCAATCCAATACACCTTTGCCCTCCTAAAAGGAATCAAGCACAAGGGTATGAAAAGCTGTAATATTTATATATTTTATTAAATATATTTATTTGAATTTAATTTTCTATTTATTAATTTATTTAAGTTTATAATTTAGTGTTTACATTTTATCAAATTTATTTGTGGCATTGTCACAACGAGGACGAGAACCCATGGCATCCGTAGAACACGTAGCCCCACAGCTTGGGGTAGTCGAGCCTAAAAACTTCATTGATAAGAATGTTTATTGTTTTTTTAATATTGTTTACTAGTTTAATTTTAATAAATTGATTATTTACTGAAGTTTTAATGATTTATTAATTTTCCATAATTTAATAAATATTTTAATGTATTAAACATAGGGTCTATTTCTTAACATTTTGATTGACATTTGTTTGAATATACCTATATATTTTTTATAAATATTAGATCTAGAGATGAGTTCAATGCCATTAAGTTTATTGAATTTGGATTTTTGTATAATTAATTAATAATTTTACAAATTTGGTGCATCTTATGTATTCAATTTGACCCAAATATTGACTTTTTGATTTACAGCGAATTCAAGAGTTTTTATATTTTTCATAAATGCTAGACCCAAAGATGAGTTGAATGCCTTTGGGTTTGCACAATTTGGAGTTTCCTGGAATTAGTTGTGCATTATTGAAGTTTGGTGTATTTTTGTATTTATTTAATAATTTAATAATGGATATTTTCTTATTTTTGTCCCAAATCAACTCAAAACCTCTTCAAATCTTCCCCAAATTTCAGAAATGGCCTTTAGGGATTATTTCAAGTGTTTATATTTTAGTAATTTTAATATATTTTTAATTATTTAATTAAATTAATTAGTAAATTTCTCAATTTTTGAAATTAATTTTTATTTTGAATGAATTTGATGGGTCTTTTATTTTTTCCTTGTTTTGCTTTTAATTTTGAGCATTTTGATATATTATTTGTAATTTTTGGATTTAAAATGATTTTTTTATAAATTTTCTAAGATCTTAGGTCAATTATGTACAAGAATTTTGGGTTCACTAAATGATAGACCAAATGACATCCAAATGCATTGAACTTTGACACATAAGTACATGAATACATGTTCTTAAAAATCACTGAATTCGGGATAATCAAAGCTTTCCTAGGTTGAAAAATCAATCATAAAAGCTAAATGTATCTATAGCTTTGGTGATTTGTTTAAGAGCTACACTTACTAGATTTGGGTGAAATCTATGGAGAACTAATCCTGACATATATATAAACACACCATAAAAAATGAGAATATTATTCTTAGTGCATGAAGATTATGAATTTTCAAAATTAAGGATCCAAAATGGACCTATGAACTTAAGAATTCAAATCAGAAAAAATATGGTCAGATCAAGACCCAAGAAAATTAGGGTAGGTCAAGAATATACCTTCATATACACCATACTAATTTGAGGTCAATTTGACCATTGGCTCTTACAAAATTTAAGAAAACTGGAAACCAATTATCTCTATTTTTCTCAAAACTCACTAGTCAAAATTGCTTGAAATTATTTTTAGAAAATAGTGGAGCTCTAGAGCTTTCCAACAAGCCTAAGAACACTTAATTTGGATGAAAAATGATTTTTTTTTTATAATTTTATATAGTTTTAGAAATTTAAATAGATTTTAAATTTATTTTTATTTAAAATTCTTAAAAGTTCATGAGGGTGGTTAAACCCTAAAGAACTAGTCTCGAGGCTAACCAAGAGGGGGGGGGGGGGGGGGGGGGGGGGGGGGTGTTAATTGGTTATTTAAAAATTTCTTTAAGTCAAAAGAAAATCTTTTTGAAGTATTTTTGAATATTTTAAAAATCAAACAACTTATGCGGAAGCAGGCAATAAAATTAGAGATTTCAACCATAGATCAGATCACAGAAAAGTATGAAAATTACAACAACAACACAACAACAACAACAACATCAAGCCTTTATCCCACTACGTGGGGTCGGCTACATGAATCCTTTTTCTCCATTATGTCCTATTAAAAGTCAAATTCTCGTTTAAATCTAATAAAGAAAGATCATTTCTAATATTTTCTAACCAAGTCTTTTTAGGTCTACCTCTACCTTTCTTAACATAAGTCAAATCTAAGACCTCTACTTTCCTAACCGGGTCATCGGGAGGCCGCCGTTTTACGTGACCAAACCATCTAAGGCGGCTCTCTCTAATCTTATCTTCCACTGGAGCTACTCCAACCTTTTCACGAATATGCTCATTTCGTATCCTATCTCTAAGGGTAAAGCCACTCATCCACCTGAGCATCCTCATCTCTGCAACACTTAACTTAAAATTATGCTTCTCTTTTAATGGCCAACATTCAGCACCATAAAGCATTGCAGGTCTCACCACCATCTTATAGAATTTTCCCTTAAGTTTGAGGGGTACTTTTCTATCACACAATAAGCCCGATGCATTCCTCCACTTCAACCATCCAACTTGGATTCTGCTGATAATATCCCCATCTATATCACCATCACTCTGAACAATAGATCCAAGATATCTAAAACGTGTACTCTTATTAATGACTTGATCGGCCAAAGTCACAATGCCCTCACTAGGTCTATTATTACTAAAATTACACTCCATATATTCTGTTTTAGATCTACTCAAGCGAAAACCTTTAGACTCTAAGGTTGACCTCCACAATTCTAGTTTACCTTCAACTCCCTCTCTAGTCTTATCAACAAGAAGAATATCATCAGCAAAAAGCATACACCAAGGTACATCCTCTTGCAAATGTCTAGTGAGAACATCGATGACTAAAGCAAAAAGATATGGGCTTAAGGCTGATCCTTGGTGTAATCCAATCGAAATAGGAAAATACTTGGTCAAACCACCTTGTGTTTGAACACAAGTAATAGCTCCTGCATACATATCTTTAATGATTTGAATATAAGCGTTATTAACTTCTTTCTTTTCAAGAACTCTCCATAGCACTTCTCTTGGAACTTTATCATATGCTTTTTCTAAATCAATAAATATCATATGTAAATCCTCCTTATTCTCTCTATATTTCTCCATCAAACCTCTTAATAAATGTATGGCTTCCATAGTAGACCTACCCGGCATAAATCCAAATTGATTTTGAGAAACATTAGTATCACGCCGCAACCTATGCTCCATAACTCGTTCCCATAGTTTTAAAGTATGACACATTAACTTAATTCCTCTATAATTCGCACAATCTTGTGCATCACCTTTATTCTTAAAAATAGGGATTAACACACTCATTCTCCACTCATCTGGCATCTTTTTAGTCTTCAAAACAGTATTAAAAAGTTTAGTAAGCCAAGAAATTCCTTCATCTCCTAAGCATTTCCACACCTCTATTGGAATATCATCAGGTCCAACAGCTTTTCCACCCTTCATTTTCTTTAAAGCCTCTCTAACTTCGGTTTTACTAATACGCCGATAAAAACAGAAATCTTTATTTTCATTTAAGGTGCTAAGGTCACTACAGTCAATTTTATTTTCACATTCTTCATTAAAAAGTTTAGCAAAATATCTCATCCACCTTTGTTGAATATCATCTTCTAAAAAAAGTACTTTTTGATCTTCATCCTTAATACACTTCACTTGAACTAAATCCTTACTACTCCTATCTCTTTGTTTGGCTAGCTTATACATATATCTTTCTCCCTCCTTAGTATCTAATCTATTATATAAATCACTAAAAGCTAAACTCTTTGCATCACATATTGCTTTCTTAGATTCCTTACGTGCCTCTTTATATAATTTCCAATTATCAGAATTTTTACAATTAAACCAATTTTTATAACAAATCTTCTTATTTTTAATCTTTTCTTGCACATTTGGATTCCACCACCAACTATTTTTACTATTAGGAGCTTTTCCCTTTGAAACTCCAAGCACATCTTTTGCAATATTCTTAATATTACTAGCCACTTTTTCCCACATAACATTAGCATCCTCATGCATAGATAAAATCTTAAGATCTAAAATCTTACTCTCAAAAATATTTTTGTTAATATTCTTTAAATGCCCCCATCTAATCCTAGGAAAACGTTTTACTTTATTTTTTAATTTCTTTCCCATTATCTTCAAGTCCAAAACTAATAAACGATGTTGGGTACATAAGTTTTCACTCGGAATAACTTTACAATCTTTGCAATCTAAACGATCTAATTTCCTTATAAGAAAATAATCAATCTGAGTTGTACTATATCCATTTTTATAAGTAATGAGATGCTCATTCCTTTTCTTAAATAATGTATTAGCAATTAAAAAATCATAAGCTAAACAAAAATCTAATATGGACTTACCACCTTCATTTGTCGTTCCAAACCCATGGCCACCATGAATGCTTTTAAAATCATCTACCTCTCTACCAACATGTCCATTTAAATCTCCTCCAATAAAAACTCTTTCTTCAAGAGGTATCTTTTGTATTAATTCTTCTAAGTCATTCCAAAATTTTAATTTTGAATCCATATCCAAACCCACTTGAGGAGCATAAGCACTTATAATGTTAACAATCTTAGCATCAACAATAATCTTTAAAGCTATAATTCTATCTCCAATTCTATTAATATTTATAACATTATCCTTCAAACTCTTATCTAAAATCACACCTACACCATTTCTAGTACGACTCCTACCCGAATACCAAAGTTTAAATCCTAAACTATCAATCTCCTTAGCCTTCTCTCCAACCCATTTAGTTTCCTGAATGCACAGAATATTTATCTTCCTATGAATCATAATATCTATTAATTCCATTAATTTTCCTGTAAGGGAACCTATATTCCAGGTTCCTATCCTAATTTTAGTTTCATGGACTAGCTTCTTTGCCCACATCCGTCCTTGATGTGGTAACCCTTGCCTATTTAACACTGCACCCGGGCGGCGGTGCAGCGGATGCAAAAAAATAAATAGAACAAACATACTAGATTTGTAGCGGTTCAGTCAACTTAACCTACGTCCACTCCTCGAGAACCTCTGTTCTAGGTGTTGCACTAAAATAGTAGTGAATCTTCTTTTGCTCCCACAGTAAGGCGGAGAAACCTTTACAAAATCTTTCCACCAACCTGGTGAGGCAAAGAAACTTGAATCCTTTTACTCCCTTCTAGAGTAGGCAGAGAACTTTATAATCCTTTTACTCTCTCTTGGAGTAGGAAGATAACCTTGGAATCCTTTTTCACCCACCTGGTGCAGGCAGAGAACCTGGATCTGATACTAATGAAGATCTCCTTCAGAGCCACCAAGGAATGAGGAAAGCAACTTGAAGAAGATAATGAACACCTTGCTTGGAGCAACCTTTGTGAATCCCTCACAACTCCCCCTTACAAGGATCTCTCTCTCTTAAGCTCTCCTTCTTCCTTCTCTAAGCTCTCTCTCATATCTCCTCTCCAGCAAAAGATTGTCTTAAAAGACAATGAGAGAGCTTAAATAGGGTGCCTCCAAAAGAAGCCCTAATTTTCAATTCTATTTTTCTGTTCATTCAGGATGATCTAATATCATCCTATATGATTAGTTTAAAGCCACCATTATTTCCAGTATGAACAACATTGCTTTATATGATTAGTTCAAGAGAAGTTGATTGATCGTCCCAGATGATAAAAATGTCATCTTGGATAATTAGTATAAAACTATTGAACTTCATCTAGTATGATGCTCGGCAAAGCCTAATCATCCCAAGTGCTGCTCTATCATCTAGAATGCTAGAGGTCAATCATCCTGGCCGATTAGTAGAAAAATTATGGTATTCATCTGGTATGATAGGTGGCTATCCCTTATCATTCCATACATGTTAGATATCATCCAGGACGATCGAAGCCGATCATTCTGTACGATCGTATTAAATTAAGTTTTACCATAATTATTCCCCTAATTATAAGATTAATTTAGGCATTATTATCCTTAATTATCCAGGATGATGTATATCATCCTGTATAATTAATACCAAAATTGAAAATTAAAATATTGCCTAAATTATGATTGGTGGCTATTTTTATAATATAAACTAATCATCCTAGATGATATAGGTCATCTAGTATGATTAGTTTAATCACTCTTAATTAACTGGGATGCCCTAATTAGGTCTTCTATTTTTAACTGATCATACAGGAAGATATAGATCATCCTGTATGATTAGGTCAAAAATAGAAAAAAAACTCTTAATCACTAAATTTCTTCCCCTGAGTGTGTGTGTGCAAGGTTACTTAGCTTGGGGTCCACCAACTACAA
This sequence comes from Dendrobium chrysotoxum, assembly GCA_019925795.1. Taxonomy (NCBI): domain Eukaryota; kingdom Viridiplantae; phylum Streptophyta; class Magnoliopsida; order Asparagales; family Orchidaceae; genus Dendrobium; species Dendrobium chrysotoxum. Next base: position 43,691,538 of record CM034298.1, on the reverse strand, counting down.
AATTTGACTCAAGAAAGGTAAAAATACATTTAAATTGAAATTACAGATAGACTCAACCCTAGTCGACCTGATCATGAGCTAATTTGCATTGCAAGTGATCTTGTGAACCTGAAAGGTTAGTAAGCAGGGTAAACAAAATAGATATGCAATAATAGTAGTGGTAAAGAAACAATAATATTTATAATCATCAAAATCACAGTACTTGGATCCTAATTTGTAACAATTCCTACAAGTGCCACATTGCCAATCATTAGCAATAATTGGGTATGGAAACAACATCATTTTACGGTGAAAAAGCTATTAGTCCGCATCAGATTAATGATCTGACCATCAGATCAAATTACAAGAACTTAAATGGCTTAGATGTGGCCATGTAGTTAAGGATTCAAACCGAGTGTGTCATTTTGCTGACATAATCTGGATCGTCCAATTGCATGTGGATCATGAACTGATGGTTCTTATCTGATTAGAGCTTTTTAGTTATAAATGAACTAAAAATTTAAATGATCATTACTTTCAATCCAATAGTCCAAATTTGATAAAATTTAAAACATAGGATTATAGAAACTTAGTCTTTCAATCCATTAAGTTTCAAGGATTCATGCCTTGAGATTTAGGAGGAAATTAGACATAATCATAAAACTTCAAATCAAGATAACTTGCTAACACGTGGTTAGATTTTCTTGATCTTGGGATTGTTGGAAACCTTGAGAGACCCTCTTTAACTTTTTAAAAAACTCCAAGAGATGATGATAGATAAATCAAGAGATGGATCTAAATTATCCTTTCTCTCTCTTTCTTTCTCTCTTTCTTGCTAGTTTGAGGTTTTCTTCAATTGGAGAGGGCCTTGAAAGATTATGGGGAAGCTAGGAAGGTTCCTATAGAGATGGGGAAATTAGTTGAACAATCCTTGGGGGTTTGGGAATTGGGGCTATTTATAGGAGAGAGAAATTTGAATAAAGGGTCTAGATCTTGCCAAATAAGCCTAAGCCAACAATAATTTCAATTAGGAACTAACCAATGGAAGCCAAGTGAAGGTTTTGGAGAGTTTGAAAGTACATGGGTGTTTATTGTGGAAGTTAAGCTTGAACAAATCATTGGAGAGAGTGTTTTGGAGGGTATTTACATATTAATAGCCCATTTGGCATGAGATAGTTTGGGTATACATAATGAAGCTTCTAGAGCCTACCCATGTGCTGGCTCAAGCTAAATTGGGATGGGCTGGGTTGGAGATCCATTTAATGGGTTTTGTGTGGCTTGGTTCAACCCATAATTTTGACCTAAGTCAAACTATGGTTTCAAATTCTTAGGGTGTGTGCATGGTGTTAATATACTCCAGCTATAATAATTTTTATAATTTATTTTAATAAGGGTGGTGATTTAGAAAAAAACACCATATTTATCAGTTGGTTAAACCCTATTGGTTAAACCATATGGGCCCAAGGCATGCAAATTTTTTGGTGAACTCTCATTGACCTCATGAATAATCCCTATAAGTTTGGTTCAATGATGAGATCAAAATCTAGAGTTTTAAATTTTTAAAATATAGATGGCATATTTTGTTCAACCCTGGTTAACTTGGTTAATCAGGTTTAACCAAGGGTTGGGGGTGGGTTCAACTCATCTCATATGATATTTTGGACTTGTGGAAGTAAGTCCAAGGTTTGTTGAGGTTGTTTAGTGAGAAATACATATTTTATGGCTTTAGGAGCCCTTTGGTCAAACTAAGTTTACTACGTCAATCGAGGTTAACCATGGCTTCAGTTTGGGTCTAAATCTTTCTAAATGGTGTTTTAGACATGTTCGACAAGGTTCTATATAATGGTGATGTTCAAATGCATGACATGCAAGTGTAGGGTTCAATGTGACCCTTTTGGTTAACCATGGTTAACTTGGTCAACTAGGGTTGACTAAGGGTTGGAACATGGTTCAATGCATTCTAAATGATGTTTAGTGTTTGTTGGAGTTGGTCCCAAGGTTTGGTTGGTCTCCCTGCATGTAATGTAGTTTAAAGAAAAAAAAAGGGTAATTTGGCCAACCTTGGTTAACATGGTTAACTAGGGTTGACGAAAGCTTGGGGTTTAGTTCAATGGATTCCAAGTCAAATTCTGATATGTTTGGAGAAGGTTGTTTTGCTTTGTTTGACTAAGCCATGTTGTGGTTTAAGGAAAATTCTATTTTTAACAATTTAAATTTTAGGGTTTTGTAGTCAACCATGGTTAACAAAGGTTCAATGTTAATTTAATGTATCATGCTAGTGATGATGATCTTGGTCAATGAGTTTGGTGAAGTTTCCAAGGTCAAAAACATAAGATGTCATGTTTAGTGATATAGGCTAAAATATTTGAAGGTTTTGCAGCCTATGGAAATGCTTTAAATTTTAGGGGTTAGTGATCTTGAAATGCCTTAAATTTATGTCATTAACCCTAGGGACATGGCCAATTAATATATAAATGATATATCATGAATCTAAAGTCATTTGATCAGGTTTCAAGGCAATGACAATATAACAAAAAAATATGTTATGGACCAAGGGGTTTTGGGTTTGGTTCGGACACTGAATTTTAGAGTTTTGGGATTTGTACTAGGTTTAATCAATGATTTTGATTTATATTTGATTTAGAAAATGGATTAGGAAGATTTAGGGCTTTGAAATGTTTAGATCATAGACCTTCTTTGATGATTATAAATGATTGAATAGAAAATCAGCTAACTATCACTAAGGAATGTCAACTGACATATTTAAAGATTTGATTTTGATATGGGTTTAGATATTTTTATTTGATATAGAGGGAATTGACCTCATCCAAAAATTGGATTGATAAATAGACCCCCAATATTTATGATGAACTTGAAAAGTAAATCACACATGTTAGTGTTTACCGAAGCGATCAATAGAATCCAGAAGCTTGTTTAATATTTTTATTTGACTATGGAAGAAATTATACTTGACTAGGATAGCTTCCCCTAGACAAGTGGATTTATAATCAAAATGAGATAGAGGATCCCAAACAGATGAAATGGATACTTGACTAGGATAGCATCTCCTAAATAAGAAGGATTAAAATCTAAATGAGATTGCTTCTCTCAAATAGATGAAATTTATACTTGACTAGGATATCATCTCCTAGACAAGAAGGATTAAAATTTGAAAGAGATAGTAGCTCTCAAAAAAATAAAATTGAGAGATGCTATCGTAACCAAGTATAAATCCATCTGCTTGAGGATTGTTATCCCATCTAGATTTCAATTTTTCTTATCTAAGAGATGTTATCCTAGTCAAGTAAAATATAATTTACTTGAGAGATACTATCTCATTTAGATTTTAATATATCTTATCTATGGGACACTATCCTAGTCGAGTATAAATCCATCTTCTTGGGGGATGCTATCCCATTCAATTTTTAATATTCTTATATAGGAGATGCTATCCTAGTCAAGTGTAAACCCATCTATTTTGGGGATGTTGTCCCATTCATATTTCAATCTTTCTTATCTAAGGGATGTTATCCTAGTAAAGTATAAAGCCATAAGTTTAAGGGATGCAATCTGATCAAGATTTCAATCTTTCTTGCCCAGGGGATATTATACTAGTTAAGTATAAACCCATTTATTTGGGTAATGCTATCCAATCAAGATTTCAATCTTTCTCAGATAGGGGATCCTAGTCATGTATAAACCCATATACTTGAGAACAACTATCTCATTTAGATTTCAATCATTCTTATCTTGGGGATGTTATCCTATTCATATGTAAACCAATCTATTTAGGGGATGATATCCTATATAGATTGTAATCTTTCTTGTCTTGGGGATGCTATCCTACTCAAGTATAAATCCCATCTGCTAGGAATGCTATCCCATTAAAATTTTAATCCACCTGTCTTGGAGACACTATTGTAGTCAAGTATACATCCATATATAATCAAAACTAAATATCAAGTAATCTCCTTAATTCCATTGTGCTCTTTGGTCAACACCAACACTTATGATTTACTTTCAAATTTATCTCATCTGTTGGGGGTTTATTTGTTGATATTATTTTTGAATAATGTCATTTTTCCTACATTATGCATCAATCTACATACATAAATCATTAAACTATCCTTCAAACCCTAAAAAAACTCTATACTATGCATTGGCAAAGTACCTTGATCATTGACATATAAAACCATCACTTGATAAGAAGCCATGACTGTCATTGATCATCTAATCTATCACTTGAAAATAACTAATTAATTTTAAGCTATATGATACTTGCAAAGCTAAAATTCTCTCAATCATTGACCTCGATTGATCAATTCAAAAACTAAATCTAAATTAAGTATTAAATTTAGTAGTTGTCAGTCGCAATGATAGTAAGCTAATAACATATTCAATTAGTGATGATCATCAAAGATTGTCAGTTATCTAAGCATTTCAAACTCTAAATTTCCCTAAATTATTGATTAAAGTAAATCTAGATCAAATTCATTGATTAAACTCAGTGATAATTCAAAATTCCAAAATGCAATGTTAAAACTAAACTCAAAACCCTTTTGTCCCTAACCTATTTTTAGAGAAATTTTCATTACCCTATGGTTAACCACATAAGTTTGAAGGCATTACAAAACCTTTACATATTTACATCCTATGCTACTAAACATGGCATATTATAATTTTTGACCTTAGAGGCCTCTCCAAACTTATCGATCATGATCATCATCATTAGCATGATGCATTAAACTAGCATTAAACCTTAGTTGATCATGTTTGACCATGGTTGACCACAAATTATAAATCCCTAAACTCTAAAAATTGAATTTATCTTAAACCTCAACATGCCACAATCAAACCACGCTATACAACCTCCTCCATCATATTCAAACTATGATTTGGAGTGCATTGAACCAAATCTCAAGATCTAATCAACCCTTGTTAATCAATTCTAGCTAGCTTGACCAAATTGCCCTTTACACCTTTAAACAATATTACATGCATGGAGACACCACCAAACCATGTGACCACCTTAAAGAAATTATAAATATCATTTAGAATGTATTGAACCAAATTCCAACCCTTAGTTAACCTTGGTCAATCAAGGTTAACCAAAGGGTCCTCTAACTGCTTAAACCTATATTTTAAACTAAATGACCTTCCCATTGCATGGAACTACCTACAACAAACTCTAAATATCATTTAGAATGCATTAAAAAAAGTTCCAACTCTTGGTTAACCCTAGTTGACCAGGCCAACAGGTTGACCAAATGGGCCCTTTTAGCCCTTAAACATGCATTATGAACTAAATCGCCCCACCAAATCTTGGGACCACTTCTAACATGTCCAAAATAATATTTGGAATGAGTTCGACCCATCTTAACCCCTAGTCAAGCTTGGTTGTCGAAGTCAATCATGATTGATCAAAACTTACCATACACACTACAAAAATTTAAAACCCTAGATTTTTACCTAACCATTGAACCAAACTATGGGGGATAGCTCATTGGATCCCCATGAGTCAACCAAAAAGTTTGACCTCATGAGCCCACCTAGTTTATCCATTTGGTTTGAACCAAGTGGACTAAAAGGGGTTTTTATGAGCAAATGCAACCCTTATAAAATAAAATTCCCTAAATGGCTATAGTAGTTTTGTATTGACCCAATTTACATTACCCATTAGGTAAAACCCATGGTTTGACCCGGGTGAACCATTTAGGTTGAAATAAGCCACCCAAACCCACTTTCTTATGCCCATTCTTCATCTAACCCAAATTAGACCCAACCATTAGCTTGTATAGACTCTAAAACCATCTCCCTATAAGTCATGTCAAGCTCAAGCCACATGGGCTACTGAAATGCTAAGAATCTTTAAAACCATGTCTCTCCAATGTTTAGCTCAAGGTTAACTCTCTCAATAACCAACCATGTGCTTTTAAACTCTCTAGAATGTTCCTTAAGCTCCCATTGGTTAGTCCAAAATTGATTTGGAGGTATGCCATGGCTTAGATGGAAAGATCTTTGCCATTGAACCCCATTTCTCTCTTTTATATATACCTCACCAAACTTCTGAAGTAAGGGTTGATCAAATTGATTCACCAGCCTCATAGAAAGCTCCCCAACTCCTCTGTATCCTCCCCTTATCTTCCTCAGTTCAAGAAAACCCCAACCCAGTAAGAGAGAGAAAGAGAGAGAGAGAGAGAGGGAGAGAGAAAGGATAATTTAAATACATCCTCTAATAAAGTAAATACCAGTACGTGGAGCCTTCTAAGAAGTTAAAGTGGATATTCCAAGCATTCCATAGAGTCAAGGATCATGGAAATCTTATAATAGGTTAGTGAAAAATCTTAGTTTGAATTTTAAATTTGAATTTGCATTTTGCCCCAAATTTTAATGCATGGATCCTCCAAACTCCAGGCATAGAAATATTAGGGTTTCATGATCCTCTATTTAAAATCTCATCAAATTTAGATAGCTGGATTGAAAGTTTTAAGCATTAATTTAAAGATCTAGTTCATTTTTGAACTAAAATTTTGATAAGGTCAAAAACATCCAATCATACATGTATCATGGTAAGATGATCAACATAGAATCAGATGAAATGACCTATCTGATGGAATTCAAATGCGTGCAATGTGGTTTGAATTACGGGTGATATGGCTGCACCAGATACATCCTTCCCTCCCACGCTCGATCTAACGGTTGATCTTGTGATCTCATGTGGTTAAGTCATGCTGTCATGGCTTGTCGCATGTCTAGCCAATGAGTAATGAGCGGTATGATGAAAGCCACCTTGCTAATGATTAGCAATCATTGGTTGTGGAAACTAAATGATATTAATTGAATTAAATTATTCATTTAAAAAATTAAAAATTCCATAAATTATACAAAATTCAAATTAACTACAAATTGAGTTATCTTTGGCTCATTAGAAATAGCTTAAACCCAACTATTTTTTAAAGATATTGCTAACAATTTTTGACCAGTAGATCCTGAGAAAATCAGAGATGAAGTTTTTAATATTTTCTTAATTTTCTCAACTTTCAGTGGTCCAATTGAGCTCAATTTTTAGGAGTTGATTCTTGAGCAAGCTATTCAGCTCCTGTAATTTTCTTGAGTAATGGTGAGCTCAAGTTTTTTTGAATTTTAATTTCTAATGTCATGTGTCTATTTTGGACCTATAACTTTAAAAATTCATAACCCTTAGAGTATTTAGAATTTTCATATAAATGTTTTGTGGTGTGTTTATATTTGAGCAAGGGTTTGTTAGCCATTAATTTAAACCAAATCCAATTAAGGGAGCTTCTAAAATAAATTGCCATAGCTATAGATTAACTTAGCTTTGATAATTTATTTTGAAACCTAGGAGGATATTGATGACCCCAAATTCAGTGAGTTTAAAGCACATTTGTTCATTTATCTATGTTTCAAATCTCGCTACATTTTGAGGTCATTTGGTCTATCATTTAGTAAGCCTAAGATTCAAGCACATAATTAACCTAAGATCTTTAAAAATTCACAATAAATCTATATTAAATCCAAAAATTACATTTAATATATCAGAATTAAAATCTTGAGATAGGAGAAATAAAAGACCCTTAAATTCATCAAAAATAAATAATAATTTAATAATAAAAAAATCTTAGAATTGATTAAAATAAATAATTAAAAATATTAAAATAAAATTAAATAAATTTAGAACACTTGAAATCTTCCGTAGGAATCACTCCTGACATTTGGGAAAAAATTGAAGTGGTTTGGAGCTGATTTAATATAAAAATAAGAAAAGCATCGCAATTAAACAATTAAATTAATTCACTAAATCATCAAACTTGCAAAATTCATAGCAAATTCTAGAAAATTTTAAATTGAGTAAATTCAATGGCATTACACTTATATCTGGGTCTAGTATTTATAAAAAATATAAAAACATCAAAATTTATTGTAAATAAAAAAAAAAACAAAATTAGGATCAAACTTAATATATAAAATATATCAAACTTTATAAATTCATAACTAATTCTAGAAAAATCTAATCCCAGTAAACTCAATAGCATTTTACACATCTTTGGGTCTAGTATTTATGAGAAATATAAAAGCTCCATAAATCATTATAAATTAAATAGTTAATTATTAGTTCAAATTTAATTTATATAATTAACCTAAATTTGTAAAATCCAGAACTTATTCCAAAAAAATTCAAATCAAGTAAACATGATGGTATTAAACTCATAATTAAATCTATGATCTATGAAAATATAAAAGTTTTAGAAGCCATTACAAATTAAAAAGTTAAGAAATAGACCTCATATTAAATGCATTAAAATATTTATTAAAATATGATAAATTAATAAATCATCAAAATTTTAGTAAATCATTAACTTATTGAATCAAATCAGATAATAAAAATAAAATAAATAACCAAAACTCTATCGAGAGTATTCTTTTAGGAGATGTATTTAACTATAAGGGCTTGCTCTTATAGGAAGTCTAGAACCTAGTAATAAAATAAACTCTACTTTAGTTCTTTTTTCAAGATAGGAAAAGAATATATGGACGTAGACATAGCTTGAAATATTAGTTTAACTTCATAATCAAAATGATAAATGAATATTTTTTTATCCTTTATGTTGAATTGAATAGTTCTTATATTGTTGTGATTATAAAAATAAAATCATTATTTTAGTTTCTTAATCAAAATGATAAGTGAATATTTTTTTATCCTTCAGGGTGAATTGAATATTTTTTATACTACATTTGATTTTAAAAAATTTTAGGTTTCTTTTTTCAAATCAATAGTGAAACATTAGTCTATCCTTTAGGATGGTATAATATTTATCTATGCAGATTTGTCTAAAGAAATTTTTTAAAACCAATATTGTGTGGCAATAAAAAAAAATTTTCCACAAAGGGGATTTGGTCAACCATGGTCAACAATAGCTCACCATGGGTCTAATTTCATTCAATTATATAGATTTATGTTTGAAAGGTTTAGGAGGGTTTGTCATGTATGGACAAATTTCTCGTATGGCACCTGATTTTTTTTAAATATTTTGTGTTTCTTTAGCCAAATTTGCATAGATTAGCATTATACAATCCTAAGGGACAGACAAATATTTCACTATCGATTTGAGAAGTGACACTTCAATTTATTTTCATGATTAAATATAGCATATGGAATACTAAATTCATCCCTAAGGCTAAAAAAGAACATTTACCTATCATTATAATCACAAAATGAAATAAATGAATTTATTTTCATAAATAAACAACATACGAAATATTTAATTCATCAATAAGGATAAAAAGGAATATTTTCTTATCATTTAATCTTCAAACTAAATTTATATATTTCTTTATAATCAAATATATAAGGAATATTTAATTTAGCCCTAAGTAGAAAAGAATATTCACTTATCTTTAGATTGGGAAATTAAACCAATGTTTAAAGCTTTGGTCTAAGTCCACAATTTTTTCTCCTATCTTAGAATGGAACAATGTAGGGTTTATTTTAATTTTGTGTTCTACACTTCCTATAAGGGCAAGCCCCTATAGTTATATACATCTTCTAAGAGAATACTCTTAATTAAAGTGAAAACTAAAGTAAAGTTCCCAAATTTATATATATTTTAAAAAATATTTGGGCTATCAAGATTTCATTGCATAGGATTTAGAATATAACTTCTGATTTAGATTGGGATCTTTTGAAGGATACAAAAAGAATTGTGTGGAGACTGAGGGTTATATACAATCTAGACTTACACTTGCCTAGAGTGAGCTATTAATTAATAGCCTTAAGTACAATCATTCACCTAATGAATGCAGAATTAGATAAGCTCTATCCTATGAATAAATGAATTATAATTTAGAAAACTTTATAATCAAGATTATATAATATGTACATGATCGTGGAATTAAATGATGCATGAACAATAATGTATTAAGATAATATTATTTATATATTTGATTTAATTTGATTTGTTGTGAAATTTTGAAGTTTTTAGGTTAATTATGTGCGTTAATCTTGGGTTCACTAATTGACAGACCAGAGAAACTCTAAATATAGTGAAATTTGAAACATAGTTTCATCTAAATCTACGCTTCAAACCCACTAAATTTGAGCTCATTAGATCCTTCATAGGTGATAATCAATCACCAAAGATAAATATATTTATACTTTTGCTTAGATCTACTAACTAAATTTTGGTGAAAATAGAGACATTCTAACTCGTGCATAAATATGAACACACAATAGAAAAATTAAAGCAAAGTATAGTGTAGATAGAGAGTTATAAATTTTCAAAGTTTTGGGTTAAATCATGACACAACTTTTAAAAATCAATTCATAAAAATTTAATGCTCACTAGGAACCAAGAAATTAGGATATATAGGACTCACACTCTAAAACACCTTCTCTAAATTTGAGGTCAATTAGGCCACTAAATAGTAAGTAAATAAAGAATTTTATTTTTCAATCAAAGTCAAATTACTCCCAATCCATTAGTCTAAAATATTTGAAATAAATTTTAAAATTACATTGTACTCAAGATGATTCTAATGAGCCCAAGAACACTTAATTTGGTTAAGAATTGGATTTATGGTGAATTTTTAATTCTGAGTATTTAAATTAATATTTAATCCATTTTTGAATTAATTTCATAGAACAATGATTGCTAATCATTAGTAATAATTACACGATGATGGTCATTACACATGATAGGTGTCGAGTAATGGGACCGCCACTAATCCATGTTAGATATAAGATATGGTCGTCGGATCGAGTGCATAAGGAACAAATGCTCAGAATGCTACCACATCTCTTGCTTGGTTTCTCAGCTAACCCATGTTTAATTCCCATTGTGCCATCGCATGATCTGATAGCTTGTGAATAGTTTGATCACGATACACCCTTGATCAGAAAGTCCAGATCGCGTGAAATTCTTCAGCTCAAATTTAAACTAAAAATTTAAATGCTCATAACTTCCTATCTACTCTTCCAAATTTAATGAAATATGAAACTTAGCTTCATGGTACCCTAATATTCCAATCCATTAAGTTTGGGGATATATCCATTTAAATCTTAAGGTAATTGTAAATTGAATTATAAAGCTTTTAATTTAAAAACACCTGTAATCAGTGGATGTATTTCCTCAATTTTAGGATCTATAAACTCCTACTAAGATCCTCTTCAGCTTTTGTGGAGACTCCAAGCTCTAATTTCCATCGAATTGCGAGTTAATTCAGCAAGATCACTTTTTCTCTCCTCTCAATTGGGCTTTTTGGAGATCAAGAAGGCTGGCGGAGGCTATGAGGGGCCTGAAGGACTTGCTATAGAGTAAGGGAATGCAAATGATCAACCCCTTCTTTAAAAAGCTTGGGGTTTTTTTAAGAGAGAGAAATTTGAATGGAGGGCTGAGATCTTACCACCAAAGCACTAGCTAGCTACCATTTCAGGTAGGGACTGACCAATAGAAGCCAAGGAAACATTTTGGAGTATTTATGCTCATTAGGATAGGTTTCTAATTAGTCATGGGTGAACTAATGATTGAAGAGAGGTTATTTCAAGAAATTTTTCCATATTAGCATCTCATGTGGAATGAGGTGCTAGGGTATGCGCAATGAACATTCTAGAACCCAATTCAAGTGGCTACAACAACCAATTTGGGTTGGGACATCAATGAGCCCCAAAAAATAAGTTTTAAAGGTCTTGGCTTAATCCAATTGGTTCATCCAAGTCAAACCATGGGTTGGGCCTGCGGCGCCATGTGCATAGTGTCATGTAAGACCCACCACAGTAGTTCATATAGTTTAATTTGACAAGGGAATAGATTTGATTCAAGAAAACCCCATTTGGTGCACTTGGTTAAAACCAATTGGCTAAACCAGGTGGGCTAATGGATAAAATTATTTAGGAGACTCTTGCTGACCTGATAGACTGTCCCTAGGACTATAATTTAATGGTTTGGTCAAAATGATGAGTTTTAAAATATTGAAGTGTATAAGGTGTGTTTTGGTCAACCTTGGTTAACTTTATTAACTATGGTTGACTTGATCAACTAGGTTTAATCAGGGGTCAATGATGGGTCCAACTCATTCCAAATGATGTTTTGGACATGTTGGAGGTGGTTCCAAACAACAGAGAGGTCATTTGATTCAATATGTATTTTTAAGGGCTTAAGGGTCCACTTGTTCAGCAAAGATTGACTTGGTTAATAAGGGTTAACCATGAGTTAGGATTGGGTCCAATGTATTATAAACATGATTTTGAGTTTAATGGAGGTTATCCCAACGTTTGGTGGAGTCTTCATGCATAAAATATGATAATTTTTTTTCAAAAGCAAAAATAATTGTATCTTTGCTAGCAATTCTTTTTTAGTGGTAGCATTGTTATATTATGAAGAATTCAATTTTCTACTTGCATAAAAAATGATATGAAATTAGTTTCTTGCTTATGGCCAAGAATAGAACCTACAGCAAAATCACATACATCACACATGACTTTAAAATGCAAAGACAAAATGATGGAATGATAATTGGAACATTGATTACATTGATTAAATGTTGTTTCAAAGTGTTAAAGGTGTCAAGACATGTAGTGTCAAAAATAAATGGAATGTCTTTTTCCAGTAAGTGATATAATGGTTTAAAGTTTTTGAAAAAATCTTTATAAATCTTCTATAAAATCATGCATTCCATAAAAAGCTTCTAATGCCTTCAACTAAAGTGGGTGGTGGAAATTTTTTTATCTCATAAATCTTGGCTTTGTCTACCTCTAATCCTTCCTTAGAAATTTATGCCTTAAAATAATCCCTTCAATCACAATAATTTGACATTTTTTTCTAATTTATCACTAAATTTATTTCTACACATCTTTTAAGTACAAAAGTTAAATGATCAAGATAAGAATCAAAAGTAGTGCCAAAAATAGAAAAGTCATTCATAAAGATTTTAATGCCTTGTTCAAAAAAGTTTAAAAAATTGACATCATACATCTTTTAAAGTTATAGGGGCATTAGAAAGACCAAAAAGCATTCTTTTAAAGGCAAAAGTCTGATAGGGACTGGTTAATGTAGTTTTGTCCTAGTCTTCAGCTACTATAGAATTCTGATGGTATCCTGAATATCCATTTAGAAATAATAAAAATAATGTTTTGCAAACTTTTCCAACATCTAGTTAAGGAAAGGCACGGGAAAATGATCTTTTCTAACAGTTTTTTTTCAACTTCCCATAGTCAATACAAATTCTTCAACTAGTGACAGGCCTAGTAAAAATATGATCATTATGTTCATTGGACACTACAGTCAAGCCACTCGAACATAATGAATAGGACTCACCCGAGCCCTATTTGAAATGGGATAAAACATTCTAGCATCCATCCATTTTAGTATATATTTTTTAACAACTTCTTTTGTAGCTGGATTTAGTCATATTTGAGGGTTAATTTTGGGAATAGAATTTTTTTAATAAAGATCCTATGCATACAAAGTGAGGGGAAATTCCTTTAATATCAATAATAGAGCACCTAAAAGCTTTCTTATAATCTCTTAAAACTCTAATAGACTTGCTTCTTTTCCATGCTGGCAAAGATTATAATAGGCAACGTTGAATCACTACCCAAAAAAAAAAATACTTAAGATGGCTAGGTAAATCATAAGTTCTAAAATTGTTTTTTTCTCTACAGATAGTTTTACAGTTCTACCTATAGATGAAGTCTCAAAATTCTCAAATCTTTCTTCGAATAACTCAGCAGTATCTCCAATGACTTGAACTAATTCTCTTAAATCCTCATCACTTTTCTCCACATATTCCTCGAATGAACTTTTCCCTAATAGATCTTCCATATAGTTCTCAATAACCTTTTCTTCCAAATAACCTCTAAAAAAATCTCTTTTTTCATTATGGAATTTCATTGATTTAAGCACATCAATAGTTACTTCTTGATCTTATACTCTCATAATAAATTCCCCTTTATGAACATCAATCATCACCTTACCCATTTCTAAGAAAGGTCACTCTAAGATTATATTAGTATCATGCTATCCTCCACCATGTTTAAAACAATAAAGTAAATAGGAAAAATAAACCTATCTACCTTAACAAAAAGATCCTCTATCACTCCCTTCGGATAATTAAAAGATTTATCAGGAAGCCAAAGTGTGATAGTGGTAGGTTGAACCTATCCTATATTTAATCTCATAAAAATTGTAAAGGCATTAGATTAATATTGGATCCTTTATCACACAAAGTTCTTCCACAAAATTTGTCACCTATAGTCATAAGAAAGGAGAAGCTAATAAGATCTTTCAACTTTTCAAGAAGTTTCTTTTGAATAATAGCACTACACTCCTCAATTAAATCTATAGTTTCAAATTCTCCTAGCTTCCTTTTATTATTCAAAATTTCTTTCATGAACTTATCATAAGTGGGCATCTATTCTAAGGCTTAAGGGAAGGGTATAGTAATAGTTATTTTTTGAAACACTTCTAAGGACCTAGAGAACTATAAATCCAAATGTTTTAACCAATCTCTGAAGAAATGGTGATAGTGGTCTCTGAATAACCTTCCTAATGGGTCTTTTAGTTTCTATGCTTAGTTCAAGAATTTAGTTTGGGGTTGATCTTTTAAACGCTCCTTTATACCACTATCCTTTTGAGGCTAATTTTTATCCTTAAAAGGGTCTCCCAAATCTTTCTCACTCCAAAGTTGAATATTATAACATTGCTCTTCTAATTTCTTGCCTTCCAAGGTAGTCTATTCTTGATATGATTTACTATTAATTAAACTAGCAAGTTATCCGATTTCATTTTCTATATTTCTATGGGCAGTAGCTTGACTCTGAAGTTGAATTCCATATAAATTACTACCTATTCCAAAGGTATCTTCCTATCTTCAAGTAAATTAATATGATTATAAGTAGAGGGGAAATGCTATAGTTCTAAGATAATGGTCTCTATGATGCTGGACTATCTAGGGTTTTATATATGTTACTAAGGATTATTTAAATTTTCTCCTTGATTTGATTGTCATATATTTCATTTATTGTTACTGCCAATATTATTATTAGACCAATTAAAATTAAGGTGGTTCTTGCAACCTACATTATAAGTATTATTATAGGGATTATTTATTCTTTTAATGACATTCATATTCTCAATCCCTTGAATATTATTCTCTCAAATAATATTCAAATAATGTTATTCCAATAGCATAGGTGATCTTGATCCTATACTAACTCCAAAGCTATCCAACATTTTAGATTTAACAACTACTTGAGCATTCAAAATAGATAAGGTATCTGACTCATACGCTCTAGCTACTCTCTTAGGATTCACCCTATCAGAAGGCCACTAGAAATTATTTATAGTGATTTTCTTAAATAAAGCATAGATTTATTAAATGGCTTAGACATTAAGGATCCTCTAACTGCAACATCAAAGATTGTCCTACGGGATCATACCAGTCCATTATAGAAAATTTAAATAATCAACCAATCTGGTAAAGCATAGTGAAGGCATTTCTTAAGAAATTCCTTAAATCTCTCTTAACTTTTATAAATTGAGTCACCTTTAAATTGGAAAAAAATATGTGAAGTCATTCCTAACCTTGGTAGGTTTGAAAGGTGGGAAATAATTAGCTAGAAATTTACATGCCAACTCATTCCAAGTGGTTATTGAGCTTTTGGGCAAGGAATTCTACCATCAGCTTTATGTCTTAGCAAAAATGAAAAAAGCTGAAGCCTAATAGCATCATTGATCACACCATTATACTTGAATATTACATAGATTTCTAAGAAGCTAGCTATATATAGGTTAAGATCTTCTATAGGAGTTCCTTAAATAAGGAATTTTGAACCATTTAAATTATGGGGGGTTTTAGCTCAATGTTATTAGCATGAATAATTGGTTTATTAATACTTTGGTGCATTCAATCGACTACAGAATTAACATACTCTCTACGAGGTCTAGGATGATCCTAATATTGATTTAGTCCAGCCATTCCTAAAACTGAAGTCTTTTTGAATTTTCTAATTTAAGGAAGGTTCCTCTTAATTTTTAAGTTAAATAGCAAGGGCTCCTTATTGGATCTACTACACATGCAATAATAGTGTTAAAATTCAATAGCAGAAAATAAAACTAAATAATAGGCAAATATTTTTTCTTTCGTAAAATTTTTAAAATTAAAATTATAACACGATACAAGATACAAGTAGGTCTAAATATTTAACTAGTTTTATAATATAGCTCAACTTATAATACATACATTACTTCCTCAAAAATAGCGCCTAAAAAGCTTGATGGTATTAATTAAGCGGGTGTGTGTATACACATGGGTCGTATTATAAATGTGTGTATATACTATGCTTTGGGTTAAAATATTCTTAGTTTTTCTTTGATATGAATCACCCACTAAATATGCAAGTGCACATGTTGATCAAGTAATATAGTGATATGAGAGAGTATCGATCACACGAGGAAGTGTTATGCTAACTTGCAAGTAAATTAATACTGTTTACTGCAGCTATAGTACTTATGCTACTGAATAAAAATCAAGGTTTGGTTTTTCACTATAGTGAATAATAAAATAAAAGATAAAATGCTAAATAATTAAATTGTTTTGGACTAATAAAAGTGATTTCTCAAGTTTAAGACTCTCACTTGTTTATGTAAATTAGAGCATACACATCCCTAGATCACTATCAAGCTTGTAGGGATTTAAAGGCAGGTTTATAGCCTTCCTACAATGATTATATCTTTATAGAACCTAGAAGGTTAAACATCTTATGTCTTGGCAAACATTCACTTTTAATACTCTTACTAATTCTAATATTTCTCCATCGAGATAATATATCATAGTAGTTTTTAACTACACACATGGCCATTGTGTATTTTAAATGAAGTTCAAGAGATATTGATAACATCTGTTATAGATATTAAAGTACAAGAGTTTACATTAGTACTAGTACTGAGACCACACCATTAGTCTAAAGCTAAGAAATTAGCCAGACTTTTTAAATAAAGAGAGAAAACCAATTTCCAATCCTTGGGATCACACCATTATAAAGAAGATACAAGAGGAAAGGTAAAGTAAAATGTCACCCTAATATTGTAAATACACTCTCCATACTCCTTTCTTCTCCAAATGTTGAATATCTCACAACTAGATAGGCTTAGATCTTTAATGACAGTATCTTGCTTATCGCTAGCCTCCCTTAAACTTGATTATAAGGGGGAGCTAGAGAAAAATATAATACAAGGCTAAAAAATGATAAAAATGATAAAACTCTAATAATATCTACACTATCAAATGAACTAAAAAATTATTTATTTTTGTAACACCAAACAAGGTTGCACGGCAGCATTATAATGATGAACTAGTACCTTAGCTCTGCTTGGCTTGCTTCGCTATAGTGTAGTGTTGACTTGGTGTATATATTAGTTAAACTAGTGCACCACTTGGATAATTCAGAGTGACTCTATCTTTCATTAATTGCTTTACCACAGCACTGCAAAAGTTGAGCACTGTGATGCTTGAATGTGGAATCCAACACTGTGATGCTTGAATGTTTAATATAGCAAAGAACTTTGATATATTGTGTCATTGACAAATGTAAAAGAAAGGAGTCTTATTTTAATTTAATTAGTGATTTATTTACCTCGAGTGAGTTTTCTTTCTCACAAGTAGTCAAAGAAAGATTATATGTTGCAAATTTTGACCCAAGTCTTATGATTTTGATGATAATAAATATTATTAGATTCTCTACTATGATATCTTCTATTATTGTTATTATTGCATATTTATTTCTTGTGCACTAATATTTTAGGTCTGCCATTCATTGTGCAAATTGATCAGCTCAAGACTGGGTAGAATATGGTTAAAGTTTCTTGAAGAGTCTATAATTTTGCTTTTATTTATTTCTATCTTTCTTGAGTCAAGTCATGCATTTTATATATACTAAACTTGGTGACCGTGAACACGCACACTTAAGGGAGTGAGATAGGGAGAAAATTAAAATTTTAATTTTTTAAACAAATTATACTGCACGATTCATATCATACTATATGATCAGATATTCAGAGAATCATTAAAATGGCTAATTATATAATTAAAGCTATTTGAACTAATCAGATAGGATGATCAGTCAAAATTAAGATCCCAGCTGCCAATCATAATTTAAATAATATTTTAAAATTCAAAATTCATACTAATCATACCATATGATTGGGATCATACTGTATGATATAATTAAATCTTGCCTAAATTAATCTTATAATTAAGAAATAATTTTGGATTAATTGATCTAGTTAGATTGTACAGGATGATTTGACTGATTATATTGTACAACCTGATTTCTACATGAGATGATATTTATTCATCACCAATCATATGAGATGATAATTCAAGTAATTTAAACTAATCTTACTGAATGATGCATCAAATCGGACTGGACAATCAGCTTAATTTCTTGAACTAATTATACAGCACCTTACGCTATATACAGTATTAGCAGGGATATTTAAACTAATCATACCGTCTGATCTTGGATCATACTTTATGATCAATATCAATAGAATTAAATTTTAGGGCTTTTTATGGAGCCTTGTATTTATATTATTAATAGACTTATTTTAAGTCCTTAGCTATTGAGTGTTTAGAGGGAGAACTTGGAGAAAGGATTTAGTAGAGCTATGGGAAGAAGAGAGGGAGAGCTTGTGTGAGAGAGAGAAGTAGTGTGAGGGATTCAACCGATTGCTCCAAGTAAGTGTCTTTCCTTATTTCCTCCCTATTTCTATCTAGGTTTCTTGGGTGGCTCTAGGAAGAAGTGTAAAGTCTGATTAGGTTGTTAGACCTAAGGCACTTGTCCCAATGCTAACCAAGAGGGGGGTGAATTGGTTATTTTAAAATTTATTGGTTATTTTGAAAACTAATTTAAATAATTTAAGCACAAATATGATTTTTCTAAAAAAATATTATTTTTTAACCACAAAAAACTAAATTGCAATGCCAAAAATAAAAATGCGGTAAAAAGAAAAGAACAGAGAACACTGGATTTTATAGTGGCTCGGTCCAACAAGACCTATGTCCACTCCCTTGAGACTCCTTCTCCAGGTATTATGCTATACTCAAGTGACTCTCATTTAGTCCCCACAGTAAGGCGGAGAAGCCTTTACAATTTTCCTCTCTTCAACCAAACCCCGGTGCGGCAGAGAACCATATCATCCTTTTTCACCCTCCAGGTGAAGGTAGAGAACCAACCATCCTTTCTCACCCTCCTGGTGATGATAGAGCACCACTCATCCTTTCACACCCTCCTTGTGTTGGTAGAGAATCGGTCATCCTTTCACACCCTCTTGGTGTCGGCAGAGAACCGGACCTTCTCTTGAAAATCTTCTCTCAAAAGGCCTTCAAGAAAGTAGGGAAGTACTATGGAGAATAAGTAGGATATCCTTACCAATGGGCACCTTTGTGAATCCCCTCAGAAAACCCTTTCGCAAGATCTCTCACTATTTCACTCTCAAATCACTCTCCCAAACACTCTCCTAAAGCACACTCAAGAGAAATTTTGTAGAAGTCTCTTTGACAGTCAATTTTTTGGACTCTTATATGCAAAGGATAAGAAAAATCATCCAAAAATTGAAAATTTCAAGTTTGACGAAGTCAGATTATATCGTATGATCATACTTTGTACGTATTAATAGTTTAAAAATGAATGATTCGTCTAGTACGATACTGTACAAACCTGTAAGACCCTATTTTCATACTCTAGAAAATGATGTACGAAACCACATCGTACGGTGCGAACAGTTCAAAAAATGAACAGTTCATCCTGTACGATACTATACGAACCTATAAGACCCTGTTTGCGTACTCTAGAAAATGATGTATGAAACCAAATTGTACTATATGAACAGTTCAAAAAATGAATGGTTTGTCCCGTATGATATTGTACGAACCTGTAAGACCCTATTTTTGTACTCTTATAAATGATGTGTGAAATCAAATCGTGCTGTATGAACAATTCAAAAAATGAACGGTTCATCCTGTACGATATTATACAAAACTATAAGACCCTATTTTCATACTCTAAAAAATGATGTATAAAACTAAATCGTACTATATGATCGTACTTAGAAAAATTTTAACTCATAAATCAGTCAGGTTCATTCTAGAGGGGGTATTCAATACAAATCATCCCATACAATTTAAAATCGTATAGTACTATTAACTTAAAAAAAATTATCTCACTCCCCCAGCGTGTGTGTGCACAGTTATCCAATTATAATCACACTCTATCACACTCAAGTATAATAAAAAATAAAAAAAGACTCCAACAGCAACAATCCCTAATTTTATCTGTCTTGAAGTCTTTAGCAGTCTAGAGTATGATTTTCTTAAAAAAGCATGTTAGTACACACAAAAACACACTTTCCAATATATGTTAGGAGAAACAACAATCAAATAATAAGATTTTGATATCATCAAAAACTCATATGATTATAACAACAAAATCTTGAAAGTTAATTTGCAACAATCTCAACAAGAAGTTCTTCAGCTCAAAGACTATCAAGGATCTCTGCCATTACCAGGAGGTTAAAAAAGGAGGTCAAGGTTCTCTGCCATCACAAAGAGGGTGAAAAGAAGGTCGTGGTTCTCTGCCATCACCAAGAGGGTGAAAAAGGAAGTCATGGGGAAAAAGGAGGTCGTGGTTCTCTACCATCACCAGGAGGGTGAAAAAGGAGGTCATGGTTCTCTGCTATCACTAAGAGGGTGAAAAATAAGGTCAAGGTTCTCTGTCGCACAGGGTTGGTGAAAATATTGCTACTCCCCCTAGCTGTGGGGGCTAAAGGAGACACACTAAAGGTTTAGTGTAATACACATAGAGGAGAACCCTAGGGAGTGGATGTAGGTTATTGTTTGACCGAACCACTATAAAATTCTTGTGTGCTTATTTTGATTTCTTATTTCCACACTTTACTTTTTCGCATTTAATTTATGTGATATTTTTTGGTGGAAATCTATGATAGTTATTTTGTTGTGTTTATTAGACTATCATCATCATATTTGTAACCTTTGATAAGTCTATTTGCTTTCACATCAGGTGATAGTTTTGCTTGCTTTTTAATTATTTATATATATATAAATTTTTTGAAAGTAAGCAATAGGTTTTTAAAACTACCAATTACCCCCCCCCCCCCCCCCCCCCCCCCCTCCCCCCTCGTAGTGTGCTTAGGGATAGTTCACTTAGGCTTAACATCCTACATCAAACTTTTAATTGGTATCAGAGCAATTTTCACAAGAAGAGTTTTAAAAAACCATGTGAAAAATGATCCAATGAATATTTCAAAATAGAAACACCATAGAAGGCTATTCCATAACACGTCCATCTCTATTTGATAACATACCATTTGATTTCTAAAAAGTTTGCATGTTTACTTTCTTGCAATCTAATGATTTTTGCATATGTTTCTTAGTAGAAGAAAGTAAAGCTTCACCCTCTCATTTTATTAATGGCATCAAAATTGAGGTACCATTTAATAAATAGAGTAATGAGGATAGGGAGTTAGCTCAACTAAATGTGAAGGGTTTAAACTGTTGTAAATCTGGATTTAAGGACTATAATTTTGATGATAACACTTATTTCTGTATTCTATTTTGGTTGACTAACTTTTCAGGTACAAAAGATCAAATACAATCCAAACCAACTAAAGATCGGGTCCGCATGTATTTAATTATAATGTTTCCATTTCTTGAGTCGAATGTAATGTAATTGATCCCCTAGCTAAGTAATCTTACATACACACTCAGAGGAAGAGTTTTAGTGAGTTAGGTTTTCTATTTCAAATTTTTTTCATATCATCCTAGATTATCCATTGAAAATAGAAATCCTAATTAGGGCAACCATGGTTAAGTCGATTTGATTAAGCCGATACTGGATGATATACACATCGAACAGGATGATAGGCTCAAATTAGAAATTCTCAGTCGCTAGATTAAGTTAGGCAAGTTTTTATTTTTAGAGATTTGGTCTGATAGTCTCGGATGATACGTGTATCATCCTGGACGATCCATTACAATCATGCCTAAATTAGCCTAGTGATTAAGAAAAATAATTAATTTTTTATTGATAAGATCATATCATCCAGGATGATCACAAGATCGTGCTAGACGATACATGTAAAATCCTGACCATCCAGAGCACTTCACCTGGCCGATCTGAGAAATGTGATGGATAATATTCCTAATTTTGAACAACTCATATGGGACGATTGAGATATCATCCCGGATGATAAAACCATTTTAAGATCGTCCAAGATATTTTTCCTGTACGACCCGAGCTATGTGCAGGATGATTTTGTCATTTTTGAACTAATCATACAGGATGATAGAAATATCATCATGCACGATCAAGTCATTTTGAGATCATCCAGCACAAGTTTCCCTGGACGACCTGAGCTATCTTCTGGATGAAATTCTTGATTTACACTAATCATCCAGGACGATCACAGAATCGTACAGGGCGATCAGAACAAATTTTATCTACTAATCATCCAGAGAAACTGGATCGTCTAGACTGATACATGTGATTTTGAATTGATCATACAGGATGATCGACCGATCGTCCGGGATGATCTTTAACGACCAGTTGAGATTTAGGGCCATTTTGAGCCCTCCTACTTAAGATCTTTTTCTTTCAATAAGAAAAATCTTTTACCACTTTCCTTACCAGAGAAAACCTTGAGAGAGAGAGAGAGAGAGAGAGCTTAGGAGAGAGAGAGGATCTTATGAGGGGGAGTTTATGAGAGATTCACAAAGGTTGCTCCATGCAAGGATCTGAGTCATCTTCTCTTATCATCATCTCTTACCTTGTCGGTGTCTCTATGGGAGGATCATCCACAAGAAGATCCAGGTTCTCTGCCTACTTCAGGAGGAAGCAAAAGGAGTCCAGGTTCTCTGCCGGTTTCAGGAGAAAGCGAAGGGAGTCTAGGTTTTCTACCTCACCGGGTTGGTGGAAAGGAGTTTTATACAGGCTTCTCCACCTTGTTGTGGGAGTAGAAGGAGAGTCACTTAGTGTTAGAGTAATACCTGGAGGGGAGGCTCAAGGGAGTGGACGTAGGTCAAGTTAACCGAACCACTATAAAATCTGGTGTGTTCTTTCTGATTATCTTTCGCATTTATTTTTCTATTGATGATTGTGTGATTAAGGTTATTATTATGTTATTATTAAACATATGCACATCATCGCAAAGTTGTAATTATTTTAAAATAATCAAAAAGATTTTTCTAAAATTATTTTTGCTCATGTATTTTTAAAATAACCAATTCACCCCCCTCTTGGTTAGCCTCGAGACTAGTTCACAAGGGCTTAACATCCCTAACAGACTTTTAAGTGGTATCAGAGCGGGATTCAAAAATTAAGTTTAAAATGCTTTTAAATTTTTATCCATGGCTAACTTTGGTAATTATAATACTGCTGAAGGTTATTCAATTACACGACCACCTTTATTTGATAACATACCATTTGATTTTTGGAAAACTCGCATGTCTACCTTTTTACAATCAATTGATTATCGCATGTGGATGCTTGTTAAAGATGATTATGAAGCACCGTTTAGACTTATTAATGGCATTAAAACTGAACTTCCTTTTACTAAATGGATATTTGATGATCGTAATTTAGTACAATTGTATGCAAAATGCTTGAACTATTTTTTCTATGCATTGAAATATGAGGATTACGTGCGTGTCTCTACTTGCACTATTGGTAAAGAAATCTGGGATAGATTATGTATTATTTAGGAATATACATCTAAGGTTAAGCAATCTAGATTGAATATCTTACTTCATGACTATGAAATTTTTTGTATGAAACCTACTGAATCAATTTCTGTAATATATACTAGGTTCACTCAAATTGTCACCTCCCTACATGCCTTAGGAAAAGAGCTTACTAATTATGAGAAAGTTAACAAAATTCTAAGATGTTTGCCTTCTTCTTATGATGCAAAGATAACTGCAATTACTGAATCCAAAGACTTGAACACTTATTCTATTAATAATTTACTAGGGTCACTTATTGCTTACGAGCAATGAGTGAACCAACGACAAATTGATACAGGTGAGAAGAAGAAGGAGAAAACTATGGCGCTGAAGGTCAACAATACTGACACTGATTCTTCCAGGTCTGTTAGACATGATGTTTCCTTAATCACTAGGTAATTCAAAAGCATTCAAAGGAAGAAACATAAGAACTTTCAGAAGTGGAACAAAGAGAGTAGCAGAAATTTTAATGGTTCATCTGATACTGTTTATTTTGAATACAGGAAGCCTGAACATATAAAGGCTAATTATCTTACACTTAAAGCTCACCCAAGCAAGGAGAAGGGTGAGGAGAAACCCAAGTTCAGAAAGGATAAAAAAAAGATTCAAAAGGCTTTCTGGGTAGATTCAGCATCCGACTCCTCAGAGACTGAAGCTGAAGAGGAGACTACAAACTTATGTTTGATGGCAGATGATCATCCTGGTCAGTCTGACCAAGAAGAGGTATGTGAGCTCACCTATGATTAATTACTTGAAGTTTCTGAGAAAATTCATTCATCATATAGGAAACTTAAGAAATTGCATGCTAGCCTGAAATTGAATTTTTTAATCTTGGAAAAATAGCATGAAATTTCGATTAAAGATCATTCTACTCTTGATTGCAATCACATGTCATTACTTGATGAATTTGATGAGTTGAATAAAAAGTACTCTAATTTGATTACTGAGCATGATTCATTAAAAGCATTACATATTGAATTAGAAACTGCATTTAGGGAATCAGAAACTCATGCGTCTGATTTAGATAGTAGTGAGCATCATTTGAAATTTAAAATTACAAGTCTCAAGAAAGAAAATGAATTTCTAAGTATAAAAATTAGTGCTTTTGAGAAAAATGAAATACCTCCTACTTTTGCACAATTTTATGCACCTCCACCTTTTGAAGAATCACATTCAAAATCATCAAAGCATGTTTATTCAAACCTAGGAAGAGGCACTGTCACCCAAGTAGACTAGTAAACCCTTTTCCTGGCGATAAATGTTTTTCATGTGGCATGTTAGGACATATATCCCACACCTGCACTATTCACCATAGTACATATTGGGTGTGGAGGCCCAAATTGCATGCTTTATAGCACAACACACATCTATTGCTTTCTTCTTTTCATAAGAAGGAACCCAAACTTGTTTGGGTTCCTAAATCTGACATTTGATGATTGTATAGGTTTGCTCTCACATACCACCTCGTGAGAGCATGTGGACCTGGACAGCGGATGTTCAAGGCACATGATTGGAGATGCAAATTAGTTCATTTCGCTAGAGGCCAGGGCTGGAGGCAAGGTCACTCTGGGAGACAATACCACCAGGAAAGTGGTAGGTGCAGGTATAATCGAAAACTCCAAGAACCTTTTGATTGAAAATGTTTTGCTTATAGATGGATTAAAGCACAACTTGCTTAGCATTTTTCAGCTCTTTGACAAGGGTTTCAGCATCAAGTTTCTGGAAAATACTTGCATCATAAGATTAAATAATAACACTATTTTATAGGATAACAGGATCAATAATGTCTACATGCTTGATTTAAATAATATTGAATGTGCTGCTTCATTTTGCTTAAAAACTATTGCTGATGAGTCTTGGTTGTGGTACAGGAGATTATTTCGTGCCAGTATTAAAACCCTTAGAAGATTCACCCAAAATGACTTAGTTAGAGGTGTCCCCAAGCTTAAGTTCACTAAGGACCACCTAGGTGATGCCTATCAAATAAGGAAGCAAGTCCAATCCTCTTTCCACTCCATTAAGGACATTAGCACCCCTGGACCTTTAGAAGTCCTTCACATGGATCTCTTTGGACCCATTAGCACTGCCAGCTTAGGAGTGAAAGTCTATGGATTTGTGATTGTTGATGATTACTTGAGGTGCACTTGGATTAAATTTATGTCACATAAATCTGAGTCATTTGATGAATTTAAATCTTTCTCCACTTGGATTCAGAGGAAGTTAGGTTGTGAGATCGTGACTATTCATAGTGATCATGGTGAAGAGTTTAAAAATGTGAGATTTGAAATATTCTGTGAGGAGCAAGGGATTAGTCACAACTTTTCCGCTCTGAGGATATCTCAACAGAATGGGATAGCTGAAAGAAAGAACAGGACCCTGGTGGAAGCCACTAGAGCCATGCTTGCTGAGTATTCACTTCCAAAATACTTTTGGGCAAAAGCAATGAACACAGCCTGTTATGTGTTTAATATGGCAAATGTTAGATCCAAACTTAATAAGACACCCTATAAGATCATTAAGGATAGAACTCCAAACCTGTCCCACCTTCATGTCTTTGGCTATAAGGTTTTTATTCTGAATAATGGGAAATCATCCTTAGGAAAATTTGACCCCAAATCTGAGGAAGGAGTATTCTTAGGCTATTCTACTCTGGGAAAATCCTTTAGGGTGTTTAATAAGAGGACTTTGGTGGTGGAGGAGATAACTCATATAGTGTTTGATGAATCTGATCCTAAGGAGACTAGAATTGAGGAAGAAGAAATGTAGGAGAGATTACCCAAGAAGTTGAAAATGCAAATCTTGAGGAAAGGATAGAATCTCAAAACACTTTGCCTAGAGATTGGATATATGCTTTGAGTCATCCTAAAGAGACCCTTCTGAAGGTGTTAGAACTAGGCATGGACTTAGGAAGGAAGTCAACCATTCTGCCTTTATCTCAGTGACTTAACCCACCAACATCAAGAAGGCCCTTTCTTATAAATTTTGGATCTTAGCAATGCAAGAGGAATTGAACCAATTTATAAGGAAAGATGTTTATGAGTTAGTAGAAAGACCTAGGAATCAAAGTATAGTGGGAACCAAGTTGGTCTTTAAGAATAAGATGAATGATTCTAATGGTGGTTAGGAATAAGGTAAGATTGGTGGCTAAAGGGTACAATTAAATTAAAGGGATTGATTTTGAGGAGACATTTGCCCCTGTAACTAGATTGGAAGCCATTAGGGTGCTACTAGCCTTTACCTGTTATAAGGGATTTAAGCTATTTCAAATGGATGTCAAGAGTGCCTTTTTAAATGAGGTAATAAAAGAGGATGTATTTGTAGAGCAACCCCCAGATTTTGAGAGTTCCCAATATCCAAATCATATTTACAAATTAAAAAGGCCTTATATGGATTAAAACAGGCACCTAGAGCTTGGTATGAGAGGCTTAGTACATTCCTTCTAGAAAGAGAGTTTGTTTAGAGGAGCGTAGACACCACCCTTTTTCTTAGGAAAGTATGAGATGATTTACTCATGATCCAGATCTATATTTATGATATACTTTTTGGATCTTCTAATAAAAATTTATGTGATGATTTTTTAAGATAATGAGTAAGGAGTTTGAGATGAGTATGATGGGAGAATTGTCCTGCTTTTTGGGATTTAGCATAAGGAAAATAGATGATGGAACCTTTTTGAATCAATCAAAATACACTAAGAACATCTTAAAGAAATATGAGATGGACAAAGCTAAGTCAATCAACACTCCCATGAGTTCCACTGTTCAGTTAAATAAGGATTCAAATGGAAAATCTATTGATCAGAAGAAGTTTAGGGGAATAATTGGATCACTGCTTTACCTGACTGCTAGCCAACCTAATATTATGTTTAGTGTTTATCTTTGTGTTATATTTCAAGCTGATCCTAAGGAATCCCACCTGACTACAGTTAAGAGAATCCTTAGATATCTCTTAGGGACCTCAAACCTAGGAATCTGGTATCCTAGGAACAGCACTTCTTTTAAGATTATTAGATATTCTGATTCTGATTTTGCTGGGTGTAGGGTGGATAGAAAGAGCACTTCTGGAACTTACCAATTCATAGGACAGTCTTTAGTCTCTTGGTCCAGTAGAAAATAGAACTCAGTTGCACTTTCCACTATTAAAGCTAAATACATTACCTTAAAAAGTTGTGTGATCCAAGTCCTTTGGTTGAAGGAATAAGTTTTGGATTTAGGACTACCTGTTGGCACAATTTCAATTTTATGTGATAACACCAGTGCTATCTGCATTTTTCAGAATCCAATCCAACATTCTAGAACCAAACACATTGATATAAGATATCACTTCATTAGGGACCATGTTACAAAAGGGGACATTGAGCTACATCATGTAGCAACTAAAAATTAAATGGCTGACATCTTTACTAAACCACTGGCCTTTGACTCATTCAGCATTTTGAGGACTAGATTGGGTGTGATTGACATAAATACATGAATCTGATGACTACTGATTTCTAAATTTTTTATTTTTCATTCTATTTCTATTAGTTATTTGTTTGATTTAATTATTTGTTTCTTATGGCCTATTTTTTATGTTGATTTTCATTTTAGTGTTGTTATTTTCCTGATTTGAGTGTTTATTTTAATGCGATTTCCTACTTGTTCTTGATTTACTATTTAAAAAAAAACCATATCACTGCTCACTACTACTAATAAACTAGATTTTTGACTGAGAGTTTTTCTTATTTTTATTTGGAAGCTTGTAAGCAGTAATTGACTCCATTGAATCTGTTAAAGGGAAGAAATGTTGATGATTATTTCTCTTCCTCTAACTCCTTTAATGGTGTATCATTTCTTTTGTATAAAAATTGTCTTCAAAATTAAAAAGTTAGTTTTTGAAATAGAGATTTATTTTATCTTCCTACAGTAATCTACCTTATATGAATAGTGTTTTCAAAGTTTTGGATCATTATTATGTTTTTCTTAATCAGGTGATTGTACTTATCATATGATGTATGGTTTTTACTCTGTGAATTACTCCTCCTTATTATAGAGAGTGAGTTTTGTCCTCTCTTATGTTTGGAAGGTGATTTCACAACTGAGATTCTTTAATGATTATGAAAAGTAAGCCTGTAAAAGATGCGCAAAGAGAGCCAAAATGAAAAAAAGGCATAAAATGAGCCCAAAGCTGAAAAGATGCGCAATGTCGCCAAATTAGAAAGATACATAAAGTGTATCAAAAATCAAAAGATGCGCAAAGAGTGCCAAACAAATTGAAAATGAGGCACAAAATGAGCCCACAAAGAAATAAGCTTTCTTCCCTTTCAGATCTTTAAATGTCTTAGAAAAATCCATACGCCACTTAATATTTTCAAAGCTTGAGACAAAAAATCATGATTTTTGATTCCTTTGTAATACTATTATATCAGATACTTTTCTGGAACGAGGCTTAAAAGGATCTCTTTTTGAATCTAACTTCTTTTCTTCTGAATTAGACTTTTGTTTGAAAGAAATTTGAACTTGTAAGGTTTATGAGGTAGGAGTTACGAAAGTTAATCTTTTAACTTTTTCTTGATTTCAGCATTGTCGATTTTCTTCTTATTGGCCTTTGAATTGAAAATCATAGAAATTCTGTTTTACTGGAGCTGATAAAAAAAATCATTACTTTCACTGTTATTTTTTCTGATTTTTATTTTTATTTGATTTAATTTTGGATTTTCCCTTTTTGTGTGTTTTTGGGATCCCTGATCTTTCCTCTCCATCCTTCATCTTTTCACTTTTTCTTCACATCATCCTGGATGATCCTCACATCGTCCTGGACGATCCTCTTCACCCTGGATGATCTATACATCATCCTGGATGATCTATTTAAATCATCCCCATCATGATCAAATGATTGAGATGCACCAATTATTGGTGATCATCCTAGATGATCCACCGCATCATCCTGGATGATCCACATGGCAGCAGTTGGATGATTTAAATTTGGCCCGTCTGATTCATTTATTACATATCATCCTAGACGATCCACCGAATCTTCATGGATGATCTTTTCGTCAGAGGTCGTCCGGCTGGACTCCTCAGGATGTTCGCCTGTGTTTAATCATCTTGGATGATATTTGATCGTCCTAAATGATCAGACTGCCTTTTTAACCAATCAGCCTGGATGTTATTATTACCCCTATCATCTTAGACCATCGTGTGATCATCCTGGACGATCCAGCCGAATTCTATTTAAATAATTATTTTCTTCAGAATTTTCTCATATATTCTCTTCCAATCCTTCCTCTAATCCTTTTATAATGGCTGGTGGTAAGAGATCCACGCAACAAGGTGCTAGTTCCTCCTAGGGAAATACTGATCCCTGCTTTCTTGATGTAGCAGATCAACCTGCCTTTCAATGATATCTTGATGTTGGGATCACGATCTCCAAAACTATGAACCCTCGGACCCTCACCTATCCAGTACTAGATCTATTCACTCACACATCCCTCACCATCATTCTTACTTTGGCTTTTCCCTTTAGCACTGAACTCCTTAGGGTTTTCTTTGCCAATCTTCGCATCACCTCTGATTACTCAGCCCTTTAGTCCTTTGTGAATCAATGACCTGTCGAATTAACCCTCCAGGACTTTCATAAAATTCTTTAATTGTCCAATTCTCATGATAAACTTCATATTCTAGCCTCTAACCTTGACTTTGAATGGAGTGTCCCCAACCACTTCAATAGAAACACCAATTTCCAATACCACGACCAAGCCTGTTCCTCCCTAGTCAAGGATACTAGGACAATCCAACATATCCTTCACTCCTCCATCATTCCTAAAGCTGGGGACCGCATCCACATCACTCCTTTACTCTCCATCACTACCTAGTACATCATGGCCCATCGTGACTTTAATGCTACCGATTTAATTTTTTTGCTACATTGAACAACTAATGACCATTAAGGATCTGGGCCACAAGCGATGCCCCAATCTAGCTTTAGGATATCTCATCCACTATGCCCTTGAAACAAAATACAACTTTCAATATCCAGATCCAGCCAGAATCCCACTTATCTTCTTCTCCAATAGCTCCTTTCATACTCTCCACAGAACTAGACTTCATTCGGAGCCCGCAGCGAATGTTGAGGGAAAAGAGGGGGAGGCTGCTCCTGAGCTAGCTGTACTTATTGCACCTGCTCCTCTTTATATAGCATCACCCTTAGATCACTTGGTGCAGCATTTTGACCAGTGGGATGCCCGCTTGGACTCCTACGTGGTTGCCTATGAGCAGCAACACGCTGAGGATGTTGCTCGCTTCAATTCTTTTGTGACTCACCAACAACAGCAGCATGAACAGGACATGGCCTAGTTTGGTGAGCAGTTCGCAACCATTCAAAGCTACTTTCATCCACCACCACCACCTCCATTTGATCAGGATCTGCCTCTCTATTAGGTTATTTATTTTTAGTTTGTTGTGATGTTTTAGCTTGCTATTATTTTATCTTTTATGTTCCTCCTCTTTGTGCTGTCAAAAGTGGGAGTTGTTTTTGTGTTGCTAGTAATTTCTTTTGTTGCTTTTGTGTTGTAGTAGTTTCATTTATTGTATTCAATGTCACTGATTATCAATGATTAGTTATATTTATCTTCTATCGCATATGCTTTAATTACTGCAATCTGGTTGATTTGAACTACTAAATAAATGTTTACCATCATCGAAAAGGGGGAGATTGTTGTAAATCTGGATTTAAGGATTACAATTTTGATGATAACAAATATTTCGGTGTTCTATTTTGGTTGACTAACATTTCAGATATAAAAGATCAAATGCAATCCAAGCAACCTCAAGATCGGGTCCGCGTGTGTTTAATTATAATTTTTTCCTTTCTTGAGTCAAATATAATGTAATTGATCCCCTAGCTAAGTAACCTTGCACACACACACTCAGGGGAAGAGTTTTAGTGAGTTAGGTTCTCTATTTCAAATTTTGTTCATATCATCCTGGACGATATTCATATAATCCTGGACGATCCAATAAAAATAGAAACCCTAATTAGGGTGATAATGGTTAAGTCGGTTTAATTAAGCCAATAGTCCTAGATGATATACCCATCGTATAGGATGATAGGCTCAAATTAGAAATTATCAGGCACTAGATTAAGTTAGGCAAGTTTTTATTTTTAGAGATTTGGTCTGATCGTCCTGGATGATACATGTATCATCCTAGACGATCCATTACAATCATGCCTAAATTAGTCTGGTGATTAAGGAAGTAATTCATTTTTGATTGATATGATCATATCGTCCTGGACGATCGCAAGATTATCTTAGATGATACATGCAAAATCCTGACCGTCCAGAGCACTTCACCTAGTCGATCCGAGAAATGTGCTAGACGATATTCCCAATTTTTAACTACTAGTACGGGATGATTGAGATATCATCCCGAACAATCAAGTCATTTTAAGATCATCCAAGATATTTTGGCTGTACAACCCGAGCTGTGTGCAGGATAATTTTGTCATTTTTGAACTAATCATACAGAACGATAGAAATATCGTCCTGGATGATCAAGTCATTTTGAGATCGTCCAACACAAGTTTCCCTGGATGACCCGAGCTATCTTTTGGATGAAATTCCTGATTTATACTAATCATCCCGTATGATCGTAGAATTATACAAGACGATCAGAACAAGTTTTATTTACTAATCGTCTAGAGAAACCAGATCGTCCAGCCTGATACATGTGATTTTGAACTAATCGTATAGGATGATCGACCGATCGTCCTAGATGATCTTTGATGACTAGTTGAGATTTAAAAAAATTTTTGAGCCCTCCTATTTAAGATCTTTTTCTTTGAACAAGAAAAATCTTTTACCACTTTTCTTACCAGAGAAAACCTTAAGAGAGAGAGAGAGAGATTTTGAGAGAGAGATAGAGGATCTTATGAGGGGGAGTTTGTGAGGGATTCACAAAGGTTGCTCCAAGTAAGGATCTGAGTCGTCTTCTCTAGTCATCTTCTTATATCTTATTGGTGTCTCTGTGGGAGGATCATCCACATGAAGATCCAGGTTCTTTGCTTGCTTTAGGAGAAAGTGAAAGGAGTTTAGGTTCTCTGCCTGCTTCAGGAGGAAGCGAAAGGAGTCTAGGTTCCCTGCCTCACCGAGTTGGTGGAAAGGAGTTTTGTACAGGCTTCTCCGCCTTGCTGTGGGAGTAGAAGGAGAGTCACTTAGTGTTAGTGCAATATCTAGAGGGGAGGCTCTTGGGAGTGGACGTAGGTCAAGTTGATCGAGCCACTATAAAATCTAGTGTGTTCTTTCTGATTATCTTCTGCATTTATTTTTCTGTTGATGATTGTGTGATCGTGATTATTATTTTGTTGTTGTGGAACATCTCCACATCATCGTAAAGTTGTAATTATTTTAAAATAATTAAAAAGATTTTTCTAAAATCATTTTTTCTCACGAATTTTTTAAATAACCAATTCACCCCCCATCTTGGTTAGCCTCGGGACTAGTTCACAAGGGCTTAACATCCCTAACAAACTTTCATAAACTATTTTTTTCTATGCTCTTAAGTCTAAAGATTACATGAGAGTCTCTACCTATACCACTGAGAAAGATTTTTAGGTTAAACTATGTATTACAAACAAAGGAACAAGTGAGGTCAAATAATCTAGATTAAACATTCTATTATAGGATTATGAAATCCTTCACATGATGCCTAATAAAACCATTTCAGACATGTACACTATGTTTACAAATGTCGTGACATCTCTGCATGCTTTAGGTAGAGATCTTTCAAATTTTGAGAAAGTGAACAAAATTCCTTGATGTTTACCCAATAATTATGATGCTAAGGTTTCTAAAATTTATGAATCAAAAGATCTTAGTGTTTATTTTATAGATAACTTACTAGCCTCACCTATTGCCTGTGAGCAATGTGTGAGTAAGATATTACAGGATGTAAAAGATAAGAGAAAGGACAAAGTTGTGTCCTTGAAAGTAAATGACTTGAAAAGTGACAGCTCTGCAGCTGAGGAGGATGATGACATTGCTTTGATGACCCATCAGTTCAAAAGTTTCCTAAAAAGGAAGAAAAAGTGTCATCAATAAAAATGGAGCAAAGGTAAGAATACTATAAATTTTAAAGCTTCATTTGACATGATATATTTTGAATGTAGGAAACTAGGCCACCTGCAAACTGACTACCCCAACCTAAAGACTCACCCAATCGAGGAGAAGGGTTAAGAGAAGGGAAAGTTCAAAAAGGGGAAGCAACAGACATATAAAGAATTTTGGGCTGACTGCACCTTAGAGTCATCTTAAAAGGAAGCAGAGGATGAGATAACAAATTTGTGTCTTATGGCTCATGATAATCTTGATCATTTAGATCAAGATGAGGTATGTAAACTCTCTCATGATGAACATTTTATTATATTAGGAAAAAAATTCCTGATTAATATAGGAAGCTTAAAAAGATGTATGCTAGCTTAAACACTAACTTTTTAATCTACCAAAAGAGTATGATAGTCTTATAGTTAAGCATTCTACTTTAGATAGTGATCACATGTCTTTGCTTAATTAATTTGATAACTTCAATAAGAGGCGTATTGAACAAAATAATGTATATGAATACTTAAACTCAAAGCATCTTGGATTAGAAGATTCATTCAAATAATTGGAAGCGCTTGCAAGTGAATTAGATAGTAATGTGCATGCATTGAAATTAGAAATAGTAAGCTTTGAAATTGTAAATGAATTCCTAAAAGTAAAAAATCATGCATTGCAACAAAATAGAACACCACCTGCATTGACATAATGGCATAGTCCCACA
The DNA here is from genome assembly GCA_019925795.1 of Dendrobium chrysotoxum. Lineage (NCBI taxonomy): Eukaryota > Viridiplantae > Streptophyta > Magnoliopsida > Asparagales > Orchidaceae > Dendrobium > Dendrobium chrysotoxum. Next base: position 43,656,946 of record CM034298.1, on the reverse strand, counting down.
TTACTGTATGCATCATATACCCCTAGGAAGAGTCACCATAACCCACATAGATTAGCAAACCCTTTCCCAGGTGTTAAATGATATTATTGTGGCATGCTAGGTCACATAGCCCGCACTAGCACAATTTACCATATAACACATCTAGTGTGGAGACCAAAATCACTTGTACCACAACATAGCGTGTATGCAAGTCATTCATCAAAGCATAACGTGGAAACCAAACTCACTTGGGTTCCTAAATTTAATGTTTGATTGACTTTGTAGGAGTTCTCTCATAAACGGCCTAGTGAGAGCATGTGGTACTTGGATAGCGGATGCTCAAGCCACATGATTGGAGACCATAAGTAATTCATCAAACTATAGGCCAAGCACGAGGCAAAGTTACACTTACAGAAAATAACACTAGGAAAGTGGTAGGTATAGGTATGATTGGTAATTCCAAAAATTTTATTATTGAAAATGCTTTGCTAGTAGATGGCCTCAAACATAACTTATTTAACATTAGTCAACTATGTGACAAAGGCTTTAATATTAAATTCTTATCAACTAGTTGCATGTTTAGCTTATGGAAATGTTATTTTAGAAGGAAAAAGGATTAATAATGTCTACATGCTTGATTTGAATTGTATCGAGTCTACTAATTCTTTATGTTTGAAAATAATTGCTGATAAATCCTTGCTATGGCATAGGAGACTATATCATGCAAACATGAAAACTATTAGGAAGATAACCCAAAGGACCCAATTCAGGCATACCCAAACTAGAATTTTCTAAGGACCACCTTCAACTAGGAAAGTAAATCAAAACATCCTTTCATTCAATCAATGAAATCATCACCTTTAAGCCACTAGAAATTCTTCATATAGATCTAATTGGACCCATTAGTATAACCAGCCTAGGAGGTAAATTATATAGTTTTGTGATTATTGATGACTATTTTAGATTCACCTAGGTTAGATTCTTAACACAAAAGAGTGAATCATTTGAGGAATTTAGAATCTTTTCCACCTAACAACAGAGGAAATTAGGATGTGAAATATCAACCATTCATAGTGATTATAGTGGAGAGTTTGAAATCTTTTGTTAGGATCTAGGCATAGAATATAATTTTTTAGCTTCTAGAACCCCTTAGTAGAATGGGGTTGCTGAAAAGAAATGCAAAACCTTGGTACAAGTTGCTAGGGCCATACTAGCTGAGTACTCACTTCCTATGTATTTTTAGGTAGAAACATTAAATACTATTTTCTATGTTCTCAATAGGGTTAATATCAGATCCAAACTCAATAAGACACCCAATGAGTTGCTCAAAGGACGGACACCTAATCTCTCTCACCTTCATATTTTTGGATGTAAGGTGTTCATTCTAAAGAATGAAAAATCTCCATTAGTAAAATTTGACCCAAAATTTAATGAAGGAATATTCCTTGGATATTCAATTATAGGTAAAGCTTAAAGAGCTTTCAATAAGAGGACATTAGTTATTGAGAAGATCGCCCATGTAGTGTTTGATGAATCTGATAGATTGGTTTAACCTAAGTCAGAAGAAGAAGTGTTAGAGATCACCTAAGGAGTGGAATCCATTAACCTAGAAAATAGAGAAGAGCTTCAAAACCCATTGCCTAGAGATTGGAGATATTCATCTAGTCATCCTAAGGACCTCATCCTAGGAGATCCATCAGTAGGAGTAAGAACTAGGTATGGACATAGAAAGGAGGTTAGCCACTCTGATTTTATCTATATGGTAAAACAATCAAACATAGATCAAGCTTTATTTGATGAATTCTAAATCCTAGGTATGTAAGAAGAGTTGAATTAATTTGTTAGGAATGATGTTTGGGAGTTGGTTAGTAGATCGAAAGACCAGAGTATTGTAGGAACCAAATTGGTTTTCAAGAATAAGATGAATGACTCTAGCATAGTAATTTGAAATAAGGCTAGATTAGTAGCTAAGGGGTACCATCAGGTTAAAGGAATGGACTTTGAAAAGAGCTTTGCCCCTATAGCTAGATTAGAATCCATTAGAGTGTTATTTGCCTTTGCTTGCTTTAAAGGATTCAAGCTATATTTGGATGATGTTAAAAGTACCTTTCTAAATATGGTAATTAAAAAAGATGCATATGTTGAGAAACCCCCAAGTTTTGAGAACTCTAAATTTCTCAATCCTATATTCAAACTAAAGAAGGTGTTATATGGTTTGAAGCAAGCACCTAAAGCTTAATACAAAAGGATGAGCACTTTCCTCCTAGATAGAGCTTCTATTAAGTGTAGTGTAGACACCACCCTATTCCTAAAGAAAGAAGGAGAAGATCTACACATTATTCAGATTTATATTGATGATATACTATTTGGATCTACCAATGAAAATAATTCTGATAAATTCTCAAAATAATGAGCGGGGAATTTGGGATGAGCATGATGGTAGAGCATACCTATTTCCTTAGATTTAGTGTGAAGCAAAGGGATGATGAAACTTTCCTTAGCCATATAAAGTATGTTGAAGATATCCTTAAGAAATATTAGATGAAAAATGCTAAGATAATCAATACTCCCATGAGCTCCACTATTCAATTAGATAAGGACCCAAATGGAAAATTAGTTGATTAAAAGATGTATAGAGGGATAATTAGATCACTTCTTTATTTAACTATCAGTAGAATTGATATAATATTTAGTGTATGTCTTTATGTAAGATTTTAGGCTGATCCCAAAGAATCTCATATGACTGCCATTAAGAGAGTCCTTAGATATCTATTATCACCTAAAACCTAGGAATCTGGAATCCTAAACATAGTTCATCCTTCAAAATCATAGTATATTCTGATTCAAACTTTGTAAGATGTAGAGTTTATAAAAGCACCTATGAAACTTATCAATTCATAAGAAAATCATTAGTCACGTGGTCCACTAGAAAATAAAACTCTGTAGTACTATTGACCATTGAAGCAGAATATATAGCTATAGGGAGTTATATTGCACAAGTTATGTGGCTAAAATAATAAATCTTAGATCTTCAACTACCTATAGGCACCATTCCTATTATGTGTGACAACACTAGTACCATTTGCATTTCCCAAAATCCAATTCAACACTCCCAGACCAAACATATAGACATTAGGTATCATTTTATTAAAGATCATATAACTAAGGGGAATATAGAGTTAGATCATATAGCTACTGAAAATCAATTGGCAAATATCTTTACAAATCCCCATGCTTTTGAAACCTTAAGCACCTTGAGGACTAAACTAAGTATTATAGATATTCATGCTTGAATCAGGATAAATTAGAAGTTGAAAATATCACTATTTTTATGTGATTCCTTATGTAATTTCTTTTATGATTTTTCATGCTTTGACATTTATGTTTGTGATCTATTTTTTGTGTGTGATTTTCTCTTTTACTATCCTTTAATAAAGTTTTCCTGATCATAACACACTAATTCAAAATTACTCACATTATACTTTACAATCACACATCGTATTATATGATCTTTACTGAAATCTCACTACACTTCTCACAGCACATCCGACGATGCTGATTGATTAATTATTGGTGATCATACTGCGCGTTCATGTACGAACCTCATTTCGTACTCCGATTGGCATCTGTACGAACCCATATCTTATAGTATGATCAGTTTAAATTTTTATTGTATTCGTATGGACGAACTGGACGAGCCTAATTTCATATTTTGATCAGCTTCTAGGATGAATATATTTCGTAAAGTATGATATGAACTTAGAAAATTTTCCAGACTTGAGTCAATCAGATCTGTTCTAGAGGAACACCCACGAAAAATCATCTCGTACGATCCCAAACTCGTACAGTACGATCATTTTTAAAAAATGCAAATTATGTCTCACTCCCCTAGTGTGTGTGTGCATAATTACCCAATTACAATCACACTCTCTTAGACTCAAGAAAAATAAAAAATACAGACTCCAATTATAATAACTGCTAATCTAATCTATCTTGAAGTCTTTAGCAGTCTGGAGTATGATTTCCCTGAAACGTTAGTGCATACAACAAACACAAACCAAATATATCCAATATATGTTAGGAGAAAATAATAATCAATACAATAATATTTTGATATCATCAAAAACTCATATGATATAAAAAAAAGATTTGAAATCTAAAATGCAACAATCTCCCCCTTTTTTATGATGGCAAAACACTTATTGTTTGAGTTAACCTTTAAGCCAATTTTTCTCCTAAGCTCCCCCTAAATGAATAATCAATTTAAAAACAAGGGAACCCTAAATGAAGTACAAAAACAAACAAAAATAAAACAAGATAAAAAACTAACAACAACAAAATAACTCATTTCAAACTAAATACAAACAATAAAACAAAAATAAAAACAAAACTCATAAACACAACATAACACCAAACAATACATGAATACAAGACACCAAACAATACCACTCCCCCTTTTGAAAACAACAAAAAGGGAAGTTCTTCTGAATGAGTAGCTATGAATAAATTAATTGAGTTAATATAGAAGGGAATTCTAAAGTGTTTACAAAACTCAACATTAATTTTCAAATGCTAAAATGAAAATTTCAAAATTTAAATCAAAGAATAACTTTGAAAAAATAAAAGTCAACCAGGCTTATCGTTTGTTCTAGATATATCAAATAAAAATAGTTATTGCAAAAAATGATGAATTTAAAGTTTAATTATTTTCCAATTCAATAGTGAAAATTATTGTCGATTATTTAGATATGTAAGAAAGATGGATGATTAAGGAAAGACATTGATAGTTGGCGATATTGCTCATATTTAAATAGTTTGTGGCACACTTTGTGCATCTTTTTAGTATGGGCTAATTTTGTGCCTCTTTTGATTTTCGCATACATTGTGCAACTTTTCAAATATGTGGCACACTTTGTGCATCTTTTCATGTTTAGCACTTTGTGCATATTTTTATATTTTATGTCTTTCCAAATATCAATAAATCTAAAAATACAATCCTATAATAGATAAAAAACTAAACATATTGAAAAGAAAATGAAATAAAAATAAGACATCTATTTTTCAATAATTATCACAAGGTAATATTCATCTATAGAAACATGAACTTGATCTTCTAATCTTCATTCAGTCATAATTTAATTTAAAATATTGAGAGATTAAATTTTGTAAGGCAATTTATTTGTAGAGCAATTACAATTAAAATCCCATTCTAACAATCAAACATAAAAGACTTGAATCCAAGAACATACTCGATCCAAGAAGAGAAAATTCAAGCTGTAACTAAACATCATTCCATCTTTTCATTAAAAAAAACATCTAATACAAAGATCATCACCCATAGACAAAAGAAAAATAACATCATTCAAGATTAACACCTGAAGTCACTGGAATCATAGAACATCAACACTACAAAATCTCAAAAGAACAACTACTCTAAAGCAACTCAACTACAAGAGAAACACAGAAGCAAATACAAAAACATCAATAGATAAAAACTAGAAATCTGAAGGACCTTGGTCAGGAGGTGGCTGAGAGTTGAATGCATTGAAGTAGCTATTAATCATGGCTATATTAGTGTTCATATAGTCAAACTGACCACAAATCCATCCCATATCTTCATGATACCTTGCATCCTACTGAGTCAAGCGATTCTTAAGTTGATCAAAGCGTTGATCAACATGAGTTTCTAGTCTTTCAAATCGATGGACCATCTCTTGATAGTAATTTTGGTTAGGTCCAGGTACAGGTGCAGGAGCAGGGGCTCCTTCTTCCTCATAGTCATCTCCTTCAGAAATCTCTCTCCCAAAAAGTGAATGAAAAGAGGCATCAGTAAAGTAGATAGGGAGTTCAGTAGGACCATCAGGATGTACAAGATTGTACTTTTTTTCTAGGATATAGGCCACTAGATATCCTAAAGCCATAATTTTCTTTCTCTTATTATTTGGAAGTCCAATATCATAAAGGGTATAAAGGTAATCCATGATCAATTGGGCTTCATCTATAGGTTTGGTTGTCATGATCAGATAAGTGACTATGGATAGAAGAGGAGTCGTGTTTATATGGTTACCAGCTTTTGGAATAATTGAAGTTTGCAAAACATGCTGGATAATCTAGGCATTTTTGTTTATAGTGTAGATGCGTGGCAAATGACTCACTTGGGCTACTCCTCTAAGAACCTTATTGAGTTTAGACCAGTAATAGTTTGTCCTAGAGGATAATGTATGGGCTCTAATTCCTTGGGTTCTTAGGTGGAGGAATGTGCTTAAGTCTTCCTTGGTGATATCTACTCTTTCCTTGAAAATAAATGAAGTGATCCTTGAGTGGTCTTCATTGAATTTCATATTGGCTAGGAAAAAATGAAAGGTTTTATTATTATAGGCATAGATAAGAGTCAGGATGAAAGAAAATTGGGTTAAGGTGAGTAATGGCATAATAGAGAAATAAATGTCATTTTGTATGAGTAGACGAGAAGGGGTTATTTTTACAATCGTATACCTATAAAAAGCATCCTCATTCTCTTTAGATAAAAATTTTTCATCCATACCAATCCTAGAGGAAGAGGCCTTAGAGCGGGGTCGCTTAGTGCTACTAGCCATAACTCAAACTAGATCTCAAGAGGATTTGGAAATGGATGAGAAGGCAATGAATAACTTCTCCAAAGACCCTTTTATTTAAAGAAAAATGACCCATCGTACAGTACAAAAGATGGATTGTACGTACGATTGAAAATTTCATACGAGACAAAATTAATTTGTACATACAAATAAAAATGGCCAAAAAAGAAACGGCTTTTCGTAATATGCCATTTTCGAGGCGTCCTTTCATACAGGCTTTTTGACCATTTGATTGTACAGACGAACATATGTTCATCTGGGATGATCAAAATATTAAAGATCATTTAATGATGGTTAGGTTCATCCCCCACTCGAAACTGGCACCTAGATCGTATAAACGAAAAACACGTTCGTACATACGATCAGTAATAATAACTAACATCAACTGTAAAACCATCTTCCTACACATAGATGAAACTGTAGACATCGTACAGTATAATGACATCATCGTACAATACAAACCACTTTAAAAACTCTATTTTGACACCTCAACATAGAAAATTATTATGCTCAAGCTACAGAATTCATATAGTATGAAAATAAATTTGTATAGTACGAAAAGAACACTTAAAATAACACATAATAAATTGAAAAACTTTTCAAAGAGAATCATTTTAAATCCAATGACTTGCAACTTTTTTCAAAACTATTACCAAAAATAAAAAGACTAAACACAATACGAACAAAAACAAATAATATAAAGACAAATCCATACAAACTATACTACACATACACTCAACATAAACAAACACATGGTCACACAACAAATCAAATTTGCAAAATTTCAAATCAAGCATTAAGATCAATCACACCTAGCCTTGTTCTTAAAATACTACATGTGTAAA